>CM052805.1:1832621-1848395 GCA_028533885.1 Nasua narica
TGACCAGTGAGGACGCAGGCCTCTGCCACCCCACTCATCTGCCCTAGAGTGCCCTGTGTATAAGGATGAATTAGAGTTGTCATTTTCTCTTCACTGGATGTTTATTATTTATAAAGATTTGATCTGTTTATCCGTCTGTGGAGCAGCCCTCCGTCTCCCAACTATATAGTAATCTTAGGTAGTGTTGCGTTGTGGGGTTCCCGTTTGCTCTGAGACTCGTTGGATGGAACCACCCTCCCCCAGCCCCGGCTGCCGGGGCCGCGGGGCCAGTGCGCCGGGCCTGCGAGGCCCTGAGCCGAGCCATGTCCAATAAAGTTCTCGGTTGTGACTGGACGCCTGTGTGGACTGCTTGTGTGGGCCTGGGGAGGCGGGGCCGGGGACGAGGAGGGGCGCCGGTCACGTGGGGCGCCGGTCACATGACACGCCTTAGTCAGCTGAGGGTCACGTGGGTGGGGCCGGGCTCCGGGGCCTGCAGTCAGCGGGTTGCGCTGGGAGCGGGTTCGGTTGCGGGGCGCCGCCCGCTCGGTTGGGCTCGGGTGGCTCACGATGCGCGGCGGGCAGGACGAGGCCCGGGCCCCGGTGCTCCAGTTCACCAACTGCCGCATCCTGCGAGGCCGGGCGCTGCTCAGGTGAGGCCCCGAAGCCTCTCGGGCGCGGGGCGCGGGGCGGGGTGCGGGGCTGGGCGCTGCTCCGGCGCGGGGCTCGGCGGGGCCGGGGGCCGGGAGCTTCTCAGAGGTGGGGTGCGGGGCGCGGGCGCTGGTGTGGGGCGGGGGGCCGGGCGCTGCCCGGGTGGGGGGCGCGGGGCCCGGTGGGGCGCGGGGCCGGGAGCTGCTCAGAGGTGGGGTGCGGGGCGCGGGCGCTGGTGTGGGGCGGGGGGCCGGGCCCGGCGGTGCTCTGGTGCGGGGCGCGGGTCCGCAAGCGGCTCGCGTGGGATGCAGGGTGCGTGCGGGGTAGGCGATCTTAGTCCCCGCCTCGCCGGGCTCTGGTCACAGGGAGGATTTATGGGTGCGCGAAGGCCGCATTCTGGACCCGGAGAAGCTGTTCTTTGAGGAGCGGCGAGTGGCGGATGAGCAACGGGACTGCGGGGGCTGCATCTTGGCGCCCGGCTTCATTGACGTGCAGATCAACGGTGCGGCCTAGGGCTCAGGGTGGCGACCCAGAGAAGGTGCTCTGGGCGCCGTGCGACCTTCCTCTCTGTGGCTGTAGGTGGATTTGGCGTTGACTTCTCTCAGGCCACGGAGGACGTGGGTTCGGGGGTCGCCCTGGTGGCCCGGAGGATCTTGTCGCACGGAGTCACCTCCTTCTGCCCCACCTTGGTCACCTCACCACCGGAGGTTTATCACAAGGTGAGTTCCGGCTCCTAGTCTCGAGGAACTGGGGCTCCGGAAACAGCATGGCTGTAATTTTCAGATCTGTGCTCCCACAGACTCCTCTTAACCCTAGCATATGGCCTCATGTGGGGCCGGGGTCCTGCCCTTAGGCTTTCTCATTGGGGTGTTCCCCCACCGGCAGAGTCTCCCTGTCTCTGCAGCTGTCCCATAGGCCTTCACTTGTGTTGCCTGGGTGTCCTCCCCAACCACATGTCCTTTCTGTGCTGCCCTCTGGCTGCCTCTGGGCTCCAGAAACCCATTACTGGGACTTTCTGATTGCCACATCTGTAGCTGCTGGTCAGGCTTATCCCCCCTAACCTGTCTGTGCTTTGTGACTCCAATGAGTGTGCTTTCCAGAAAGCAGCTTCACTGTCTGCCCAGCCGTCCCGGTTGGTCCTCTGTGCTGGTCTCGTGTGCCCCCACATCCTCCACTCCTTCCTCCTGTCTGTCTGCCCGTTCCCCCGAAACCAGGTTTATTTCCTTGCCGGGTTCTCTGGCTTTTTTCTTTACCTTGTTTTATTGTTGGATGCTGTTCTTTCTGAGGGCATGGATGTTCCTTCTTCCTGAACTGTTGGAGAGCGGGCTGTATTCCTCGTGCCTCTGGACTGCTTGATGCTTACTGAGTTTTGAAAAGCATGTCTATCCCACTGCCCAAGTTGAGTTTAGGAAGAGGGCAGTTCTGCTGCAATCCCTCCTCTTCGTTCCACTGTGGTGGTTTCTCTAGCAGGAGCTCTTTACTGTCATGATGGGTGACATCGCCCGTCATGGGGGTCCCTCCTGCGTATGTGGACTCAGTCCAAGCTGAGTTTTGGGGGAGGTTGGGTGTGGGCTTTGGGCCCCTTAACTTAATCTGTCAGCTGGGGGGGGACACAAGGTAGCCTTTACTTTTCTCTGAGTCTCTGCTTCTTCAAGTCTAAATTGAGAATTATGACCGTGTCTGTGTTTTGGGGTTAGGGCACTCGGCACTATGTTTGGTCTGCATTAAACCCTGGGTAAACTGTCAGCTGTTGACGTCTTTCTGGGAGTTTCCCCAGGTCTCCCATCCCAGACTCAGATGTTAAAAACTAAGCTCTGCTTGCTGCTGGAGACCAACTACGTAGTTCTGTGTTTTCTGTCTTCGTCATCAGCCATGGTTTCCCCTGCTTGGGAAACGGGTACCAAGGAACGTACCCGCTTTATTCTGTGTTCTTTGCCTCCCCCAGTCACCAGTGAGGCTTAGTGACTGCTGTACTCTTGCAAATGCTGTCCCTGCTCTGAGTCCTGCCACAGGGGCCTTCGCAAGGTGCAGGACTCAGGGCCTCACTCACCCTGTCCCCTCCCCTTTTATCCTCAGGGTAAACCCCAGCCTTCTGAGCATTCCCTCCCTACCTGCCCGGGCCTCTGTCTCTTCTCTAGGCACATTCCAGACATTCTAGGCTGTTCTCTCTCCTGTGTCCAAGTCCTCTGTGTGGAAGGCCTTTGCTGTGTTCTGTCTGGTGCATCCTCTTTGGCTCTGCTGTGTGGTCGTACACCGGCCACGCCTTCCGCAGCATATCTGACCCTCGCCACACAGATGGTGAGGTCTTTTTCTTTTTCTTTTTTTTTTAAGATAAAGTCAAGTTTGTTTATTTTGTTTCGTATTACGTTTCTTTTTTTTTTTTAAGATTTTATTTATTTATTTGACAGAAAGAGATCACAAGTAGGCAGAGAGGCAGGCAGAGAGAGGGGTAGGAAGCAGGCTCCCTAATGAGCAGAGAGCCCGCTGTGGGGCTCAATCCCAGGACCCTGAGATCATGACCTGAGCCGAAGGCTGAGGCTTTAACCCACTGAGCCACCCAGGCGCCCCGGTGAGGTCTTTTTCTTCACGACAAGGGGCTTCTGGACACGGGGACTTCTAGCTTATGTTGTCTTGCTAGAACGTGTCACTCACATCGGCCAGGTGAAGGCCTTAGGCATCAGAAAGTAAAGTTGTGGGGGGCGTGAATGTAAAAATCTGATTCCAGGATCTTCTTAGAAACTACTGGGATAGTTCACTGGGATAATCTCCCACCCACATACCCCACCTCTTCCAGGGCTGGCTCATACTGGGCGGAACTGGATTGCTCCTTTGTCAGAAGTTACCCAGATCTTTAGTCATCATGTTCTGGTACACTGAGACCACCCGGACCTTTTCTGGGGTCTTCTCTAGACTTAGGCTTTGATACCCTTCCAGGAGGAAGATCTGTGTGTGGTGTTCTCGGCTTCAAGTCCATCATTTGCCTCGCCAAGATCTAGTAGCTTCTCGGGTGGCAGGCAGACCTTTGCCTCTGGCCCCACACACTTTCTGTCCTTTGACCTTTCCCTCTGCTTTCCTGCCTGGAACATGTCTCATTCTCTCTACCTCCATGCTGTCGTTTGTGCTGTTTTCCCCACTTAGCGTTCTCTAGCTCTTCCTTTTAAGGCCCTGTTTTGTTTTGAAGGATGAAGTAAATCCTCAGTGTCTTGTTAGGACTTTGAGTTCTGAATCTGAGACTTGGAGGTTACAGGGATGGAAGTGGCACCCGTGAGCCCAGGTGGGGAGAACAGCCTGCGACGCGCACAGCATTGAGCGGGTCCTCTTCCCCATGTGTCATTCCCAGGGGAAACTCTCTGCAGAACCCCCTAGAATGTCCCACACGGTGTCCTCCCTGCAAAGACAGGATTCACCCACAGTGTCATCCACCCCTTGGGTTGCAGTACTCCCCTCCCCCCTCATCCCATGAGAACCATGTGTCTGGTGCCGAGCTTCCTTGGAGGACCTTGGAGAAAGGTTTAGGATGGAACGTGACACTCATCGCAACAGGGTCTCCCGGCGGCATGTGGGACAGGCTTCGTGCTGCCCTGATTACAGGCGGGTTGAAGGCAAGGGGTCTAGACATCGTGTCGCAGAGCTGCCCAGCCTCTGACATGCATGCCCACCCGTTCCAGAGGAAAAAGATCTGTTCTGGAAAAACTCAACCATCATCAGCTTTTTTTTTTTTTGAATCTTTAACGATCTTGCAGCTATCCGTGGCTGGTTAGGAAAGCCAGCAGCCCTTTGCCCCCACTGGCTCCCTTCTGGAAACCGTCCCTTTCAGCTCAGCTTGGAATTTCTTCTTCCGTCTCTAAGTCTGCGCTGGTACTCCTGCTTCATTTCTCCGTTTAGGGCGGTGATACGTGTGCGCTTCCCAGCAGAGGAGCAGAGGAAGCCCCGTCCTTCCCACAGAGCCGCCCACCGTCTTGGGGAGGTCGGTCAGCAGGACTGGGTAAAGCAGACTCCGCATGGTCCCATTTTCTTACCTGGCTGCTTTTTTTTTCCTTGGAAGTCCTGCTCTTTGCTCCTTTCCCTTATCTCGTGACTCAACTCCGGGCTTCCTGCCAGGAGCTCACTCTTTTTTCGGGACATCTGGACGTGCCAGGCGTCTGTCAGTGTTGCCTTCCTGCAGCAGCCTCTGGGACCTGTTTCCCAGCACCAGCTGCTGGCCTCCCTGGGCCGAGCTGTCCCTGCAGTGCCCATACCCTCACCTGAGGGACTCCCCTGGCATCTTGCCGCTGGGCCTCCGTCCCCTGTCCTGGGTCTTCCTCTTTGCTGGTTTTTGCCTTCACCCTGGAGCACGGCTCCTAGCTTCTGCTAGAGAAAGGGGTCACAGGAGGTTGAGTTTTTAAGATCTTAGAGGTCTGAGAATGTTTTTATTCTCTTTCTCCTTTTTAAGTTTTATTTATTTTAGAGAGAGAGACAGCAAATAAGAGAGAGAGAAAGAATCCCAAGCAGATTCTGCTGAGCGTGAAGCCCGACACAGGGCTCGATCTCACGCCCTCAAGACCATGACCTGAGCCAAAATCAAGAGTCAGACGCTCAACCGACTGAGCCCCCAGGCGGCCCTGTTTTTACTCTCTCGATTGGGGTATAAGTCTATGTGAGAAGTGACTTTGCCCTAGAATTTTAAAGGCATTGCTGTTGTTTTTTTCACTGCCAAGGTTGCTGCTGAGAAGTCAGAAGCCTCTTGACCTCTGATACTTTGTGTGTAACTGATTTCTTCCCTCTGGAGGCTTGTGGAACTTTCCTTTTGGCCCTGAGTTCCAAACCCTGAGGGGGACACGGGTGGGGCTTGGGGGGGGGGGTCATCCGTGGTGCTGGCCTGCAGCGCGGCCTAGCTGTCTCAGTCTGGTTTTCGGTTTGTTTCGCTTGTCTTGAATAACTTTTTTGTGATTTTCTGCCGCATTTCTCTGTCTTCTCCTGGGAGCCATCATTCCACTGCTGGGCCTCCTGGATGGATTCTCTCATTCTTCCTCTCACTCTGCTTTCTGGCTGTTTGTTCCATTGTTACCCTGCGGTTCTTCTCTTGGGTCTCTTTCCTTCCCCGCTCACGTAGCTTTCACCTGGAAGAGCTTGCTTTCTCTCTCTCGGGCTGTTTCCGGCTGACGCTCTGCTCTCGTCTCACGCCTGCGAGACCTCGGCTGGCGTGCCCTCCCTTGCCCGCCAGCCCTGTTTGTCGTGTGTCTCCTCGGAGGCCTCCCCGAGCTGCTGCTGAGCTGTGTTTGCGATCAGGCCCCCGCAGGCTGCTGGGAGCCCCAGGCCTGCAAGGGCTCCCTGGGGGCCCCCTTCGTCGAGGTCCGTGGTCGGCAGGGACAGGCCTTGCTGCCTCCGTGCTGACCGTGTTAAGAGCATGAACTTCTACTTAAGTTGCCGGGAGGTCACCTGTCGCCCGGAGACCTTCTGGTTTACTCCAGCTGCTTGCCGGGCACGTTTGGGACACAGCTGCTCTTTAATTGGGTGCTTGTTGTGGTCCCCCCGCTTCTCAAGGCACCAGGCTTGGCCAGGCCTAAGGCAGTGGGGCTGCGGTGTGGCTTCCGTGTGCGGGCCGTGTCCCCGGCGTGCATCCACCCGCCCCTGCCCGGCGTCCACTCCTCGGCTTCCCCGGACGGCTCTGCTCATCTTCTGTCCTGCGGGTCACACAAGGTTTCAGCCTCCTCCGAATCAATCCCTTCATCTGTTCGGCGTGGGGGAGCTCCGGAGGCGGGTGTGTTCGTCCGGCAGCTCAGCCCAGGGACTCTGCTGTCCTGCAGGGCTCCCTGTCCTCGTCCTTCTCCGCGCTCCTACCTGAGAGAGGTGTGGGCTGCGAGGCCCGCCTGCCTGTCTGCTCCAGAGATGGGTCGTGTGGGCACCTGCTGCACACAAGGGACCTTCCTGACGGCGTTCAGCTCGGGCGCGGCGTGCCTGCGCCCCAAGCCTCGTCTGCACCGAGCTCCCTGGCCAGCGGGCCCCTGCTTCTGCGCTCGCTCTGCCCGGAGCGCACGCCCTCCTCCTGCTTCCGGCCATGCTTCTGGTCCTGCAGCTCAGGAGGCCGGGCCTGTCACCCTGTGCGGGGGTCCAGGCCCTTTGAGCTCATCACCCACTGTGTCCCAGCTGCTGCCTGGACGGGGGCCACCTGGAGGGGCCAGGGCAGTGGGGCGGCTCTCTGTCTACGTGCCTGCCCTCTGCGCAGGAGCTCTTTCCTCCTCTCCTGCTTCTCACAGGCGGCTGATACTGCGTCCCCTACGGTTCCTCCCTGTCCTGATGGTTCTGAGTGCTGTGCTTTCCCCTATCCCGGTTGGGGGCCTTGACTACTTCCTAATGCCTGAGGGAAGGCCATCGGGGGCTGATCTCTGACCTTGGCTGGGCCGTGACCTCTGGGCGCTGGGCCATAGGGGGCAGGGATTTAACAGCTGGTTCCCCCCAGGTCCTTCCTCAGATCCCTGTGAAGAGTGGTGGTCCCCATGGGGCAGGGGTCCTCGGTGAGTGGCTGACCCCTCTCCCTGCTCCCACCCGGGGAGGCTCCTCGGGGACCTGTTGGCAGCCCCTCCCCCTCCAGAGGCCCAACTGGGGTGGGAGGCGGGGCAGGTGACCGGGCCGGGTGGGTGCTGCGAGGCAGGAGGCATGCTGGAGCCATGCGGCCCCCTTCCTCCCAGGGGTGCACCTGGAGGGCCCATTCATCAGCCGGGAAAAGCGAGGTGCACACCCCGAAGCCCACCTGCGCTCCTTCGAGGCCAACGCCTTCCACGACGTGCTGACCACCTATGGGCCCCTGGACAACGTCCGCATTGTGACGCTGGCCCCCGAGCTGGGCCGGAGCCGAGAGGTGATCCAGGCACTGGCAGCCCGGGGCATTTGTGTGTCCCTAGGTGAGGGGGACCGCCTCCAGGCTTGGGCGCACGTGGGGTGTTCCTGGGCCGGGTGCGTAGTTTGAGTCCAGGTCCCCACGCAGGACACTCGGTGGCTGACCTGCAGGCCGCGGAGGAAGCCGTGCAGTGTGGGGCCACCTTCATCACGCACCTCTTCAATGCCATGCTGCCTGTGAGTCGTCCCCCCCACGTCCCCCGGGTGGGGGGGCACAGGGGCTCCTTCTGTCGCTCAGCTCCCCACCTCCGATCCCTGCCCAGTTCCACCACCGCGACCCAGGGATCGTGGGGCTCCTGACCAGTGACCGGCTGCCACCGGGCCGCCACATCTTCTACGGGATGATCGCGGACGGCACGCACACCAACCCCGCGGCCCTGCGCATCGCCCACCGGGCCCATCCCCAGGGTGCGTGGCGGGGCGGGCTGGGGGCGGCGGGGAGCGTGCCGCGGGGCAGGTCTAAGGCCCCTTCATCCCACAGGGCTGGTGCTGGTCACTGACGCCGTTCCTGCCCTGGGCTTGGGCGACGGCCGGCACACGCTGGGGCAGCAGGAGGTCGAAGTAGATGGGCTGACAGCCTATGTGGCAGGTGAGCCCCCAGCTCGTCCCTGCCAAACATCCTTGCGAGAACAGCCCTGCGGCCTCTGACCTGGGATGCAGGCGTCTGGGCATGCCCTGCCAGCCCACTGCCCACCCCACGCCATGGGCCTGGTGGCCTCTGGTCCCCCAGAGCCTGCCCTCTGTTCTCAAGGCACCAAGACACTGAGCGGAAGCATAGCCCCGATGGACGTGTGTGTCCGGCATTTCCTACAGGCCACAGGTCAGTGAGGCTGGCGCGGGGCGGGTGTGTGTGTGTGTGTGTGTACACGTGTGTGTGCACGTGTGTGTGCGATGGTTCATGTGCGCGGAGGATGGAGGCTACACCTGGGGAAGGTGGGAGGGAAGCACGGAGACCACCAGAGCCTCGCACCCACGTCCCCATGTGGCAGAGTTTCCTGGGGGATGAGCACCAGGAATGTGGCCGAGGTCCCCGTGCAGGGAGCTCCTGAGAGGAATAAGACAGTG
Source organism: Nasua narica (assembly GCA_028533885.1). Taxonomy (NCBI): domain Eukaryota; kingdom Metazoa; phylum Chordata; class Mammalia; order Carnivora; family Procyonidae; genus Nasua; species Nasua narica. The sequence continues at coordinate 1,841,190 of CM052805.1, forward strand.
GTAGGCATATGGCTGGGACCCAGGGTGATGGCAGTGAAGCCGTGGCACCCTGCGGGAGAACGGACCTCCCCTCCCCAACAGCTAGGGCCTCGGTCTTGGAGCCTGTGGGCTCACAGGACTTCATGGGTCCAGAGCAAGGGAGGTGGGGGGGGGGGCGCTCAGAGCTGTGCTCTGGGCTTCTTGAGGGGGTGGGCCTATCGTGGGTGAGGTGGGCAGGGGCATCTGGTAGAGGCTGTGGTTGGCCAGGCCTGTGGGATGTTTGGTAGTGGCCTGGGAGGAGGAGGGGAGGCCTGGCAGGCTGGGATGGTGAGCAAGCAGGAAAAGGGTCCCCAGCAGCATCCTCAGACCGGCGCGAGGGAAGGTGGAGCCTCAGCACCCTGCTGCAGAATCCAGGCGTGTCTCCCCTCCCCAGGCCCTAGGCCTTGGAGCTTCGGGGCTGTGGGGTGGGGGAGGGGCTGCTGGCAGAGCTGGGGGTGGGGGTGGTCACCCAGTTGTGTCCCCTGAGCAGGCTGCAGTGTGGAGTTGGCCCTGGAGGCTGCGTCCCTGCACCCCGCTCAGCTGCTGGGGCTGGAGAAGCGCAAGGGGACCCTGGACTTCGGGGCTGACGCAGGTCAGGGCCTGGTGCGGGCCCCCGGGCCTCTGAGGACTTGGGAGCTCCCGGGGACTTGGGACAGTGCCAGGGCAGGTGGAATCTTCCCTGTGTCCAGGTGGCCTTGCCCACCACCAAGCCCAGCCTGGGCCCCTTTTCCCATCGGGCTAGGCTTCCTGGCATGTGAGACAAGTCCCGGTGAGGGGCTGCCGGGGCCTTTGTTCCTAGTACCCCGCCGCCAGGAACGCTGGCTCCCAGACCTTGGCCAGCCTGCAACGGGTTGGGGTGCCCTGCCCAGATTGTGTTGCCGGCTTTGGTTTCCCCATCAGCTCCTGGGTGGCAATGGAGATGGGAACGGAGCTTCCCTTAGGAGTGACGAAGCTCCTGGGACCTGGGTGGGGGTGGGGGTGGGGGTGTCCGCGCCCTTCCTCCCCCACCCTCACCGCCCGCCTCTGACCCAGACTTCGTGGTGCTCGATGACTCTCTCCACGTGCGGGCCACCTACATCTCGGGCGAGTTGGTGTGGCAGGCGGAGGCGGCCAGACAGTGACCGAGGACCAGAGCCGGGAAGGACGCCCAGCCTTGGCTGGCGGCGGTCAGGGCCGAGCTGTGGAGGAGCTGGTCTCCGGGGAGCGAGTGGGCGCCCTGCCCCAGGCGGAGGTCTCCACTCAGGAAGCAGCTAGATAAACACGCGCCAGCAGGGACTCCTTTGGTCTCCGAGTGTTGCTTCAAAGCAGGGCGCCGTCACGTTGGTGGCTCTCTGGGTGGGGGTGGGGGGCTTTGTGCCTCAGGGGTGGGAGGGGAAGTGGCTGGATCCTGGCTCATCCCAGCTCTGTGGGGGCCCCTCTCTGAGGCCTGCAGACCCACGGGCAGAGGTGCTGGTCGGAAGTGAGTGGGGGGTGAGAGGGGAAGCCCGGGGCTCTAGGTTGGAAAGCGGACAGGAACGGGCTTGGGGACAGCGAGTGCGGACAGCTTCACGAGGTCACGTGTCAGGGGACCAAGGGAAGGGGTACCTCTTAGCATTTTAAGTAAGGAGAGAACTGGTTGTGGAGACGAGTTAGGAGCTGGGGCTGGGAGGGGCCTGAGGTGGGCGGGATAGAGGGTTCAGAGGGCTGTTGCATGATGACCTCCCCGGGGCTCACCCTCTGCACCCTTGAGTTGGGCGGGCAAAGCGGGGGCCGGGGCTGTAGTGCCGGGCCTGGGCACAGTGCCAGGGGCTCTCCAGCCTTCAGGAGGAATCCGCGCCGGCCTCAGGACCCCAGCTCGCCTGGCGGTGGGTGCGGGAAGCAGTGGCCCAGGGCCCCTGAGCAGACGCTGGCTGCTGCTCCTCGCCCAGCCTCCAGTCCTACTTCTTTGAGTCTTTGGGATAATCAAGGCTCCCCTTTGGTGTTTTTTCTGAACAGCCTCCTCTGACCCAACTTCCAGGTCGACACAGCGGTCCCGCTTGTACCCTGGTGTTTGCACACCTGGGGGGGAGGAACCCTGTCCGGCGCTGGTGGGCAGGTTGGGGGTCACCAGTGTTCTGAGTCCTGCACCTCTTTGCCCGTTGGTGTCATCGTCCTGCAGCTTGCCATGTCCCCTCGGTCCTGGCAGCGGTGCCCCCACGTTGGGAACATGGGCCGTCGCGTTCCCTGGGTAGGAGAGCTTTGGGGAGCTGTACAGGCCCTGAGGACGGCTGTGACATGGCACTCAGAGGGCAGGGGCTGGTGTAGCCCCAGGTCTGGGGTTGACTTTCTCCCCCAGCATGTGCCGGGGCGGGCAGCACCTTCCCCCTTTCTCATGGCTGTAGTCCTTGGAATAGGAGGTCGAAGGCTGTGTTTGAGGCTGAGCAGCCTGGGAAGAACCAACACCATAAGGCAAGGATCAGGAAACGTCCGGGGCACAGGCCCCCTACAGGGTGCCAGGGGACTGGGTCTCAGGGCGTGTGCCCGTGGGGTGCAGGGATGTCCCAGGCCTAGTGGGTGACAGAGCAGCTCCTGGAAGGCAGCCTCCTGCTCCCGGGACTCAGGGACAGGGCCGGTCTACTAGGGCTCACCCTGCTCGGAGGAAGCAGATGAAGGTCTCCAAAACATTCAGAGCCGAGCGGCGGGCACGTGCCTTGTTTGGGCCTAACTCTAAGTGCACTAGCAGCATGAACCCGTTCTTTCCTGCGAAAAATCTAAAGGAGTTTCCTGTTTGTTATCCCCATTCTCAGATGGGAAAGCGGGCACCCGATTCCAGAGCTGGTGAGCCCCAGAGCAGGGATTTGTCCTGGCCGCTCTACCCCGGGGCCCTCCCTTAGACCTGTGGGCACGCTGCCTCTCTGGGTGGACGGTCTGGGAAGGACTGGTGGAGCTCGGGGTCACGGAGGTGAGGCACCATGCTGGTTGGGAACAGCACTCCAGGCAGGGGGAAACTACCCCATGAGGATCCAATGGCACAGGCTCGCTGCATTGGTGGAACTGGAGGCCGCGTGGGCTGGGAAGGGGTGCAGCCATCACCACCACCATCTGCCTCACCTCACTGCTCCTAAAAGCAGCCCTGTTCCCACTAGGTTCCATCCCGTCCCCTGCCCCCCGCCCGCCTGGCACTCCCATTCCACCTCTGAGTCTGAGGCTGCAGGGTTTTAAACAGGTGATGTGCTGCCAGTTTACATTAGACCCCAGCCGGGAGAATCTGAGGGGTAGGGCTGTAGCGGGGCGGGGTCTAGAGACAGGTGAAGCGGAGGGCCAGGCGGGCTCTGGTGTTGGTGGACACTGGGCTGCCGGGGCTGTGCCTGAGTCACTGGTGGGGGTGACTTCCACTGAAGTGGGATCCTCGGGGAGGTGACCTGGCGTGCAGCGCGCGCCTTCGTGACTTGCTCTGTGTTGTCTGTGAGCAGGAGGACCCTGTGCAGGGGCCGGCGCGTAGCGACTCCCGGGAGTGGGGCGAGGGCCCCCTGGCGGTCGTGCCTGGGAGCCGCGGAGGCCTCCCCTGCAGGGCCCCCGACTGCGCCAAGTGCAGGCGGGTTCGAAGCCAGACGCTGAGGTGTCCCTTCCGAAGCCTCGGGCTCCTCGTCGAGTTGACGGGCCCCGTAGGCTCTGAGCGCAGGGGTCGGGCGCTGATTCGTGCAGAGGATCTGGGTGGTCCAGACCGGAGAAGCCGGCTCGGGGGTCAGAGGGAGACCGTATCTACCGCGGTGCGCGGGGCACGGGGCACGGAGCACGGTGAATCCGGCCCGAGCCTCTTCGCCGAGGGCCGCGCCTACGGCCCAAGCGCCGGGTCCACGCGGACCCAGAGGTCCGGTAAGAGCTGCGGCGTGCCGGGATACAGCTCGCTGCTGGGGGCGGGCCTTGCCGGAGCCAATCAGGATTGCTGTGCACACGGAGGCGCCGCGGTGGAGCAGCCCCCGCGCACCTCTGCTTCTGACCCGGTCCCAGCTTAGGGGACCGACCCTCAACCGGGAGTCCCAGGCCGCGGGGCTCGGCGGGCAGGGGAGCCAGGTGCCTGGCTTCCCCGCGCGCTGCGGACGCTACTGCGCCCCGGTCCGCCCGCCTGCCTCTGTGCGCTCTTTCCGGCCCCACTGCTCCCCTCCCTTCTTCCCATCGCGGTCCTGTGCATCCCCTGCGCCCCAAGCCTCCTCTCTCCGCCGCTCCCTCGTTGGCCGTGGGGAGTAGGGTGTGGGGCTCCCCGCCGGCCCCCTTTACACCCTCTCCCAGCTCGGAGCGTATCTGGGGTCGGGGGTGCGCGAGCGGGTGGGTACAGCAGGGGGTGTGGCGCTGGGAGGGGAGGCAAAGGGCGGCCTCCCCCCTTCGCCCCCTGTCGTCCCCAGGCAGCTCCAGGGTGGGCGGCAGCCTCGTGCCCGGAGCGATGGCCGTCTCCGGGTCTTGCCTGCCCTCCACCCCCCGCCATGAAGAGCTTGGTTTGGTCCTTCCACTATGAGCCAACATACCTTGCTCTACATTTGTGTCTTGGTTTGTTCCATCACCTGGAATTGTACTTGGGATACTGCTCTGCTAGTAACTATTTTTTTAGTTAAGCAGCCTGAAACGACAAGCTGCCTAGGTGGGGACACGTGGAAATGTCTCTGTACTTGAACAAGGTCCCCAGTGTTCCCCAAGATGGATGTTTCATAACGTTAACTAGATCCCACCGTGGCCCAGTGGGGTTCCTACAGGCCCCACCACTCCGGCTACCCCCAGAAGGAGGAACCATGGAGTGATGGGCGGGGAGCCCTGGGGCCCCAGATGCCCCAGCAACTCTAGAAGGCAGGAGAGGGGACCCGGTGTGGGCACTCCTTTAGCGCCTTTGGGTTCCGGGTTTCCATGGGCCACAGGAGGATCTCCAGTATTCGTTTTCTCGTTTTCCTATAACAAAGTACCACAAATTAGAAGTTCAAAAGAACACACTTATTTTATAGTTCTGGGGGTGGGAGTGAGAAATAGGTCTCAGCCGGCTGCAATCAAAGGGGTGGCAGAGCCTTGTTCCCCTGGAGGTTCTGGGGGGATCCTCCATTCCCAGCTCCCAGATGCTGCTCACACTGGTGGTCTCAGGGGCTCTTGCGTTTTTGAAGCCACTGCTGGCCAGTCGTATGTTTGTGTTGCCTCATCCAGGCTCTGACTGTTTCTCTCTCTCCTATCTTTTAAGGACCCTTGTGATTACATTGGGCTGAGCTGGACGATCCTGGATAATCTGCCTCTTTTAAGGTCAGCTTTTTGGCAGCCGTCACCCTCCCTTTCTATGGAGTGTAACATAGTCACAGGTTGGGTGCCCGGGACGTGGTCATTTCTGGCGGGGCTGGTGATCTGCCTATCACCTCTTCCAGAGAGAGGGGCCCGAGCCACGGCTCCCTCCTGCCTGGGTCAAAAGGCAATGTTATATTCCTATCAGCAGTGCATGAAGGGGCTCACTGGCTTGTCGACACTGGGTGTTTTCACTCTTTGGGATTTTGATCGATTTTTGGAGTGCAGCTGGGGAGGTTGAGATTTAGGGAGGGAAGTTTACTCGGCTGAGATTTGATCCAACTTTCTGTTTCTTGTCTCCCAGTCTAGTTAAAATATTTTTTTCCATGTAGCACAATTTACATGAGAAGATATTTTCCTAGGTGGCTTGGAAATGATTGGTTTTGGCATCTCTCTCTCTTTCTTTTCTCTCTTTCTCTCTCTGTTTTTGTTTTTTCTTTTCAAGATTTACTTATTGGGGCGCTTGGTTGGCTCAGTCAGTTAAGCATCTGCCTGATCCCGGGGTCCTGGTACCTAGCCCCGCATCGAGCTCCCTGCTTCCCCCTCTGCCTCTCTCCCTGCTTGTGCGTGCTCGCTCCATCCATCAAATAAATAAAATCTTTTTTTTTTTTATTTTATTTGAGAGAGACAGTGTGTGTGTTGGTGGGGAGAGGGGCAGACCGGGGAGGAGAGAGAATCCCGGAAGACCGTGTGCTGAGTACGGAGCCCGTCGAGGGGCTCAGTCTCACGACCCTGAGATCAGGGCAAGCCTCGCCCACTGCGCCCCCTGCCCCAGGTGGCCTGGCATCCCTCATCCACCTGCAGCCAGAGGCATCTTGGGAGCCTTAGGTGGGGGCGACCAGACACTTAAGTGTGCAGAGAAGGATACCATGTCATTATCTCTGAAGGATCCCCTTGTCTTTTCCTAAGCGGACGTGTGCTCGTTGGTTTCCCTGCCTGCCTCTTTGCCTCTTTTTCCTGGCCCTCAAAACCTCCAGTGGTGCAGGCCTGGGCTGCGTTTCCTATCCTGTTTCTCCCCACCTCTCCCTGCATCCCGGCAGAATGGGGGTCCTGGCTCTGCCCTGGACTAGCTCTGGCGCCCAGCCTTGAAGATGGCCCCCAGCAATCCCGCCTCTGGGGGGCCACACGCGGGTCCGGTTCCTCCCCCGTGGTGCTGGGTGCCCTTGTGTGACCAGGAGAATGGGCTAGGAGCAGTGCTGGGTCCCTGCGGAAACTAGGGTATAGAAGTCATTGCAGGGGGCACCTGGCTGGCTCAGTTCATGGAGTTTGTGGCTCTTGATCTCGGGGTCTGAGTTCAAGTGCCATGTTGGGCGTGAAGCCTCCTTAAAAAAATAGTAAGAAAGGGCTGCCTGGGGGGCTCAGTGGGTTAAGCCTCTGCCTTCGGCTCAGGTCATGATCTCAGGGTCCTGGGATAGAGCCCTGCATCAGGCTCTCTGCTCCATGGGGAGTCTGCTTCCCCCTCTCCCTCTGCCTGCCTCTCTGCCTACTTGTGATCTCTGTCAAATAAATACATATTTAAAAAATAGTAAGAAAAAGAAAAACTCAAAATGAGAATTTAAAATAAAAGTCGTTGCAGATTCTTTGTTGGGTGTGGTGTCTTCCTCTGGAATCCTTCGCTCCGGGGAAAGCTCGCTGCTGTGGCATGAGGGCACTCAGAAGGCTTTGTGGAGAGGTGCTCTTGGTGAGAAACTGGTGAATCCACATCTAAGTGAATGGGCCACCTCGGAAGTGATTCTTCTTCTTCTTTTTTTTTTTTTTACTGTTTGTGTTTTTTTTTTAATTTTTTTATTAACATATAATGTATTATTTACCCCAGGATACAGGTCTGTGAATCATCAGGCTTACACATTTCACAGCATTTGCCATAGCACATACCCTCCCCGATGTCCCATAACCCTACCCCTCCTACCTCCCAGC
>CM052805.1:1848895-1999804 GCA_028533885.1 Nasua narica
ATGAGCACTTTGTAGTTTTCTGAGTACAGATTCTTTGCCTCTTTGGTTAGGTTTGTTCCTAGGTATCTTATGGTTTTGGGTGCAATTGTAAATGGAATCGACTCCTTAATTTCTCTTTCTTCTGTTTTGCTGTTCGTGCATAGGAATGCAAGTGATTTCTGTGCATTAATTTTATATCCTGAGACTTGACTGAATTCCTGTATGAGTTCTAGCAGTCTTGGAGTGGAGTCTTTTGGGTTTTCCACATAAAGTATCATATCATCTGCAAAGAGAGAGAGTTTGACTTCTTCTTTGCCAATTTGGATGCCTGGAAGTGATTCTTCTTAACCTGAACAAGTCTTTTATTTATTTTTAAGATTTAATTGATTGATTTGGGAGCGAGAGAGCCGCTGGAGCACCAGGCATGAGCTCGAGGAGAGGAGGGGCAGAGGGAGAGGGAGAAACCCAAATAGGTTCCATGCTGAGCGCCCCATGCGGGGCTTGATCCCTTGACCCTGAGACCACGACCTGAGCTGAAACCAAGAGTTGGATGCTCAGCAGACTGAGCCCCCCTCCCGGTGCCCCCCCTTGGCAAGTCAAGTCTTTAGATGATTCGGCCTTTGCTACCGACTGTGAATTCCTCAGAGACCCTGAGCCGGAACCACCCAGCCAAGCTGCTCCTGGCTTCCTGACCCACAGAAACCGTGAGATCGTAAATGTTTTGTTGCCTGACGTCTCTGAGTTGGGGAATGATTTGCTGTACAGGACTAGGTCGCTAACGCATTAGTTGTGTGATACTGGGCAGCTTCAATTGCCTCTGAGCCAGGGTTCCCTCCCTCCTGCCATGGGGCTTACACAAGTGAGGGGCAGGTGAAACGCCCCAGGCCGTGTGGATGGAGCCCAGGGCTCTCGCCGCACAGGCGGTGTATGAATAGCAGCCTTCCGTCACCTCCCAGGATGGTTCTGGGGATCCCCCAGTTCCTCCTTGGGTGGACATGACCTCACAATGTCAAGCCAAGCCTCGCATTCTTGGCCTGGGGTCACCCTTCCGCCCGGGACAGAAGCACTGGGCGGGGAAGGGAGAGATAAGAGGCAGGGGCTGGCTGTCCCTCTCCTTCTGCCAGCCAGAGTGCCCAGGGGAACCGTGCCGGGCCCGGGTGAGTTCATGTCCCCCGCTGCCCGCCGTCCTGGGATCTGCAGCCAGACCTGAGCCAGGGCAGGGGTGCCCTGCCTCTCGCTAGGTGAGAGGGGTGGTCTGGCCCAGCCTGTGACTTGCACACTGGCTGCTATCGAGGGCCCCTGAGAACTGAGTGCTGTCCTTGTTCCTCTTTGTGCTGTGGCGCCCTGCCCTGCCCTGCCCTGCCCTGCCCCCGGCTGCCGGCTCAGCTCCTCTCCGAAGGGCTCCAGCCTGCCCCTCTCGCCTCACACCTTCCCCTGAGGCCTCAGAGCATGCCTGCCCCACCTGAGGCTCCAGGGGGCTCTAGCATTCTCCGCGTTCCTGTCCCTCACGCTTCCCACCCCCTCCCTGTTCCTCTTTGAATTCCAGAAGAACTACAGGGTCTTGCTTTGGTGTAACCAACCCCCCCCCCCCAAAAAAAAAAGCCTGAAGAGCTCAGTTCCTATTCTGTGACTTGCTTCTTTACCTTCACTCTCTCTCTTTTATGACTCTCTGTTAGGCCTTTACCCTCTTCTTTCCAGTAGCTGCATTGAATTCTCCAGGATGAACATATCATAATTTATCTTACCATTCTCTTGTTGATAAATATTGCGTTTTTTTTTCTTTTTCTATTTGTTTCATGTTTAAGTCACACCGTCATCAACATTGTTGTGCAGTTGTTGTTGTTGTTGTTGTTTTAAAGATTTTGTTTATTTCTTTGACAGAGAGAGATCACAAGTAGGCCGAGAGGCAGGCAGAGAGGGAGGGGGAAGCAAGCTCCCTGCTGAGCAGAGAGCCCGATGCGGGGCTCCATCCCAGGACTCTGAGATCATGACCTGAGCCAAAGGCAGAAGCTTTAACCCACTGAGCCACCCAGGCACCCCAATTGTTGTTGTTGTTTTTAAAGATTTATTTGACAGAGAGAGACACAGTGAGAGAGGGAACACAACCAGGGAGCGTGGGAGAGGGAGAAGCAGGCTTCCCACTGAGCAGGGAGCCTGACGTGGGGCTCAATCCCAGGACCCTGGGATCATGACGAAGGCAGACGCTCTAACGTCTAACCTGCATGCCCCTCTTGCGAAGTTTAGCCTTTGTGAGAGCTTCTTAGAATCTCCAGGAAGAAGATACGTCCACTTTATTAATTTTTATTTGCATTAATGTTTAAGAAGCCAGATAGTTCGGGGCACCTGGGTGGCTCAGTGGGTTAAAGCCTCTGCCTTCAGCTTGGGTCATGATCTCAGGGTCCTGGGATCGAGCCCCGCATTGGGCCCTCTGCTCAGCAGGGAGCCTGCTTCCCTCTCTCTCTTTCTCTCTCTGCCAGATAGTTCTAGAAAGGCTTGTAGGGGCGCCTAGCTGGCTCTGTCCGTTAAGCGTCTGCGTTCGGCTCATGTCATGATCCCAGGGTCCTGGGACTGAGTCCTGCATTGGGCTCCATGCTCAGTGGGGGAGCCTGCTTTTCCCTCTGCATCTGCTGCTCCCCCTGCTTGTATGCTTGCCCTCTCTCTCTTTCTCTCTCTCGAATACATAAATAAAAATAAAGTCTCTAAAAAAGTAAAATAAAGGGGCGCCTGGGTTGTTCAGTGGGTTAAGCCTCTGCCTTCGGCTCAGGTCATGATCTCAGGGTCCTGGGATCGAGCCCCGCATTGGGTTCTCTGCTGGGCAGGGAGCCTGCTTGCCCCTCTCTCTCTGCCTGCCTCTCTGCCTGCTTATGATCTCTTTCTCTGTCAAATAAATAAATAAAATCTTTAAAAAAAAAAAGTAAAATAAAAATAAAAAGGCTTGTAATGCGGAATAGCAACCCGTGCCTCGCCTCTCTTTACATCACACTTACTCCCGGTTTAAATGTTCTTCCTGCTGTATGTCTAGCTGCGTAGCGAATATTCTCCCACTTTATGTCTGGACTCATCACTGCTAGCCATTATCTTGTGCCTGTCTGTTAGAAGAGGTAAGGATTCAGCTGTCTGATGCCTCCCCCTCCTCTCCGGGTCCTTCCGAGGCAGATTATGTGGCCAAAGCCATGAGAGGATCTATCATTTCCAGCATCTTTCTGGAGCCCTCCGAAGCCTGCTTCCCTTGGGTCTGTGTGCTCCCTGTTCTCATCCCAGGATTTCTCTTCATTATCCATTTAGAATTGCACCTTTCCTCCAGGCACTCCTGAGTCCCCACTGATTTTCTTTCTTCCCCATAGCACTTGCTGCCATCTAACCTCCCGCAGATTTGCTTATTTATTTTTCTCCCCCACCCTGCCTCCCACCTGTGGCATCAGAGTTTCACCAGGGCAGAGATTTGTGTGTATTGTTCGCCAGGGAATTGTGAATGTCTAGCATGGTGCTGGGCACCAAAGGGAGACTAAATTCATACTTGCTGAGCAGACAAATCCTGGGACTTCCCTTCATCACCTTGCTGTGTGTTTTGTTCCTTCCTGTTTCCCGATCTCACGTTGTTGTCTTTGTTGGTTTACTCCGTCATGTGGCGGAGCACATCCGTTAGTAACTTTCTGAGAAAGGTTGCTCTTTGTGTATGTGTGTGTGCGTGTGTGCATGTGTGTGTGTGTATACATAAATATATATAGATCCTTTTTTTAGAACCTACAACTGTGTATTTATTTACAGTTGCATTTAGTGTAAGGCATGGCAAATTTCACATGTAAGATGGTAAGAAATACTAAGTATCTCCTAGGATTATGATGAGAATTAAGATAAATCTTTAAAAATGGTTAAGGTTCTCTGAGGACAAGTTGTTACTGCTTTATGAGGACTACAGTAAACACAAAAGAAAGGTTTGTTGGGAGGCACTTGGGTGCAGTGGCCGAGAGCAGGGTCAGGCTGCTCGTCGGGACTGGTTTTGAGTTCTGTGCTCTGCGACCTACTAACTCTATGACTCATAGTAAGCAGGGCAGGAGAGCCTCCGTTCCCTCGTGAGAAAGAGGGAAATGGTCACAGTTACCTGCTGCTCACAAGGCTGTTGTGGGCAAAATCAGAGGAGCTACTTTTAATCTGTGCTAAAGGTTATGATGTAGGACAATGTTCCTAGTGTCCCCGAGTGTTCACTGTGGCTTGGCAGTGGTGGTAAGAGCCGGCATCTATCTTGACCTTGTCTTTGTGTTCACTGAGGGTTAGTGTCTGGAGTGGGGTAAGCAATTGGCAATTTGTAGCCCGTAGCAGAAGTCCCAAGAGGCACCCCTGTACTTTGACCCAGCAGTTCCGTCTGCTGAGAACTTATCCTAAGGAAATAAATCACGGTGTGCCTGAATTTGAGTGCAGGGCCCTGTTTACCAGGAACCAGTTCGGGGTTGGGAGGGAGCTCGATCAAGTGCATGGATCTAGAAGCTGTAGGCTGCCTCCAGTGGAGTCCTCTGCAGCCCTCACCACCGCGGTGGATGGCGGTCAGGTCAGGAGAGCTGTACCGGGTCCGGGACGATGCACGGCTAGGTGAAAAAAGTATCCAAACTGCAGAAGCCCTTTTGGGGAAGAAGCCCTTTTGACCTTTTTTTTTTTACTGTTGTTTAAGGTGCATCTGTGTTCGGAAGACTGGAAGCTTGGACAGACAGAGGCTGTGTAGTCTAATGGTCAAGGCATAGCCTCTGGGATATGGGTACCAAGGTCTTGGTTCTGGCACTGTGAGACCTAGGGCAAGTTACAGAACCCCGCTGTGCCTCAGCTTCCTCACCCAAAAACGGGCCACACTAGCATGGATGCTTGCTTACACGTTGGCCATGAAAATTCTTTCTTTTGCTTTTTTTAAAAAAATATTTTATTTATTAGAGGGACAGCACAAGCAGGGGGAGTAGCAGAGGGAGAAGGAGAAGGTCCCCACTGAGCAGGGAATGCGGACCCCAAGATCATGACCAGAGCTGGAGGCAGAGACTTAACTGACTGAGCCAGCCTCCCAGGGGCCCTGTAGGCATGAAAATTCTTTAGTAAGAGTTAAGTGAAAAAAAAAAAAAAAAATCAGTGCTAGGTCAATGTTAGCAGCGATCACTGCTGTTCAAGAATTAATTCCAGTTAGTGGGCCTATGGATTCGTTTATCTAATCTCTGTATTGTCTAAATTGTCACTTAAAAAAAATAAACATGTATTTCTTTTGGAAGTAGAAAAGAAGGTTATTTAAAAGTATGCAAGCTGGAGGTAACAAAGATGACGGGGAAACAGTGTGAACGCATTTCATGCCACTCAGCTGTACACACGGCAGATGTTAGAATGGTTAAGGAAGTAAATTTATGTATATTTTACCACAACTACGAAAACCAACACCACCACCATCATTAACAACTACAAAAAAAATTCAACATCATCAACAGTAACGACAACTAAAAAAATCCACAAAACCATAAGCAGAGTTCCGAAGGTGTCCGTGTGACTCTCAGCCGTGATTTCGGCCTTATAAATTGGATTTTAAAGCCCAGATTTCCGTCCGGGAGCACCTGTCAGTTTCGTAGGCAGCCGAGTTGCGTCTGTCGGTGTTTGCACAGAGTCTGGCTCCCGGTCCGAGCCACGCGCCGGACCCTGCCGCTGCTTGGGGCGTGACCTTGGCCAGCTCCGGCGCCTGCCAACCTCAGTTTCCCTCGTGGGCGCCAGGGATGACAGTTCCCCCCGCCCTCTCCCGCCCGGCCCCGCCCTGCGGCCCCGGGATTGGTTTGCGCGGGCCGCCCCCCCTCCGAGGCGGGGCCGGGCCGCTCCCGCCCGCCGGGCACCAACCCGGAAATGCGGCTCGGTGGCGCCGGCGAGGCAGGCCGAGCCGCGGCGGAGCGACGGCGGGCGCGGCCAATGGGTGCGGGCGGCGGCGGCAGGGCGGCGGAAGTCCCGCCTGGCGTCGCGCGGGGGCGGGGCGGCGCCGGGGGCGGCGGGCGGCGGGGCGGGCGCAGGATGAGGGCGGCCATTGCTGGGGCTCCGCCGCGGGGAGGAGGACGCTGAGGAGGCGCCGAGCCGCGCAGCGCTGCGGGGGAGGCGCCCGCGCCGACGCGGGGCCCATGGCCAGGACCACCAGCCAGCTGGTGAGTGCGCGCCGGCCGCCCGGGCGCGCCGGCCCGTCACCCAGCCAAGCGCGGCGGCCGCCGGGGCCCGGCGAGGCGGGGCGGCCCCGCGTCCCCAGGGCCGGGCGGCGCCTCACCTGCGGCCGGGCGGCCGGGCCGGGGAACTCGGGCTTCGTGAGGGCGCGTCTCGGCCGCCACGGGGAGCCCGGGCCCCGGCGCGGCGAGCCCCTGCCCGGCGGGGGCGCTGACAGACGCGCGGAGGGCGGGGGAGGCCGGAGAGATGTCACTGGCCTGTCGCGGTGGAAGTGTTCGGAAAGTTTGTTTTCGGCGCGCCGAGGCCTGGAGCTGAGCCTCCGGGGTTACCTTTCGTTCCGTCTGCGGAGGAACCTTCCTGGGCCTTCACCTGGAACGGGGTCCCACTGCTTCTGCCGCAGCGAAGCGGGAGAGACGAGTTCTTGCTCAGAGCACCTGATGCTCCAGGCTCCCCTCAAATTCACGGTTAGGGTGGAATTTGGTAGACTCCTTTCCCGGCCCGGCGGAGCGGCATTGGGTGCTTTTCCTGCCTTGGGGCTCTTCTCCAGCAGCGGCATCGAGTGTGGGAAGCCCTGGGGAGGTCGGATTTGAACCCGCTGCCGAGGGGGGAGAGTGATCGTTAACAGCGAGGAGGGATGCAGGGGGAGAAAGAAAAAGGAAAAAGCACTTGTTGGGTGAAATGTTTTGCTTAAAAGTATCGTTAGTGTTTCCATGTTTTTTTCTCTGTTGCTAAAAGTATCCTTGGTGTTCTGATGTTTTCCCTGTGTTTGAGTTTGGGAGTCGCGAAGGTGGTTTCAGAATTTATACCTCGGGCGCGACTGTGAAAGTGCGTGATGGAGGAATGACAACACAGCTTGCAAACTTTGGTTCAGTAGGCAAGTCAAAATTAGTTAAGTGAATGAAGATCCAGGAAACTTACCTGACTCCTTGTTTTCCAGCATACAGCTTTGTGATAGCCGTTCTTAATCCTTTTGGGGGAGTTTTGAACTCCTGTGAGAATCTGGTGGAAAGTATAAATCCTGAGAAAAACACTGAGTTACCTTGCATTTTGTAATTTAGCAGGTTCTTGAATCTTCTGCAGCTCATCCGTGGACTTCAGGCTAAGAACACTGTAGAGATGGGTGACTATCCAGAGTCTTAAGAGGAGGACCTGTTCAGTTGAGAAAATGGTGAAAGGCTAAGGGGCTGACTTTGACTGTTGCGACATGTGGCTGTACCCTGGGGTGTCTGGGCTAACAGGCAAAAACACGAATTGGGTTTCTTGGCGAGCCTCAGTGGGGGTAACGACAATCATGGAAGTGTGTAAAATGAACTTTCATAGAGCGATGCTGTTGGAGTGCAAGGTGTGTACTTTGATGGAGGTCGTGGCAAGAGGCAAAGAGCACAATTCCTTGTGGTCTTGGTTGTTTCACACAATGAACATGGGACATCTGGAATTTCTTTGCATAAGTCATCTTTTTAGTGTAAAAATGCTGGAATCCAGTGAGAGAAAATGAATCGTACTATAAAGGATAGATCACTCTGTCTGGAAGTGAGAGGAATAGGATCTTCAGTTAGATCCCCTCCCTCCCTGTGAGAGAATTTGCCCTATTTCCCCTCAGGAATAGCGGAGGTGCCCCCAATAATGGCTTTTCACCTGAGGACAGACAGATTTGCATGGTTCAAGTGGATTTGCATCTAGATTTTATGTGTTTGTGTATATGTGTGTGTGTATATATGTGTGTGTGTGTGTGTATATATCTATATCTATCTATTTATCACTTGGAGAGAGAGCGTGCACGCGATCGCACAAGCAGGGGGAGCAGCAGGCAGAGGGAGAAGGAGGCTCCCCCGCTGAACAGGGAACCTGATGTGGGACTTGATCCCAGGACCCTGAGATCATGACCTGAGCTGAATGAAGGCAGAAGCCCAACTGACTGAGCCACCCAGACGTCACCGCATCTAGATTTTTAAGGTGGCATTATGTGGAGAAGCCCCCATCCCAATTATTAAATTTTCCCATTTCTCTGAGTGTGTGCAGCCAACAGGGGGAGCAGTACAAATGAAATCTGAAGATGGCGTAGTCTACTTTGATTCTCTGGGGGAGGGTCAGAGACTGGAGGAACCGTTTCTTGAGCACTCTTCCAGATAGCTCACCCCGTGTTGCTTGATTTTTGTTAGTAGTCCTGTGTGAGCTCAGTGTCCTTCCCATCTTACAGGTGTGCAAACTGGGAAGTGGGGAAGTTAAGTATCTGCTTAGTAAACAGAGTGCAGGGTGAATCTAGCACTGAGTGATGGCAGGTGCCTGAGCCCCACTCTGCCCCCTCTCGCGGGGAGTGCCCTGAGGCAGGGTCTGCTGGGTGGCTCAGCGCACCATTTGGCTTGAGGAAGTCCTTGGTGCCACTGCCCGGAACGTCTTCCCTGAGAGTTGTGCCTGAATGTGCGGACTATGCCGTCCTGGAGGAGGAGGGACATCTTCACACGGTAGGACAGCACGCTTATTTATTTCTTTGGGCAGATGGCTGAACTCTGTGACCCCTGGAGCCTGTTTCAGCCTCACGCTGTCAGAAGGCAGCTGTTTGGAAAGAGGCTTTGCTTCATCTGTGTTTGAGGAGTGATGTTCTGAATGGGTGAGGCTTGGAATCCTCCCTTTGGGAAACAAGAACCGTGCAGAGATTTCGTTAAAGGTAAAGCAGGAGATCAGGCAGAGCGGCTACCGGCACACTCCAGGTAGGGAGGCTCTAGCTTTTGCAAGGGTGGCTGCCTCCGTGCGGGAAGGTGGCTGGGAAAATGCGGAACATGGGAAGAAGTGAGTTCTGATTTCCACACTCCTTTTTGGGCCACTCCTTCTTATGAGTCTCGTGCGGTGTGATGTTTTTCTGTTCCTGTGACACCTGTGCTCAGAGGCAGAAGCGGAGGTTTGTACTGTCCTCTGACAGCATTTTGCGGGGAGGGTCACGGCAGCAGCAGCCTGTGTAGCTGGGGGCCTACAGAGAGGCCCTGGGCAGCGAGCTCTTCAGAGTGGGTCCTGGCCTCTGGGCTGCCTTTAGCACAGCGTGGCGGACGAGGAAAAGGTGGCGCCTGGGTGTGTCATCCTCTTCATTCTATGCCCTCGTCCCCTGAGCTGCCTGACTTGGGACTTGGGTGCATGTAGGCAAAGAGTGTGATGAATGGGGACTAGTCGCAGAAACGGGGTGAGAAGCTCAGTCCCCTCTGAGGTGCTGGAGTGTGGAGAACCTTCTGCGGCACTATACTTTTTCCCTTCCAAAGGAGTATCTTCTATGAAAATGGACTTTGCCGGAACCCCACGTGCTGCTGAGGAAGACTTGCAGAAATGACTCCCTCAGCAGGTGCGAGGGCGAGGGCTGATGTGTGCGCGTGTGAGCTCCGAGCCTGCCCTTTGGATGACAGCCGGCCACGGGGGGAGGAGTGCAGTTGTTTTGAAGGCAGGTTCAAAGGGCACATCACGGGGAGGAAGTGTTGGTGTGGAAACCAAGTTTCAGACATGTATCGTTCAGGCCTGTCCAGCAGTGCCCTCATGTTTAACTGGCTTGCATTTGTTAGCAGACCCTTTAAAAAATTGTTTGAGTATCTAGAAGCAGTAGTGGAGGCAGTCTCTAGCTGAACATCCGTCAGCGTGCATTTTTTCAAGAGTGATGGGGAATACGTTCTAACGATAGTGCCTTAGAGGAGAAAGGCCTTTTTGGGTTCATGGCGGTCATTGGTCTGTTTTCAGTGTTTGACTGTTTGCATTTATGCAGCTGCCTATGTCTATTTCCATCCCCTTAGTGCAGGAAATTTTTCTGATTTTAACTGAGATTTTTATTCCAAGAAATTCCAAGTCATTTTGAATGTCTTAAGACATTCTGATGTCTTAAGACTAAGAGAGGTAGTTTGTTATAAAGGATCTGTTTGTGGCTTTCATATCCCTCATCAGAGCAGCTGCTGGAGGTTTCTGCTTCAGTAGCTGGACTGCCTGTAGGCCCACAGAGGGAGGGCCGACTGCGCTGCGAGGTACGTGTACGGAAAAGATGGGACATGCTCTACCTTAGCCCCTGCCTTGGTGCACGGCTCACGGAAGAAGAAACAAGTATGGTTTTCGTTGGGAGTATTGTCCAGGGGCCTGATGGAGGTGGGCACATAGTTCCTGGTGGCCTAGTGACCTCCTCTGCCCCACCGACAGGATCTGGTGCCCTGCGCACCAGCCACTGCACTTTGCATCAGCTTGCAACCTTCGGGGAAGCAAAGTATTTAAAGGCGTTGTGTGAAGGTATGTCTGGATGCCAGGGAGGTTTGTCCTGGAGGTCTGTCCCTTCTGCATGTTTGTGGCCCCCGTGGCAGGTCTGCCCACGTCAAAGAGGGCTGAGGAGAGGCTGCGTGCAGACGGCTGGTGTGTGCGTCTCGGCAATGTTTCAGTCAGAATTCATCCTCTGAGAGCTTAGCTGTTACAATGAATTCATTGTTAAAGTCTCATTCTTCAACCTGTTTTTCTCTTTTGGAATTAATTGTGCTGCAGTGGGAGTTGTATCTCTGAACGACAGCTATACATCGGGTGCTGTCAGAGAGGCCGATGAGATTTGCAGGGAAGGCTTGACTCTTCCAGAAATTCTCGTTATGTGCTTTGACCTGCAGTGGTGACCCGTGAGGACGGGGCTTGGAGTTAACTTTTCTGCTGTCCCTCCCTGTTTCTGAGAGATGGGGAGCACAGGGCCTCCCGCTCCCCCTCGGGGTGGGGTGGAGACCTTACGCTTGAACCCAGTGTGAAGCAGGTGGGTGGACTCATTTGTGGCCTGGCGGGGGATGCTGCCATGCAGTGAAGGAAGTGATTCCACCTGGAGGGGCGGCCACGCTGTGTTCTCATCGTGCAGTGTCTTCTGGTGGTGTTCAAAACACGACATACTTTCTTCCCGGTTCCCCCTTTCCTGGGCATTGAGAAGTGAGCATTTGCTGGAAGGGTGCCCCAATAGCATTGTTCCTGAGGCTTCCCTCGCCTCTTGTGGCCTGTCACTTTGCTCCTCCTCAGTGAGGATCCCTTCTCAGATGCCCCTGTTGTGTGCCCTCTCTTCCCAGCCTCTACAGGGTAGTGTCCAGGATGTTCCCGGCTGCCAGGTTCTCCTCTTTAGGCTCTTCCTCTTTGCCTGAAGAAATTCCCCTCAGTGGAAACCACCCCCTCGATGGCTTCTCTGACTCTTTTTCATGCTTTCTCCTCCTGGTTCTCACATCTGGGCTTCCTGTGGTGTATTTGTCACCTACCTATCTTACCATTTTTTTTTAAAAAGATTTTATTTATTTATTTATTAGGAAAGAGAGAGAGTGAGAGAGAGAAGGTCAGAGTGAGAAGCGGACTCCCCATGGAGCTGGGAGCCCGATGTGGGACTCGATCCCGGGACTCCGGGATCGTGACCTGAGCCGAAGGCAGTCGCTCAACCAACTGTGCCACCCAGGGGCCCACATTTTTGTTATTTGTTAACAAAAACATGTTGAGTCCTACGTGGACATTCTGATTCCCTTGTTTTTAGAACTGTATATCTTTGAGCGGGGGAGGGTTTCATCATAAACTGTCGCCTATTTAATGCCCAATGTGAAAGCATTCCAAACTAGGAAGCAGTCAGATGGTTAAAAACATGGATTCGTGTCCCACTCTTGCATCGTCTAAGGAAATACAATGGAAGAAGGGGAGATCAGGCTTTTCTTACGTATGTCGTAAGCACCACCTGCCGGACTCTTGAAAGGCTGTATTTCAAGGGTATTGGCTTGTTTTTGTACTACAGCTCTTCCTGGCAGGTTTCGGCGACCTGTTGTTGGGTTAAACCCGGATAAGCAAACTGTCAGTGTCAAGCATGCTCGAGCTGAGGCTTTTTTTGTTGGCCCTGCCGCCCTGGTGGGCGAGCCCTGCGGTGGACCGCTGTCCTTGAGCCGCCAGATCTGAGTACCGGACCTGTGGAAGAGCCAGCGTTGCTGATGTGGACTCCTCATGAAAGGCAGCTGCTTACCCCTTGGGAGGACCGTTTTCTTGAAAGATCCCTAACTGAGAATGAGGCTCACCCTACCAGTCCTCTGACCAGAAGCCAAGCTGCGATCCCCATATGACGTAGGGACCTCAGGGGAGATGGCAGAGCTCTCTCTGCTGCTGTGAGGAGGGTCCAGGCGGGCTCTCCCCAGGCCTTGACTTTGCTCGGATTTCTAAGTGTCCGGTCCTGAAAGGGTCATGTGCTCTGTGGTTGGGTGCTGCCAAGTCCCCGCCGCCCTCTGTGGGTGGTTGTGTGGCTGGTGGTCCTGGGGGTGTGTAGGCAGCCCACCTTGTCATAGAGGTTCCCTCCGGGGACCTCTGCACCTGTCATTCACCATGCTCAGTGAGTGAGAGAGCCACCATCCTAGGAGGGGGGCAGAAGCAACGGGAATGTTAGACCCAGCGTGTGCCAGCACTGGCCACTAAACAGTGCTGCATGGAGTCCTCCTTTGGGAAATGATGGAACCAGCCCATTCTTTGGGAAGATTGCTCAGACTCTGACTCTGCCCAGCTGTGTTCTTAGGAAGGTCTGATCTGGAGAGTCGCTGCAGCCAGACCCTGGGAGGCAGGTGAGGTCGCAAGCTAACTTAGTTAGAAAGCTAAGAAGCTTGATAACCGCTCATTTCCGGGCTCTTGTCATTAGTGACTGGCTTCCTTCCTTGAGGGTGAGTGCTGCACTGCGCTCTTCTGCGTTCTTTCCTCAGAGTGGCCCGTGCCTCAGGCCGGACAGAAAGCGGAGAGAATAATCCGTACCCTCAGTGCGTGATCTCTGAAGCTCAGCGTTTACTGCCCTCTTTTTCCATTGTTAACTCATTTTTTCTTCCTGCAGTTTGGCATTTTTCTTTCATGGGGTTTTTTCATTGGTCAAAATTATAGTCTTTTACTGATCGTATGTATGTAGCTGGTTATTATCAGATATACAGTTTCAAAAATGTGTATCTAAATATAGATTTTATTTGTGAATGCATTTTATTCTCATTCCTAAAAAAAGAAAACAAAACTCATAACCTAAATGACTTTTTTTTTCTTTTAATCTTGGAAACCTCTCCTGCGCAGCAGCTGCTGGCACTGTATTTTGTGTCTCTGGGGTGGAAGGGGGTGAGGATGGGTTGATGATGGAGAAGAGACATGGACAGAACCAGGGCTGCACGCTCAGGGCCTGAAGGAATCCTTGCGTGAAAATGATGGCAGCTTAGTGGGTGGGGGACAGCTTGCATGCTCTTCCCACCCCTGTGAGCCTCGCGAGCCACAGCCCTACCTCAGGGGCTGAAGGGAGACAGTGCCCCAAGGGGGAGGGCATCGCCCTGTCAGCCTTTATGGCGCTGCTCCAGAAACTGGGCCCCAGAAACTGGGCCCGGGTGCACTGAGCAGGGAGGGGCTTTCCTGGCTGGGCCGCCCAGAGGGCAGGGGAGCAGGGGCGCAGCCAAGTGTGGAGGAAGTTTGAGGAGGGAGCGCCATTTCTAGTGCTGGGAAACCTGTTTCCAAAAACAGAAGGCCTTTGGGCAGTGCAAACTGAAGAAGGTGGTGGTATCAGGAAATGTATTCTAAACTTTCTGTTAGTTTTTTTTTTTCCTATGTTTCAAGTGTATTACTTTCCTTCAGTAACCGTACCTACATTTTTCAAATTAGTGTTGAGGCGCTGACTCCGAGTCAAGTTTTTAAATGATGGAATGCTTTTAGATCCTTTAACTTTTCTTGAAGCTATGAAAGCAGCCTCCAAACAAACTGATTTTTAAAAAAGATTTTATTTATTTATATGTCAGAGAGAGAGAGAGAGAGCGCACAAACAGGCAGAGTGGCAGGCAGAGGCAGAGGGAGAAGCAGGCTCCCCGCCGAGCAAGGAGCCCGATGTGGGACTCGATCCCAGGACCCCGGGATCATGACCTGAGCTGAAGGCAGCTGCTTAACCAACTGAGCCACCCAGGCGTCCCACAAACTGATTTTGAAAATAAACTTGGGATGGGATGCCTGGGTAGCTCAGTCAGTTAAGCATCTGCCTTTGGCTCAGGTCATGATCCCAGAATCCTGGGATCAAGTCTTGCATTGGGCTCCCTGCTTGGTGGGGAGCCTGCTTCTCTCTGTGCCTGCCGCTTGCCCTGCTCTCTCTCTGACAGATAAATAAAATCTTTTTAAAAAAAAGATTATTTATTTATTTATTTATTTATTTATTTTTATTTGAGAGAGACCCTTCATCCCACTTCCCCTGATACTAACATCTATGCAACCACGCCACGTCTGTCAAAACTAAGGAATAAGCGTGGGCGCCAGGCTCTGAACTGAATGCAGCCCTGGTTGGGGCTCCCTCGGCTTCCCCGTGGACCCGTCTGGCAGTCACACTCAGGTATCTTCATGTCTCCTTTGGTGGAGGACACACTCTCGCTCTTTACTTGCTTTTCAGGAAGAGTATTGGTCAGGTATTGTGTAGACTATCCCTTTTTTGGGGTTCATTGGATGTTTTTTGGTGATGACACCGAGGTTTGAGGCTCAGGAAGCATCCCACAGTGGTGGGGTGCCCCTGGGGCATCCTGTCACGGGGCCCACGTGACTTGTCTCTGGTGATGTGAAACAGGATTAGTCCTTATTGATTAGAATTGGGCTGATGGCCCCGCTCTGCCCTCTGATCGTGCTGCTTTTGTCATAGACGACCTGGGTGTTTCCGTTTTGGAAGAGACCTTCATGCTCACCATGTTGGGTCCTCCTGAGTTCTAGATGAAGATGCTTGGGACTTGGAGGGCTTCTAACTTAGGGACTGGGTCAGAACTGGCATGAGGTCCAGGTGCCTGCCTGTTCTGGCCGCTTGCTGCCAGGATGTCACTCCCGGGGTACCACGGGGACCGAGATGTCCGCAGATGCAGAGTGAACCCGAACTCCCTGATAGAACTGGTTTCTAATCAGGAGCAGGCCTGTGTCCCTCTGGAGTATTTGCCGCTAGTGATCCAGTGGACATTTGCCACAGTCTGCTCTGGTCCTCTGTGTCCAGTCCCTTCCTGCTTTCTTTGCAGGCAGAAGGCTGGAGTTATGTCACCTGGCCTTTGTGAAAGTAGGTGGTTGGCTTGGATTCATTCTCTTGTAGCTTTTTTCCTTTCTTGTGAAGCTGCAGTTGTTGTTCATTGTTTGAAGACCTTTGTCTTAAGTCACAGATGAACCTGTGGGATGTTACTTGGGGCTTTTATTTATTTTTTATTTTTTTTATTTTTTAAAGATTTTATTTATTCATTTAACAAAGAGAGAACACAAGCAGGCAGAGAGGCAGGCAGAAGCAGAGAGAGGAGCAGGCTCCCCGCGGAGCAAGGAGCCCGATGCGGGACTTGATCCCAAGATGCCGGGATCATGACCTGAGCCAAAGGCAGTTGCCCGCCCAACTGCGCCACCCAGGCGTCCCTACTTGGGGCTTTTAGATTGAACTCTGAGCAGAGTTTGGAGTTTTTTTAGCCTGGAACTCAGAAGATAAGCGTCTCAGGAAAATTGTGAGTTTGGTTTATTTTCCCTCCTATGTATGTACACATTCGCTTCTCCAACCTCCTTTCCATATAACCATAGTACCTACAAGACTGTCACGAAGGTAGGAATTGATAAGAAGAAAGAATGGGGCACAGGTGTGAGGGGAGACCAGTCCGGATGGATAAAATGATCACGGTGGCTCCTGGCAGGGGGCAGATGGGCCTCCGGGCTCCGACCTGCCTGAAGGCTAAGAGAAGGCCAAAAACACACGGGCCTGCCTGCCCACCCTTCCTCCCTTCATCTTCCTTTTTCTGTCTCTTAATTGGTTGTGGGGAGGAGGTGTGGATGAATGTCATGATAGACAAAGTAGATCTTTCTCTGCACGCTGCTGGTGTTGCGAAGCTCTGCTGTGGGAGTTAGCCACTACCGCTGGGGCAGTCTTTCTGTGCGTCTTGGTTGGCCATTACTCTTCTCAGTAAGAAACTCGTTATTCAAAATTTGTACCGAGAGAGCCCAGGAAGGAAGAGCAGCTGCTTCTGGTGCCTTTTCAGGGGTCAGGAGAGGTGGCCTCCGCAGTTAGAAATCTCTGTTTCTGTTCTGCTCTTGCAAACTATGCACGTGTTTGCTGCTGGAGAGGTGTTCCCGCCAGATGACACTTATTCATGTGGCCAGTGACACTCTGGGGCCTGGTTTTTGTTTTTGTTTTTTTTCTATTTCAAGAAGCAAGAACTTTGAGAAGATTAAAAATCAAAAGTCTGACCACATTAATCTGGCATTTTCCTTACAGGATAATGTTTTAGGGTTACTAGAACAGTTATCCATATCACTGTGATTGTATGTTTATGTGTGGGAAACACCGATGGAAGCAGGTAAACAAGACCAGGACATTTTAAGGAGCTGTGGGAAGTTCCCATAGGTCCCTTTACCGCTCTCAAGAATCTTGCACCTTGCCAGGGATGTTGTTCCCTTGCGGGTACGTGAGCCGGCAAGGACAGAGTGCAGCGCTGTCCACAATGAGGTTGAAGGACACAGGAGGAGGAGAGGGCACAGGTAGCAAGTCAGTATTGGGGAGGGGAAGGTAATGGGGGCAGCTGTAGCAGTCACATGTGTGGGAAGCACTGAGGGGCCCCAGCCCAGCAGAAAGCACCAGAGGAGAGGGAGAGAGTTGGGGGGTGGAGGGGAGGGAATGGTAGGGTTGGAACCCCAGGGAAAGGTCCTCATCTCATTGGAAGTACCCATGTGCTTCAGATTTTATTTTAAGTTTTGACTTTTGGAGGCCGTGGGAGGTTTCCCCTAAGGAGCTGGGGTTGGAAACTGGAGAATGGGAAAGAGCAGGCCCCCAGGGTTTGGCCCCCCTGGGTCCCACAGGAAACTGCTCAGCGTCTGCGGCCTTAGTGCTTCATGAGGTAACCTTTTGATTCAAGTTAGGTATCACTGGTTTTTCCAGGCTAAATTGTGGGGGAAAAACGTTTGCTAAGTAAATTTAATTCCCAGTGAGAGGTTCGTGTTTAAGTTGTGTATAATTAATATGGTTTTAGATTAGAAACCCAGCCTTTCTTAGTTGTCAACTTTAATATGTTAAATTATTAATTTTAACAAAGGCAAGAGTGTGTTGTTATTGTTTTCTAATAATGGATTTTACTTTGTAAAGTTTTTAATGCATAGTCATTCTAGATTTTGTCTAAGGTTATTTGTGAAATGAAATCTAAAGTATATGGATTAATTGTCTTTGAAATGTTGGTGTTTTTCTGATGTAGCTCCGGGATGACAGCCTTGAAAAGCAAAAACAGGATTTCCACGCTGGGCCCTCACTGGTAGGTGGCCCATGCAGAGGAACCTGGGTCTGAAAGACACTGGCTTATTCATCTCGTTAGCAAGTGCTCTCATCATGTGTCGTGAGTCCTCGTTGAGTGAGTGTGCTGGTGAACATGGAAGTTCAAAAGGTGTCTTGGTCCCATGTGATAGCACCAGTGTCCATGGAGGACTTAGTGGCCCCCTCGAGGCCCCTGCTCGCCGGGAGCTCCTGTGTGGGCCCTGTTGACCTTGCCCAGGTCGGACTTTGTCCTTGGCAGCTAACAAGGTTAATAGGTACAGGGAGCCCACTGGAAGATCTGTTTCTCACCCAGTGGGCCAGCAGTCCTCATTGTTTTCCTTTCTTTTTTTTTTTTTTTTTTAAAAAGAACAACTTAATCAGGACCCTGGGCTTGGTTTTGGGGTTTGTCTCCTGCTGTTTGCACGCAACATTTTTGCTTGAGCTTTTCTGTAACCCTCCGCTTCAGTGGTGGCATCAGTCCTCTCTGGGTGCGTTTGGCCTGTTGGTGGACCTTAAAGCTCGGCTGTTTCCAGTTGTTAGTAATTTCTTAATGAATGATTCTTGGTTTTTTGTTTGTTGGTTGGTTGGTTTTTAAGTAATCTCTACATCCACCGTGGGGCTCGAACTCAGGACCCCGAGATCAAGAGTTATATGCTCCACTCACTGAGCCAGTCAGGCGCCCCTTAACGAATGTTTTTTTTTTTTTTTTTAAAGATTTTATTTATTTATTTATTAGGAAAGAGAGAGTGAGAGAGAGCATGAGAAGGGAGAAGGTCAGAGTGAGAAGCGGACTCCCCATGGAGCTGGGAGCCCGATGTGGGACTCGATCCCGGGACTCCGGGATCTTGACCTGAGCCGAAGGCAGTCGCTCAACCAACTGCGCCACCCAGGGGCCCCGAATGTTTTTGTAATGTAAACAAATTTCTGACTCTTTGGGCTGGATTCTGTCAAGATGAATTTGCCAGGGCAGAGAGTGTGAGCCTAAGGTGATAATGGTAGTGATTACTGAATGCACCCCACAAAGGGCCTGCCCTGTTAGGGCCCCACTACTTCATTATCTCCTTGATACAGAATGTCAGCATCTGAGACACGCTCTGCTAACTCGGGTGGAATTAGAATGTGGCTTCGCTGGTGGGTGTGGGACTATGACCAGGGACCTGCCTTGTGCATCAGTGTCCCCATCTTGAAAGAAAAGGGGCGGAGGATGTTGAGTGTTTTGAGGACTAACCATGATAATATGTGAAAATGCTGAGAGGAGTGTGTAGCAAACAGTAAGCACTTACTAAATGTTAATTACTTTTAAAAGTAGAGAAAAAAATGGCATTTCATTAATTTTATCTTAAGCAATGGGAGAGTATAAGGGGTGTATATAATTCTTTTTTTTTAAGATTTTATTTATTTATTTGACAGAGAGAAAGAGATCGCAAGTAGGCAGAGAGGCAAGCAGAGGGAGAGGGGGGAAGCAGGCTCCCTGCTGAGCAGAGAGCCCGATGTGGGGCTCCATCCCAGGACCCTGAGATCATGACCTGAGCCGAAGGCAGAGGCTTTAACCCACTGAGCCACCCAGGCGCCGAAGGGATATATATAATTCTCTGGAGACTTTAAAGAATGAACACATAAACAAATTCACATGTGCCCACCACCTTGCATTAAACATAGGGTTTTGCTAAGTTCTTAGGAGCCCTTGGAGTGACCCTCCTGGTCGTAATCTTATCTGTGGTCCAGGGGTAACTGGCACCCTGATGTTCATGCTAATCAACGTAATGGTGTGTGAAGGTTACTTTTAGGCATTTCCAAAACTCGGGAAGTAAGCCGAGCTTCTGCGTTCACACAAAGACTGTACTTCAGCATCTCGTAGTGTGTGTGTGTGTGTGTGTGTGTGTGTGTGTACACGTATGTCCACAGTAGCATTGAGGATGCAGGTCAGTAACATTCGGAGACAGTGTTTGCTGAGGCCTGCCATCTGTCGGGCCTTCGGACTAGACCACCTGCCTCACCTGTTTCTTGCTGGGGGACAGAGTGGGAAGACAGATGAAGTTCAGGCATCCTCAGGGATCACCACTGAATGCTCCTCCCTTCCTCTTTGTGCTTTCTCTACCCCCTTCCGTGGAACAGTGGGACCAGTCTTACTCCGGTTTTCTTCTAAATGCAGCCAGCGACCGGGCCCTTGGAGCCTTGGCCGGCGAGTGTGGCTCCGCACCCGTCCGGGGAAGCTGCATTTTGCCTGGTGTGGTGCTGCACCGGAGCACTGCTGGCCACTCATCTTGTGTGGGCCAGCTCCCTGACTGCCCGCAGTGCAAGACCTGTGTGGCCGGCACAGCATGTGGCCCAGTGTGTGTGACGAGCTCAGGCAACAGGCACCAGGCCGAGAGTCCCTCCTGCCACCTGAGGCCGTAGGCACACGGTCTGCCCCGCGGCACTGTCCTGGGAGCCCCGACACACCTCCCACCTCCCAGGGTGCTTCCTGCCCTTGTCTCTCGCAGGCACTCAGCAGCCCTCAAGGCCTGGGTGGATGTTATCAACCTCATTTTATAGAAGAGTAAATTATGGTTCACAGAGTGTGGCTGGCCCATGGTTACCCCTGGTTTCAGCTAAGTCACAAATCTAGAACTTGGGTCTTGGATTTTGGTCCTCCACCACAGTTTTGTGGAAGTGGGGACTATTGGGGAAGGCAGCAGTGGTTGCTGAGCCTCGCTTTGTGGAAGCTCTTGGGGTGGGAGGAGGTTCTTACTGAAATGTTCTTTGCCAGGGAGCCCAGTTGAAGTGAGAGCAGTGCTCCTTTGGGAATGAGCTGGCCGGGTTGGGGGCAGCTTCCCCCCCTCGAGGGCAGTGTTCCCGCAGTGTGGTGTGTGACTAGACCTGTCTTGGGTGTCACAGAGCTCCAGAGCGTACTCTGCCCAGGCAGCGTTTAAAGACCACTTGGCCTTTTGAGTTTGGGATCCTGGCCCAAGGAGAGGTGGCTGGCTGGAGCCTTAAGCTTCGACGCCGCATCTTGACCATCGAAGGGCCTGATTTTGATCGTGGTTTCTCTCCTGGTGGGTTAGGGGGGCTCAGCCTTCCCGTATCATTTTATCTGCCTGTGTAAGAATTGGGCCTCCTAATACAGTATATAGTTGATTCTGTTTTACTCAGACACATAAACCACATTTGGGAAGGGGGTGGGCTTTATCTTTTGCCTTGGAAGGCTTATTTTATGATCTCATGACCCTTGGATGGGAAACCTTTGTGTGTCTTCTGTGTTATTTAATTGTGAAAGTGCCTCTAGTGTGCTCCCTCTGACTAGGCTGGCTGGTGTGCTTTGTGTAGATTAACTCATTAAATCCTCCCAGCGAGGGGCGCCTCAGTGGCGCAGTCGAGCTGAGCTTTGTCTAGCCCTTCGTTTCTGCTCAGGTAATGATCTCGGGGTGGTGGGATCGAGCCCTGCGTCAGGCTCTGTGCTCATAAGATTCTCTTCCTCTCCCTCTGTCCCTCCTGCTTCTACTCTCTCTCTCTCTCTAATCATTAAAAAAAAAAAAAAAAAATCCTCCCAGCAGGCCTAGGAGCTCTGGTTCTCCTTATCCCTGGCTATGAGGTGGAGACTGAGCCCCTGAGAGGTGACTGACGTAACTTGTTCAAGGTCAGACAGCCTGTGAGGAGCAGAGCTGAGATCCGAACCTGTAGAGTGCAGGTTCCAACAGTTTCATGCTGACGCTTCTCCACTCGTGCTTGTAACTTGTCCGTCTGTCGGAGGCCCAGACTACTAGTTTATACGCAGAAGGTTTAGACAGCTTAGTAACTAATGATTAAGAGTTTGGATGTTTATTTTTGTGGTGTCACGGAATTAGGTTCTTCTTCAGTGTGTTTGGAGAAATGTAAAATTCCTTAGGAGCCAAGGCATGTTTAAAGAACCTACTTGCATTGCTCAGGTATGGAGGGTGTAGGCCCACAGCTCTGAATCCCGGCTGGGCTCAGCCATTCAGCCTTCCCCTACAGGTCAAAGACTTTCTCATCACACCTCAGACTCCCCAAGCTCCTCCTTTGTTTGAAATCCTTGCTTAATTTGCATCTTAACCTTCCTGAAGAGATAAAGATGAGATGCAGATACAGAAACAGCTGGAAGGATCTGAGAATTGCCAGTCTGTCCTCTTGCAGATCCCCCTCCTCTGCCTGCCTCCTGCTGTCCACGCACGCGCTGTTGCCTTTTTTCCTCCTTGTTCCGGGGGCTCAGGTAGGATTGGGCTCTTAGTAGGTGTTCAGTGAATGTCTGTCTGTTAGCGTATGAGTGGATAAATCACTTTTCATTGTGAAGTGTTTTAAACTACCATTTTTCAAACAAAAGAAGAAAAACCAAGGGTTTCCCATCCGAACACCACCTTCAATCCACTTAAGGCTCAAGGCACCTCTACAGGTTGAGCCCTATCCCCTGTCCCTTGTGCAGACGCGGGAGCCCTGGGAGTCGCTGTGGCTTTTCCCCAGACACTGACAGTATCCTCCTGTGGCCTGCCTGCACTTGTCCCCCTGCCCCTCGATGACTGTCTTGCCACCGGTGATTACTGACTGTGAGATATGCTTTAAAAACGTGGGGCTCCCTGGGCGCCTCGGTGGCTCAGTTGTTAAGCATCTGCCTTCGGCTCAGGTCAGGCCTGCTTCTCCTTCTCCCACTTCCCCTGCTTGTGTTCCCTCTCTTGCTGTGTCTCTCTCTGTCAAATAAATAAATCTTAAAAAAAAAAAAGAAAGAAACCGTGGGCCTCTGTATTGTCAAAATCGGCTTCCAGGGGCGCCTGACTGGTTAATCTGGTGGGGCATGCAACTCCTGGTCTCAGGTTTGGGTCTTCTCCACCTCATTTGCAGGTTTGGGTCTTCTGTTGGGTGTAAAGATTACTTAAAAACAAAACCTTTAAAAAATAAAAGTAAGAGTAAGCGTCCATGTACCTGGCAGTTGGTCTCCTAAGGGTTCGTGAAGGGGTCTGGTCTGGTGTGCGAGACTTGGTGGGATATGGGAAGGAAATCTGTGGGTCGTTTATTCTCCTCTGTCCCACATTTATTTGTGTTGTAATCTGTATGTCAAATTAGCAGTTGTGAATGGTGGATACTGGATGTTTTGATGGTAATGTTTTCCTTAACTCTTAAGTGGGTGGGCAGTGTGCTATGTAGTTCAGTTGAGTCTTACTTAACATGGTTTTGGTGGATATGATAATTCATACTTGACAATATGATAAAAACTTGATCTCAAATTAGTTCTCCCTTGGAAGTTGGTACTTCTAAGAAGGGACTGTTGAACTCAACACTCAAATTGCAAAGAAGTTGAAATTCTTTAAGTTTTTGCATACAATTTGTATGAAACAAGTTAAAGTCTATAGAAAATGTCCAGTTTACAAATGGACTGTATTCTTACAAGTTCACTTGGAAGTCAGGTTCTTTTTTTTTTTTAAGATTTATTTAAGAGCGGGTGCTTGTGCATGCACATAGGGGGAGGGGCAGAGGGAGACAGAAACCTCAAGCCGACTTCACACTCAATGTGGAGTCCCACGTAGGGGGTTTGAATCAAGAGCCGGCCGCCCAACCTCCCAGAGCCACCCAGGTACCCCTGGGAATCAGTTGTTTAAGGTTCTTGCTTGTCTTCCTGTCAGAGTCACTTTTATGAAAAGCAGCTTGTGGTCCCCACTCTGAAAAGGTAAGGTGAGCACAGCAGGTGGCACTCCTACTTACTCATTGTCTACATGCTAATCTGTACAGAATGAGATTCAGGTTGAGAGGAGTTGGGGGGGGACAGGGTGACCCCTTTTCCAGAGGCTTCAAGGTGCCACAGGTTGGTGGGACTGATTCTTGTAGGCAAGTTCAGTTGAGAACGGCTGTCCGTCCTTGTTCTCGATCGAGCTCAACCGCAGACGTATCTCCCACATTTCTCAGCGGTGAGGCAGTTACTGAAGCTTGTCCTGACCAGCCACACAGCAGGTAGGAGGGAGAAACACAGAAGGGCATCTTCTTCTGATCGGGGGCGGGGGGGGGGGGCGCTGCTGGTACTGGGAAGTGGTGGAGAAATGGAAGGGGCTGGGCCTGCTCATTGGTGGGGGTTCCTGGCAGGAGAGGAGCAGTGCTGATGTAGCCTGGCCCCCGGTGTGAAGCTGGGAAGCAGGTCGCAGTGCGCAGCCTTTCCTCGGGGTGGGTACGTGTGTGTAGGAAAGGCGAGCGATCGTAACTCCCCTGGTGACATGGTGCCCGCGGGACCGGGCAGAGGGCCATGTTCTGGAGAACTTCTCTTGTGATCAGCTTCATTTGATTAGGGAAGATGGGGATGGGGGACAGGCATGACTAGGTTTTGTTACTTGAAATTTCTCTAGAAATGTAAATTTCAGAAGCTATTGAGTAACCAAAACTATTTACTTACTGCAACTTTGGGTCAACAGGTGGGTGGCAAGCCGACTGGGTTGTGCCGGGAGGGAATGACTCACCCACAGGTCCTGGGTCACCTGGGATCCCCGGCCTGTGCTGCCTCTTCAGGGTGGAGTGCTGGCAAGCTGGAGGGGGTGTCTCAGGACCAGAACCCGCTCAGTGGGATTGCCAGTCAGCACGTGTCCCCCAGGTTATGGCAGACCACCTCAGTGCTGTTGATGCTGCTTAAGTACCACCTTGAGATGTTAAAAAAAAAAAATCAGCTGTTAAGAATAACAGCTATAATAACAAATAAATGGGGCATCTGGGTGGCTCAGTGGGTTAAAGCCTCTGCCTTCGGCTCAGGTCATGATCTCAGGGTCCTGAGATCGAGCCCCTCATCAGGCTCTTTGGTCAGCAGGGAGCCTGCTTCCCCCCCTCTCTCTGCCCGCCTCTCTGCCTACTTGTGATCTCTCTCTCTGTCAAATAAATAAAATCTTTAAAAAAAATAATAAACATTTGGAGGTTTCACACTGGAAGAGGGACTTTGTCTTAGGCTTTTTGTTTCACAGTTGATGCTTCAAAGAGTCATACCGTGGCTATCTTTCTTAACTACAGAAGTAAAATTAATCGCTAGAATGTACCCATGCCAGTGAGTTGCGGCTCTTTGGGAAGAGAAAGCACGAACATCCAGCTGACGCTGAAAACATCTTCATCAGGGAGGGGCCCCAAGAGCTGCTTTTGCACGTAGGTGCTTGGCTGGCATGCAGTGGCTGAGGCAGGAAGGAAATTGCCGAATTCCATGAAGGAGGAAGGCTGCCCATGACAGGTTCTTGTGTGGTTGTGCCCATAATTGCTGGAGCACGGGGGACACCAGAGCAGCCGTGGTCTGGTGGCCAGCATCTCGGAGCCCAGGACTGACGCAGGACAGTTCGGCCGGAGCTAGGCTAGCATCACACTCTGGTTCAGGAGATGCTTGGGCCCTTCTCGGCAGCCTCATGTCTCAGGCTCCCACCCCTGCACTTGAGGTACCCAGAACTTACCAGAAGTGACCCCAGAAGGAGTGTTTCAGGGGCGCTAAGGTCTTTGCCTGGCACCCAGGGCTCTGTCTGGAGGGGCCCATGCTGCGGGTCAAACTGGGCTGCTGTGTCTAGAGGTGCTCTTCCCTCAGGGCCTTTGTACTGGCCAGTCCTCTGCTGAGAAGGCTCTCCCCAGATTTTTTTAGGGCTTTCCCCATCTCCTTGGATTTTTACTCCAGTGTCACTTAGCCAGTAAGGGCTTCTGTATTTAAATTTGCACATCCCACAACTACTCACCTCAAATACTCCTGTCTTCCTTTCTGGCTGTTCTTTTCTCATGGTAGTTATCACTGTCCAACACTGTAACACTACCTGTTGTTTTTTGGGATGTCTGTGTGCCATACTGGAATGTAGCTGCCCTTTTTTTTTTTTTTTTAAGATTTTATTTATTTATTTGACAGAGAGACCATGAGCGGGTGGGAGGGGGAGAAGGAGAGGGGGAAGCAGACTCCCCACTGAGCAGGGAGCCTGACTTGGGGCTCAATCCCAGGACCCTGAGATCATGACCTGAGCAGAAGGCAGACGCTTAACCGACGGAGCCACCCAGGTGCCTCCAGAATGTAGCGTTCTAGAGGGTGTAGGCTTGGCTTGGTTCTTTGTTGCACCTCCAGTAGAGCAGTGCATGGCACATAGTAGGTACTCAGTGAACATTTGTTGACTTCGAGTGGGTAAAGTGGTGTGGTCTTGAGGGAGCTGCGTTTGCCTTAGATCGCGGAAGCTGCAGTGAGGCTCTGGCATTTCACGTAAATCACATAATGGCAAAGCAGGTGTGTCCGTGTCTGTCTGTCTTACAGCATCTGTTATTGCTGTCTCAAAAATCCAGAGTTCTTTCTACACTTCACTTGCCTGTTGATTTCAGAATGACTGGCTCTTTCTGACTCGTGATGGCTGCTGTATTTTGAATCTGAAACATTAGAGGAAAGTGAAACTTTAAAATGTGTGATGCATGCGGGGCACCCGGGGTAGGGGAAGAGGTAGTGAGGCAGCCGGATCTTGGTTTGGGCTCGGGTCATGATCTCGGGGTTAAGGGATCGACCTGCGTGAGACTCTGTGCTCAGATGTTCTCTTTACCACCCCCCACCCAAGCACACTCTGTCTCTTTCTCTGAGATAAATAAGTCTTTTAAAAAAATGTGATGCATGATTAGCTATCATTACGTTTTATTTTCTATACGTGAGTACTGTCTTCCCTGCCGTGCAGCTGCGTCTAAGCTGCCAGCGCCCCCCTAGGCCTTCCACCTGAGGCCACTCCCAGCACCTGAGAGACGCCCTCCAGTGCGTCTCCTGCCAGCTCACGCATTAGCCCCATGGCGGCCAGAGGTCTGCTTTGGCTGCTTCGTGCCCCCAGCTCTGGCCCTTCTCTGTTGTGGTCACCCTCCCAGCTCTGGCCAGCCAGTTTTATAAATGACATCAGGCCCATTACCCTGTTAGGATGTAGCTTCCTAGGAGCAGGGACCACCTCTGCCTTATGGCCATGTCCCCGGACCCTTGCAAGCACAGTGGTAATGTTTAGTGAGTAATTGGATTAATATAGTGGTTAATTTACCTCCCTTAGGAAACTGATGAGCAGGGCGCCTGGGCGGCACATTCAGTTGAGAGTCCAACTCTTGGTTTCAGCTCAGGGAATGATCTCGGGGTTGTGAGATTGAGCCTCGCTTCAGGCTCTCTGCGCAATGTGCAGTCTGCTTGTCCCTCTCTCTCTGCCCACCCCCCTCCCCCACTGCGCCGCACCATGTACACACACTCGCTCTGTCAAATAAATAAAATCTTAAAAAAAAAAAAAAAGGATGAGCAAAATGAGTGCATATGTTCCTATGAAGTAAGAGAGAACCCGTGGCTTTGGAGAGTAAGGTGTGCTTATGAGAGTCTCCCCAACAGCCTGAGTCGCCTGCACTGGGTAGGTTCAAGGTCTTGGAGCTGCTCTTACCCTCCCAGGACTGGACGGAGGTTGCTGGATGTGCTCTGAATTGTGGCAGACAACAGAATCTGCTGAGCGGGGCGGTGGGGGGCAGGCAGTGGGGCCCTGGGAAGGAGCGGTTGTAGGGGGTGGTGGTGACTGTGTGCCGCCTGCTGGTTTGTGTGGAGGCACCTGGCGTCCTCTCCCTGCCCCTGCTCAGCCTGGCCTCAGGGCCACTCACCACCTTCCTGTGTCCCCATCTTTGGAGCAAGTGCCCTGTTTCTCTCTTCTTTCTATGGCCAAGCTTTCCACTTCGGTAGCCACCAGACCAAAGCAGGCACGGTCAGCGCAGCTCGGCTTGGCTCCAGCCGATGGTTTCAGCCAGCTGCCAACACTACAGTAAGACGAGTGACTAGTTGATGGTAACTTAGACTAAGGTTCTGTGTGTGTGTCTCTCTCTCTCTTTTTTTTTTTAAGATTTTATTTGAGAGAGAGAGAGAGAGCAGGAGCAGGGGCAGAGGGAGAAGGAGAAGCAGATTCCCCACTGAGTAGGGAGCCTGATGCTGGACTTGATCCAGACCCCGGGATCACGACCTGAACTGAAGACAGGCTTAACCGACTGAGCCACCCAGGCATCTCAGGTTCTGTGTGTCTCTTAAAGGAGAGGCTTGCTAATGCCTTCCATCCTCTCACTGGAATTGTGCTTTGGGGCAGGGAGAACTTGCCAGGAAAGGTAAGAGTACCAGGTGCATTTGTGTTTATAGGCAGAGAAAACTGGGGCTCAGCTTTTATCTCGTGACGGTCTCCGTGACCTATACGGAACACAGTGTTTCTCTGCCCAAGATCTCAGTCCTAGACCACCTGCAGGGTACAGTGCTAAGAATAATGTGTGTGGGATTGTCTTAAGTCTTTTTTTTAACGTGTTGATTTATTCATGTTTGAGAGAGAGAGCGAGCTCGAGAGAGGGTGGGGAGAGGGAGAGGGAGAAGCAGACTCTCGGATGAGCAGGGAGCCCAAGGTGGGGCTCGATCCCAGGACCCTATGTTCACGACCTGAGCCGAAGGCTGATGCTTAGTCGACTGAGCCACCCAGGCGCCCAGGATTGTCTTACGCTTATGCCCCTTTACCTGCTGTCTGGGCGGAGGGGGCTCCTTCCAAGAGCGGTGCTTCCCTGCGGGAGCGGTCATTCCGGGACAGGCTGAGAGGCAGCGGGTCAGGCGTGCTCAGCAGCGGCTTCCCTCCTCGTGTGCCAGTTCTGGCTGGTTGTGTTATTCTGCATATGCCTGCTTTTATCGTGGAATAAATGGTGTTCTTTATGGCAATAAAAGTGGGGTTCTAGCTGTTTTTACTTTTCCAGCTCCAAGTTGAGAGTTTATTTCATTAGTTTAAAAAAAAAATCTTAAGTCACAGAAATTATTGAATATACTCTTCCAGCAAGTGAAATGTCAAAGGCTGGCATTTGGAAACAGCATTGTCAACAGAGTTCCAGCCAAAACCTGTGTGTTGGCCAGTTGAGCCCAGAGCCCTGGAGAAGCTGAATAGGAAAGCCAGGACTCGCGCCCATGTAGTCCCCCAGCCCAGGCCTTGCGGCTGCCGTTGCAATGACTCCTGCTTTCCCGAGAGCCAGGGGTTGTGCGGAGAAATTTCAGATTCGGGTATCTTTGATGGATCGCCGTTCTTACCCTCTTGAAGGTTGAATGTGGGTCTGGCTGCTGAAGGAGTGGAGTGTTACTCCCCACCCACCCATTAGGGCTGTGCCCACTCCCTTCTGTCCATCTCCAGTTCCTGTAGCAGCCCCTTGCCCCGCAGCCCTGCACTGCCACCGGGCCAGGAGGGCTGGGAGCAAGTTGGTGGCGTGCTCTCTCCTGCCCCGGTCTGGCGTTGCTCCGTGTGAAGCCACAGCCCCGGCCGGGAGTATTACTGCGAAGCCTCATCGGCACTGCTGTGTATACGGCTCAGGTCACGGGAGTTTCTTGTTGTTCCCCAAACACGGCATTAGGGTTTACTAACATGCCTTTTCCAGACTGGGTACTCCTGCGGCTCTCCATGGATCCCAGCTCCTGGGGCTTGTACTTCCTTCTCCTTCCTGCGCTAAGGGGTGGCTGTCGGGCCTCAGGGCCCACGGGGCCTCCCCCGAGGGTTGCATGCTTTCGGGGTGGGGGGTGTCACTGAACACTTGGTGGGGTTTTTCCTGGGGAGGGGAGCATGGAGTCTACCTGAATAGAGCAGGACTCCTCCCCCAGGAACTGTTGCCTCTCAGACCAGATCCCTCTTTGTTGTGGGGCCGTCCCGTTCATTGTGGGATGTCTGCAGCATCTCTGCACCTGCCTACCAGATGCGGCACCACTTTCTCCCTCCCCTGGAATGTCTCCAGATATTGCTAAGGATCCCCTGGGGGGCAGGATCACCCAGCCTGCGAACCACTGAGATGGAAGATGTGTCAGTGGCCGCAGGCTTGCCAAGACTAGGAGCTCGTGGTGGTCGGCTCCCCCGTAGTGGGCCGTGCGTTAGTATGGCCCTGGTGACTGCCAGGATGAGCCCCACGTCGGGGCAGCTAGGGGACGGAGCTGCTCTCTTGCTCAGTGCTTGAGGCCAGGGAACAGGCCCTCATTTGGGGAAGGAGCTTTGGTAGCACGTGTGGGCCGACCAGGTGTGCTTGGCCCTGGGCTGCTGCAGCCTCAGGCTTGAAGGCCCCTCCATCCTGTGTGTGGACATGGGGCACCCCCCCCCCCAGCACCGCAGGTGTGCAGGGACAGTGGCTGCGGTGTACCGCCATCGGCCGCTGTTTGCCGTATGAGGCCGTCTCCCCTGCTACTCCCAGCGAACACACACACTGCTCACCTCCTAGGACTAAGGTACTGCCCACCTTGAAGAAGCCATGGGCTGTCTGTCCCCTATCTGGGCCAAGCCATCCACGTGAAGATAAGTCAGTGCCTTTACTGGAACTGTCATTGAGTCCAGAATCTTGTCCACGCATAATTAACATATTTCCAGGTCCATGAATCAACTGGTCATAATGTTGTTTTTTTGGTTTTTTTTTGGCTTGTGAGGACAGTCCAGGCCTGTTGCAGTTCCTGATGGGCCTTTGCCCAGAGACTGACTCTTCCCCACTTAACTGTCCCCGAGAACAGAGAAGTTGCAGCTTGTCTCTGGGGGCAAGTTCCTGAATTTGATTACACTTCTGTTACGTTACGTGCTTGGCTTATAAAGGGACAAAGCATTAAGGTACTGACTGAACCTGAGCTTGGTCCAGCCCTTGTTACCTGCCGTGTGTGAGATGGAGTATTTATGAAGTGTGTGAGCCATAGAGCATTCAAGAAAACAGCCGTTCTCCACAAATAAATGGTTCACTTTGACTGGCAGTCCAGCTAGAGGACCTGTCCCGCTGGTCACATGTGTACTGTGTGCTACATGTAAAAACTCGGGTTCTGGGGGTGGGGGGGTATTGGTTACAAAGTCAATTAGTCATTCACCTGATGTTTCACTGATACAGTGCGTTTGGGTAATTTCTTCATACTGGTCCCAGGCATAGCTCCTTTTATTGAACTTTACTTCATTACCTCTCACAGACACTGTTTTTTTAACAAATTGAAAGTTTGTGACAACCCTGAGCAAGTCAGTCAGAGCCTTTTTTACCAATAGCATTTGCTCATTTTGTGTCTCTCTGTCACATTTTGGTAATTCTCAAAACATTTCAAACTTTTTCATTATTACCGTATTTGTTGTGGTGATATGTGATCAGTGATTACAACTTCCCGAAAGCTCAGATGATAGCTCTTTTTTTTTTTTTTTAAAGTAAACTCTGTGCACGCAACGTGCACCTCGAACTCATGGTCCACCAATTGCGCTAGCTAGGCTTCTCGATGGTTAGCATTTTTTAGCAATAAAGTATTTCTTATTTAAGGCATGGACATTTTTTTTTAGACGTAATGCTACTGGATGCTTAATAGACCACGGTAGAGCGTACACGTAATTTTCGATGTACTGGGAAACCAAGGAGTTCATTTGACTCACTTTATTGTGACGTTCACTCTATCGCAGTGGTCTGAAACCGAACCTACAGTATGTCCAAGGTAGGCCTGCACCTCCCCTGCAGGTGCAGTTCTGATGCTCTCCATATGTGAAAGAAGCCTGCCTCCTCCCAGCTGTGGTGCACCCCCAGCACTGATAGTGATCCCTTGGCTGGGAGCCAAGGGCCATGGTGTGTCTTCAGGGCTGACTCTGCCTGAGCCAGGGTTCCTGGGGCGGGCCTGCTGCAGGGAGAGGGGCTCAGGCAGCACAGCAGGGGCTGCCTGGGCTCCTGCCTCTTGCCGCCTGCTGTAGCCTTTTCTGCCTCTGCCTCATTGCGTCAGGGGCACAGGATATTCTCTCGAGATTGGTTTTTGACCTTTTTAAAAGATTATTTGGCAGAGAGAGAGAGATCACAAGCAGGCAGAGAGGCAGGCAGAGAGAGAGGGGAAAGCAGGCTCCCCGCCGAGCAGAGAGCCCGATACGGGGCTCCATCCCAGGACCCTGAGATCACGACCTGAGCCGAAGGCAGAGGCTCAACCTGATGAGCCCCTCAGGCACTCCTGGTTTTTGACTTGATGTGTTTAGTGCATCTCAAGATGAGGCTCTCCTCTCTCGGTGGCTGAGCTGTTTTCCAGGGCACACTCCCGGCTACCGGGCCCACCTGTCCTTACTGCTCATAGCACACTTCCTGCAGGACTCCGGTTTCTTTGTGGTTCCCTGTGCGTCTCCTTTCTCTGTTTAAATGGAGAGGAAATGTCTGTCTTTTATGAACAAACAATATAAGAAACAGAGCTCTGTATGACCAGTCCCTTAGTTATTCAGATTTACAAAATGAAATGTTCCATTGTAATCAACCTGCTTTTATAATCATAGTATTGATAGACTTCTTATCACCTGTGTGTATCCGTACAGACTCAGAATCTTTCCGTTTGGGCTTATTCTGCTTAGCTGTACTTGCTGATCTCTTTTCAGGGTTTACAGGGTCACAACTTGGCTAGTGACACCCCTGCAGGCCAGCTTCCCCACCCTTTCTTCCTACCACAGACACTTGTGAGGGCCTTCTCCTTTTCTGACCTAGCAAGGGATTCTGGTACCGTATTCTCTTTTTTACTGCTCTAAGACCTGGGGTTAACTGCCGTCGTGTGTTGTTTTTGTTTGTGTGTGTGTTTTTTCCTCGGTTCTTTGAATGAGGAGCGCTAATGGAAGCATCTGGATGCTCGGGCTTCATTTGTGCTGTTCTCCAGCAGCCTGGCAGTGTGTGGGCTCATGGTGCCACTGCCCGAACACTCCGGAGTCACAGCCGGGGAGGGCAGTCTTTGTGCTTGTGGGTGAGCTTGTACGTATTTCTGATTTCGTTTTAAGACTATCTCATCCTTTTGTTTTCCCCCCAAGATTTTATTTATTTATTTGAGAGGGAGAGAGCAAGCACGAGCAAGGTGGATGGGCAGAGGGAGAGGGAGAAGCAGGCAGGCTCCCCGCTGAGCAGGGAGCCCGATGCGGGGCTCGATCCGAGGACCCCAAGATCACGACTTGAACGGAAGGTAGAAGCTTAAGTGACTGAGCCACCCAGGGACCCGGTCTAATCCTTTCTTAATGCCCACCTTAACTTTTACTGTTTCTTCTCCAGACTCTGTAGTCTTTCTTTGTGTCTCGTTGGCAATTGTTCTGTCATTGCTTTCTTCACAAATTACCAGATTGCTTTCCAGAAGACCTGGTAACAGCACCGTGGGGTTATTGGTGCCCGCCGCAGGTAGAGAGGTACCTTGTTTTAGCCTGGCGTTGCCAGCATTTGGTTCCTTTGTGTTGTGAACATGTTTGATCGTCGTTACTGTGTGTCTGTCCTGCATCCTCTCCTGTCGTCACAAGCGTCCAGCGCCATCTCTGGCCTCTTTACGGTGTCTGGATACGTCGCATGTTTTCATTTCCTGGTGCCTTGAGTTTTTTTGGTGCCTTTCCTTTGTCCATTTCTTCGTCTAAAGTCTTGATGGTTTATAAATTTGAATGAGTTCTTGTGTATAAATGAATGCAGTCATATGTGATATAACTATTTTTAGCAGCTTATTGAGATGTAATTTGTATACTGTATAATTCACTGAATTAAATAATTCAGTGGGTTTTAGTGTATTCACAGGGTCATAGAGCCATCATCATGACCTAGTCTAGAGCATTTTCAAGACCCTACAAAGAAACCCAAGACCCATTAGCAGAGCATCCCCCGCCCCGCCATCCCAGCCCCTGATGACTGGACCACTCATTTGCTTTCTGTCTACGGATCTGCCTGTTCTGGACATTTCATGGAAATGGAATCCCACAATACGTGGCCCTTTTGTGTCTGGCCCTTTTGAGAGAGCATGATGTTTTCCATGTTCGTTTATGTTGCAGCATATATCAGTGCTTCCTCTTTATGGCTGAATAATACTCAGTTTTAATGGCTAGACTGTGTTTTGTTTATCTATTTATCCGTTGGGGGACATCTGGCTTGTTTTCACCTTTTGACCATTAGGTGTCATGCTGCTGTCAGCATTCTTGTACAAGTCCCATGTGGACATAGGTTTGCATTTCTCCGGGTGCACACCTAGGCTGGGGATTGCTTGCTTACATGGCACCTGTTTCCTCCTGAGGAACTGCCAGACTGTCTGCCGAAACAGTGGCACTGTGTCACATCCCCAGCAGTGCCCGGAGGCGCTGACTTCCCCACATCCTCACCAGCACTTGTTACTGTCTGTCGTCGTGACCCAGCCACCCTCGTGGGTGTTAGGAGGAATCTCCTCTTGGCTTTGATGTGCGTTTCCATAGTGACAGTGATGTTGAGCATCTCTTCGTGTGCTTATTGGCCCTTTGTATATCTTTTTGGAGAAATGTTTATTCAGATCCCTTGCCTGGTTTTTTAAGTGTGTGAGTGAGTGAGTGTGTGTGTGGGTGTTTTAATTGGGTTGTAAGAGCTCTTTATGTTGTCTGCATATAAGTCCCTTAGCCGATACTTGATTTGCACATACTTTCTTCCATTCCATAGGTCGTCTTTTCACTTTCTTTTTTTTTGTTTTATATTTATTTATTTGACAGAGAGAGAGAGAGAGAGTACAAGTAGGCAGAGCAGCAGATGGAGAGGGAGAAGCAGGCTCTCTGCTAAGCAGGGAGCCTGATGTGGGGCTCCATCCCAGGACCCCAAGATCATGACCTGAGCCAAAGGCAGCCGCTTAACTAACTGAGCCACCCAGGCACCCCATCTTTTCACTTTCTTGATGGTGCTTTTGAAGCACAGAAGTTTTTAATTTTGGTGAAGTCCCTTTGATCTGTGTTTTGTTTTTTCCTTTTGTTGTTTGTGCTTTTGGTCTCATATCTAACAACCTATTGCCAAGGTCAGGAGAATTTACTCACATATTTTCTTCTAAGAGTTTTATAGTTTAGTTTTTACATGTAGATCTTTGGTACATTTGAGCTAGGTTTTGCATATGATATAGGAAAGGCATTCGACTTCATTCTTTTTGTGTGTGGCTATGCATTTGTTGATAAGAATGTCCCTACTCACTAAGGGTCTTGGCACCCTTCTCAAATATGAGTAGATTGTAGACATCTAGGCCTCCACTTCTAAACTCTCTTCCGCTCCTCTCTGTGTGACCACCCTATTCTGGTTACTGTAGCTTTGTAATAAGTTTTAAAATCGCATTGTATGAGTAAGCTAGTTGTTCAGCTTTGTTTGCTTCTGAGATCGTTTGACTTTTCTGTGTCTCATGTGAATTTTAGGACCAGCTTGTCAATATCTGCAAAGAAGCCAGCCGGAAAGTTAGTAGGGATTCCACTGAATAATTTTTAAAATTTGTTAAGTTTTGATTTTGTTTAAATAATTTAAAAATCTGGAACTCTACCTGACTTGGAGGTAACTCTGGTTGAAGTGAGCAGTTGGGTTCTAGAACAGGTGGTTTCCCAGGTGTTAACCAGATGGTCCACTGCTGCCTTTTTTGAGAAGCTTATTTATCTTTATCAGCTCTATCTTTTTATTTTTAAAAGATTTTATTTATCCACACACAGTGAGGAGCTCAACGTGAGGCTTGAACTCATGACCCTGAGATCCTGACCTGAGCTGAGCTACCCCGGCACCCTCTCTGTAACTTTTTCGTGTAGCTGACAGTCCCAGAGTTTTCTTTCCATGAAGTTCTGCTTCCATGCTCTAGGACTGCTGGGTTAAAATTATGTTTAGTTGTGGGATGCAGTTTTCAGCCAGTCTGTGTGTTCAAGCCTTAAATGAGTACTTTCCGTGTGTCCAGCCTTGTATGAGGTGTGGATGGGTGAGTAGGCAAGGCGTTCTGGATGGGGACACCGTGGTCAAAGAATTTGGACTGGCTTCCTCTGTGGGCTGGGCTTGGCTGCAGGTGACATTGAGGTTGGGCAGTGGTGGCAAGGCCGCCTGGCCGTGGCAGGGGGTGGTTGGAGATTGACTTGGTGCTGATGGGGGAGAGTGAGGGCGGATAGGAGCTGGCCGGTGGGGTTGCTGGGTACACGTACGGGGAGCGGGGGCTGGAATTTAAGCAGGGAAGGGATTGGGAGAGGAGAGCAGTGGCCTGAACGCTGTGGCAGAATGTCAGATGGCTTGCCCTGTGCTTGGTGTTCGTATTTTAACAGTGTTAACGCTTCATTCAGTTCATACATGTAGGAAAAGTGAGCTACTTTGAGTCTTACCTCGTTTTCCTGTGTCCACCAGTATGACACCGTTCCTATTCAGTCCAGCGTGGTGTTATGTGCTTGCCCGTCCCCATCAATGGTGAGGACCCAGACTGAGTCCGGCACGGCCCCTGGCGTTCCGAGCGGCGGCAGCAGACAGGGCCCCACCATGGACAGCACCGCGGCTGCGCCCCGCCCGAGCGCCAGCTCCCTGCAGCACACCGCCCAGCCGCCGCCACAGCCTCGGAAGAAACGGCCTGAAGACTTCAAATT
Source organism: Nasua narica (assembly GCA_028533885.1). NCBI lineage: Eukaryota > Metazoa > Chordata > Mammalia > Carnivora > Procyonidae > Nasua > Nasua narica. The sequence continues at coordinate 1,884,548 of CM052805.1, forward strand.
TGGGAAAATTCTTGGTGAAGGCTCTTTTTCCACAGTGAGTACCTACCACAGCTGTTTCCCGAATGAGCGTATTTTCCTTGGGAAGGCTGCCTTTCCTCAGGGCTTGGAGCTAGGGGACCTCATGACCAGGGTGGTAGTCTTCCCCAGGCGAGGGTCGCAGGCCCCGCTGGGGTTCTACTCTGGTTGCGAGGGTGATTTGGGGCCGCCTACCACCAGGTAAATCACGTGGTTAAAATACCTAAGCCATGATTTTGTAGATGAAAGCTTCAAAAGGCATCTGTCTGTTGATCTTTCTGTTGTTTGGTTTGGTTTTTTGGTTTTGGGGGGTTTTTTTTCATAATATTTTTCTTTTCTTTTTTCTTTTTTAGATTTTATTTATTTATTTGACAGAGAGAGAGATCGCAAGCAGGCAGAGAGAGGGGGGGAAGCAGGCTTCCCGCTGAGCAGAGAGCCTGAAGCCGGGCTCAATTCCACGACCCTGAGATCATGACCCCTGCCGAAGGCAGAGGCCTTAACCCACTGAGCCACCCAGGCGCCCCTGGTTTGATTTTTGATGCAGTTAATGTTTATCCTAACCAGTCATCGACAGATTTCATCCTCTGTCCTTGTGTCCCGTTAGCAAGGTCTTGGGAAGCTGTACTCTCCCTTCATATGAAAGTGTTAGTATCGATATCCCTTCAGACCTTTGGGGAGACATTTAATGACCTTTACTATTTCTCTGTTATTTAAAACAGCGCATAAAACAGCACAGCCTTGACCCCTAGAGGCCCAGCCCAGGACCCGCCAGCCTCCAGGTTCTCGCAGCCTCAGTTGCAGTCGGCACCTGTGTCTGCTCTGAGCCAGTCGTGCCTGTCTTGTGGCAGTTTTCCTTTTCAAGCAAAGAAGTGAAGGTTCACGGCAGCCTCTTTGCGACGATGGGAGCCCCATGTGGCTGTGATGGGGCCGGGGGCTTGCGTAGGCTCAGGGGCGGCCTAAGGCCGGGCAAGAAACCTTACGTGAAACGTGTTTCACTTTTCTCTTTTTACATTCGTGAAATGTCAGAAGATATAAAGAAGAACGTGAAGTTTTATAGCTCACCCATGTTCCCAACTTGGTTTTAATCCATGTTAACTTTTTGCTCCTTTTATATATGTATTTTTAAAGATTCTGTTTATTATTTGAGAGTGAGCAAGCCTGAGTGTGTGTGCACAAACGGGGAAGAGCAGAGGGAGAGGGAGAAGCAGGCTCCCCACTGAGCAGGGAGCCCAATACGGAGCTTGATCCCAGGGCGAGTGATGACCCGAGCCGAAGGCAGGTGCTTAATCGACTGAGCCATCCAGGCGCCTCCCCTTACATTTTTAATTTAGATTTTTTATTGGCAGTTTCTGTTTAAATTGTGAAACAGTTGTGCCCTCGTGATAACAATTTCAACTATGAGGATAGTCCCCAATAGTTCTGGTACCCACAGATCTTCTCAGAAAGAAGAAACTCTATTGAAAAGAACCTTGGGTGTTCTGCACAGCTACTTAAAAGCGTCCGGCAAAAGAAGCAGCGTTCTTCCTCTCTCAGTTTTACTTCATGGACATTTATCTCAACTAGTAAATGAGGACTTATTTGTGAAACTCCCCCTTGTCCGTGGGTCTGCACACCAGGTAAAAGCAAGCCCCGTCCATTCTGGATGACGCACTCCTGACGTGGAGAGGCCCCGGCTGTGAACCCAGGTGCCGGAGGGGTTTATAAAATATAAAATATAATATATATTTAATATATATAATATATATATAAATAAATATATATATTTAATATATTTTATATTTATTCCAGCTCCGTGAGCTGGAAGCTCCTTGCTGGCACTGTGTGCAGTCCTGCAGCTCTGGGTCTCAGAAGATAGGTGCTGCCCTCAGGTCTTTCTCATCACTCCTGAAATAGAGACCTCTGAAAATTAGATTTCCGGGGGAGCGGGGAGGACAAGCGGCTGTTCCCAGCCTGGGCAGGATCTGCACTTGGCCAAGCCTGGCCCTGGAGAGTGGGGAGGCCCAGCCTGCTGCCACCTGGCCCCCGGGGATGATCTTGACGTCCAGATTAGCTCTGCTGTTGGCCCCACGGTGACGTAGAGGGATGCGTCATGCCTTGTTCCCTGGAAGAGGGTTACTCCCTGCCCTGTGCCCATAGGGAAACCCGCGTGTGAAATGTTGAATTCACACAAGAGATTTCCTAAGTACCTTCTTCAGAAAGAATCCTGTTAATTATTAGTATTTTCTAATAGTTTTTTCTTCCTCTTTTTCACCTTCCTTGTAGCTAGTACATGCTCCTGTGAAGAAATTTAACATTTCATAAACACATACCCTAGGGAGGGGTGTCTTTCGCTAGCCCCTCCCCATTTACCTTCCAGTGCTTGAGAACAGTCCAGACAGGTGCATTCTTCCAGAAAGATCTCTGAGATCTTTCCATTTGAACACGTATAATCCAAACCCATTCTTAATCATTGCAGGGCATTTCGCACAGTGCTTTCCCAAGATCACTTCTGGTGAGTCTGTTGGAGAAGTCTGTAATGGGATGAATCTGGCCTGTGGCCTCCGAAGGTGTTTCCTGGAGGCCCAGGGATCCCCTCCAGGATTTGGGCAGGTTTCTATCTGCACTGTGGTCTTCGGGCCATCCTTCCTTGGGGGGCGTCATCCGCCTCAGCTGGCCGTGGAGGGTCGGGGCTGCCCCAGCTTCCTGGCCAACAGACCTCATCAGGCATGTGGAAGTTGGCACTCACTTGTGCCAAGGGTTGCTTGTGAGAAATCTCTTTTTCGTGTTGTGCTATGCCCTGCTGGCTCTCTGTCCCCGAAGTGAAATGTGACTACAGGCCTTCGGTATGTGACGGAGAAAGCCCGCCAGGAGTGAGATTGTACCCTGGGTGGGAGACATAGTGTGCAGGGGCCACTCTGCGTGCGCCCCTTGGCCTTGGTTTCCCATTCCCTTGACAGCAGGAGCAGTGTTTACTGCGCCTGAGCGCAGCGTCCACCGAAATGTGTGCTCACGGTTCTTTGGAAAAGCCCAAATTCAGGGCAGCTTTTTACACTGAACATATACTGAGAACATATTCTAAAAGTTATTTTTTGAAGGAATCCCCAGGACGCTGTTTCTTTCTACTATTTGTGAGGGTTACGTTAGTTCAAGATATTCCCTGAATGTATACTTCACTGCACCACGGGAACTTAGCAGCTGATGGAGAACCTTCTGAAGACACTTGATTGATCTGTGCATTTGCTGTTTATTAGAACACACCATCTTCATTGTTAATATCCAGCCATATTTTTAGCACAGAACCCATATATTTTAACGTAACTTCAAATATTTAAGATTTTTATTTATTTGACACAGAGAGATCATAAGTAGGCCGAGAGGCAGGCAGAGGGAGAGGGGAAAGCAGGCTCTCCGCCAAGCAGAGAGCCCAATGCGGGGCTCGATCCCAGAACCCTGAGATCATGACCCGAGCTGAAGGCAGAGGCCTTAACCCACTGAGCCATCCAGGCGCCCCTAAATATTTAAATGTAGTTTAATGGTGGGGGCAGGTTAGCCTGTGTGGTCAGCTGCAAGGTGACTCATGATAGTTGATGCCTGGGTTATACTGAGTATTGTTTCTCTTCTCTTTCCCCCCTTTCTTCCCAAACCAGGTTGTCCTGGCCCGAGAACTGGCAACCTCAAGGGAATATGCTAGTAAGTACTAAGCCTGGGGGCTGCATGTCCGGGGTGCAGGCCAGGGCGTGTGCCAGCACACGGCTGCCCGGCTGTCCAGCACCTGGAGTTTCTGTGCTGATTTCAGGGGTGGGATGCTGGTGGTCTTAGAGACCACGAAGCCGATGGGTAGGTTTTGTGAAAAACTTTAATTTGTATCAGTTACCTTTATGAGTTTTGTTTTTAGTGTATTTTTTAACCATTATCAATCGTAGTAACTTGCTTCTCTCTTACTTTAAGTTAAAATTCTAGAGAAACGTCACATTATCAAAGAGAACAAGGTCCCGTATGTAACCAGAGAGAGAGACGTGATGTCACGGCTGGATCACCCGTTCTTTGTTAAACTTTACTTCACATTTCAGGATGATGAAAAGCTGTGTATCCTTTGAACAGTCAGAGCCTTCTGAAGTCACACCAGGGACCCCATACTGTTTTGGAATCATGACCCCATTGTGTATCTTCACAAGTCGTTTCTTCCCTTGAAGGGACAAGGGTGCCGTATTCTAAATATGGATGAATTCACGTCACTTTGCTTTGGGAGCCCCTGGGATTGCTGATGTTCACTCAAGTACAGTGTTACTTCAAAAGAAATCATCACAAAACTTTTTGAGGTTTTTTTTTTTGTTCATAAGCATTGCATCTAAAGGATTGTTAATATTTTTAACCCTATGGTTGCTAGACATTTATTCAGAGGCATTCCCTATTTCTCTAACTGGTGTCCTTGGAATATCCATTAGGTGTCAAGTTCTCTGCTCAAAGCAGGTCAGTGAGGGAGAAAGAAGGATCTCGGGCACCCAGGGCCCCTCTCTGCCCTCTTTGGTCCAGGGCTATGGGGTCTGGCTGGAAAGGACAGCTTTATTGGGCTTAGTCCCTAAGTGAGAAGTCCAGGGAGCCACCCACAGGAGCCCAGAGTCTTTTTCCGACAGTACCCAGAATGCTGTCCTCCCCAGGCCCTCCAGCCTCCTTCCCTCCCTCCTTCCTCCCCTCCGTCCTCCCCCGGCCCCCGCCCCAGTCTGCTCTCTGCCTGTGCATAGCTCTGATCACCCAGTGCCTCTGGCTCTCCAGCAAGGCTTCGCACCCCACTGGTTGCTTCTGAGGGCCTCTTCTCCCTGATTTCTCCACTCACCCCTGGAGCAGTGTTTGTTTCCCCTTTTACCTTTGCTTAGGGAGCAGGGTAGGCAGGGTACCCTGGTTGCCAGGGTAGACCACACCGTGTTGTCTAGCTTGTCCCAGGGCCTGCCCATCGCATGGCCCAGCTGGCCAGTTTCTCCTCACTCCACAGCCCTTTCCTGTTGTTTTTCCCAACCAGACTTGCCCAGCCCCTCTGTGCCCCAGTGACTCTGACCCCAGTCCCAGCAGATGCTCTTCTGGTTTCTGCTCCACTGAGAACGGTCAGCTGTCACATGGAATCGCTCAGGGCTTGTTCGGGCCTAAACCCCAGTCTTGGCCTTAGTTCTTTCCCTCCTGCCCTCCCGTGTCCTCAGCTTGTGCCCCTACTCCCACACGGCTGGTGTCCGTGGGAGTCCCCAAGCCAAGGGCTTAGCTTCCCTATCCGCCCCCCTCTCCCCCTGGCTTTCTCCTGTCTCTTTCTACACAGATTCTTCACGTTTAGAACTTTGCTGCATCCCGTTCCCCCCCTTCAGCACCATTTTCTGGCTCCTTCAACTGTCGGCTGAATTTGTTCTTTTGCTTATTGAGGAGTTCTTGTGGAGTGCCAGGTGTGGGGATATGCTGGTGAAAAGGTGAAGAAGGCTCGGCCCTCGTGGAGTCTGCATTCTGCGGAGCAGTTAGACACGCCCAGACCATCAGTGCCCGTGTAGTAGACTTGAGGGAGCAAGGGTGGTGAGGGCAGGTAAGAGGGTGAAGGAGAGTGCTGCTCTTGTAGCTTGGTGGTCTGCCGAGACGTGGACTTTGGCCAGAGACCTGGGTGGAGCGAGGGCTAGAAGGTGCCGTGCTGGTGGAGCGACAAGGCTGGGCAGGGGCCAGCTTCTCCTCCCCTGGAGGCCTGAGAAGAGCTATGGGTTTTCTTCTAAGGTTGCAGGGAGCCCCGAGGGCTGGCGCAGAGCAGCCATTTGCTGTGATTGTGGCTGGGGCCGCCCTGAAGGCTCCTGCAAGGGAGCTGGGCAAGGGGCAGTGCGGTTAGCCTGGCTCGGGGGTGTGGGGCCTTAGGGCTGGGGCACACAGGGGTGCTGGGAGCGAGCCAGAAGAGACTGAGGGTGAGACCAGGCTGGAAGTGTGTGTGGCATTGGCGCTCGATGCATCTGAAGGTGCTGGCTACTGCTGGGTCAGGGGTCAGGGCAGTGTGTAAACTGAGGGCTGGGGGGGCCTCAGCAGGCTGGCCGGCCACTGGAGGCCGGCCCTCCGCAGGGGAGACTTCTGAGGCCTGAGCCGGAGTCACCCCGACACAGAGACTGGCACGCAGGAGGCAGCGTGTTGCTCATGAGCAGAGAGGACAGACCTCGCGGGCTGCAGGGCCAGCTGGCTTCCCGTGGGGGTGCTTGGCGGCCAGGTCAGGGGCTGTGGAGTGGCCAAGCACCTGGGGCCTGGGTCTCCCCTGTGGAATGGCCCCTGTACAGGTTGTTCCGGGGTGGGGAGGGGGTTTCAGGAGAGAGGTGAGGCGGTCCGGGCAGCACCCACAGTGGGTTTTGCCCAGTGGTTCCGCATTCAAGGGGGAGCAGTCAAGTGGTCTCATAGCTAGAGGTACGTCAGGCAGAGGGAGCTCCTGGTTGGTTTGTTTAGGGGTTAGAGAATGTATGCTTCTGCCAGGCTCCAGCATCACCCCTGTCCCCGCCACCCTGCTGTTGCTGCTTGTGGCGCCCTGAGAACATTGAAGGGTCTACTTTGTGGCTGCTCAGTGTCTCTCTCACCTTTGAGGCCACGTTGATTGTCTGCTTATCATTTTGTGTCCCTTCTTGCGGCTTGGGGACCGGAGCAGTGCTCTAAACTTTAGGAGGCTGGGCTCCAGTTCTGTCCCTCCTTGGCTTTGTGACTTTGAGTCAGTTGCTTAACCTCTCTGAGCCAGGTCCCTTTGCCAAGCACAGGCAATGAGCTTAATGGGCTCTATCACAGGCCTGGTCTTTGCTCATCCTTCTAGGAATTCACCCACTTCATGGGCGAGAACAGCTTCCTCCTTGTTCCCCTGGGCCACTGGCCGTGCCAAGGGAGGGAGAAATGTTCTAGGATGTGAGGCGGACCCAGGAGGTGTGAGAGAATACTTTGGGGATGGGGAAGGTCTGTGGTTGGAGACAACATGAGCTTGGAGCCAGGACCCTCCACAGTTGTTATGTTCAGAACCTTTGGTTGCTTTAACTTCACAGCCGAGCGAAGAATTAGAAGTGTCTCTCACCCAGGAAGCAGGAAGTCACGAAGCGGTCAGATGAGGGGCTAAGCTCCGAGAGGTGCTGCGCCTGCGCTGAGGCCGAGCCCCTTCGGTCCACTGCAGGCTCCGAGGCCTCCTGAGTGCTGAGGTTCGCGGCTGGTCCAGGTGGGGCCGCTGCCGAGGAGGCCACGGACACCAGCCTTCCTGGCAGAGGAGACAGAGCAGGGGGAGGGGTCTGGCTTGGGCCCTTTGCATTCCTTGCAAGAAAGGTGTGTTTTTTAGCTTCAAGTTCCTGTTGTCCTAGTTGGAAGGGCGGGGGTGGCCACGGGTGGGGCTGAATCAGGGACAGGTTTGGGCAGCTTTGGTCACCGGTCCCTTCCATCCTGGGTTTGTCCTCACAGCCCTGCAACATCAGACTGTCCCCTGTGGGAGACCACAGTGCCCTGGCAAACAGAAGCCAGACAGAAGACCTCGAGTGTGGGCCACCCCTTCCTGCCCTCAGAGCCACTAGCTAGGGCAGTGAGGACTCCTGTCACTGTGCCCCCAGCTGCAGGGAGCTGTCAAGTCAGCTCGTAGGTTTCCATTGATAGGAACAGATGTTTGGTGCTTCTGAGAGGAAACTGGTATATGGGATCCGTTACTGTTGCAGTCTATAGTCCTTTCTGGAAGGCAGAACGGATGCCAGTCACACCGTAGTGTGAAAGGGAAAGATGACTGTGTTCCTTGCATCTCTCCCCAGCGGGTGGCCAATAATAGAATCAAGAAGATAATAAAATGGCATTTCTTTTATAAGACTTGTTACTTTATACTTGGACAGGAGCATGCATTTGGGAAACCTTTATGTGAATGGACTCAGCACACCGTGGAATGCGGTTGGTGCTCAGGAAATGCTGTGTGTCCATTCTGCTACGGGTTTGGAGGCTCATTTAGGGTGGGGGCCCCCTTCTCCTTGCTGAAGCCTGCCGGGGGGCTCGTGTGCACAGGCTCTGGCCACTCTTCTCTAGTGGCTTCCCTTCCCTGAGCCCTCGGGTATCTTCTGGGGATGGGGGGTCCAGGAGGAGCAGTCGGGCCGTGGAGTGTGAGTCATGGCGTTCTTGGGGAGAAACCCGTGCTGGGGCCTGGGCCTGGGGCCAGGGAGTCCTGTCAGCCCCAGCGACTGTGATCACGGCAGGGTTTGACCTGAGAGGGACCGCTGTCTCAGGCCACAGGTACCTTCAGTTTCATTAATTAAAAATATTCCTATTGGACTGTAAGGTTAGCTTTTAAAAAATGACTTTTGTACTCTTCCTTAACGATGTGATATTTAGACTTTGGTCTTAGTTATGCCAAAAATGGAGAACTACTTAAATACATTCGCAAAATTGGCTCATTCGATGAGACATGCACCCGGTTTTACACGGCCGAGATGGTGTCAGCTCTGGAGTACTTGCATGGCAAGGGCATCATTCACAGGTACCAGGCCTCGGGCTCAGCTCTGCGGGGTGTCTGGAGGTGGGGGGAAGGCCTCCTGGTGAGAACTGAGGAGAAGGTGACGTCACCCGATGCTGAGACTCTCAGGGGCCTCCCGGTGCCGGGTGAAGCTGCGGCCACTGGCGCCCTGGGCCGTCCCGACTGGTGCTTTTAGTCCCTGCCTTGGAGCTTGCGTGCGTGCTTACTTCCGATCTCTGTCTCCGGGATTCTCCAATTTTGTCAAATTGAAAGTGTTCGTACGAGCTCTCTTGTTGTTGTTCCTGTTACTGATGGTTTTTTATTGTGGCAAAATACACATAACAAAATTTAACATTTTAACCCCTTTTTTTTCTGGTTTTATCGAGAAACAATGAACACTGATCACCGTATAAGTCAAAGGTGTACAACGCGGTGACTGGTCTATATATATTGTGAAATGATTACCTGACCACAGTAGGTTTCCAAGATCTGCCTTTTATGGCTTAAAGATCATGGCGTACACTTTACTAAAAAGTGTGTTGAAAATGACAGATGCATTTATGAAGTGATGTAGTTGGAACGTACTCATTAGATGCAGTCGATATATGTTCAGTGTGAACTTTGTAGACTTGCATTCTTGGTTGTTAGTCTGTAAAGATTATAAGTATTTAATCAGTTCATTTGTTTTCAGCAAAATTTTGTGTTTGTAATAACATTGGTATTTAAATATTTCATCTCAAATGTACAAAATCTGCTTTCACAGGGACCTGAAACCAGAAAACATTCTGTTAAATGAAGACATGCACATCCAGATCACAGATTTTGGGACCGCGAAAGTCCTATCCCCGGAGAGTAAACAAGGTGTGTGAGCGCCCTCTTTTCCAGCACGTCCCACCTCAGCGCTTCAGGTCCAAAACAGCTTCTCAGAAGTGGGTTGGATGGCATCGTATTCGTTGTCAGTGACGTGGTTGTCCCGTACCTCTGCCGTTGCAGACGCCGGAGCCTTCACGGGCCAGGCCCTGGCTTCCGGGGCGGCTCTGCCTGGAGGCCTGGGCAGTCAGCGCCTGGTCTGGTGGGTGCAGGGAAAGCTCTTCTGGCTGGGCTGTGGTTGGTCTGCTGGCCAGTCTCTCCATGTTGCTGTCCCAGCTCCTTGGGAGCGCCCAGGAGCTCCCCACTTCGGTCACCCTCCCCAGTCCTAGAAGATGCCAGGGGGCCCCGTGCGTTCCTGGTGTTCCGTGCGGGAGCGTGGGGTCGATGTCATCCGCCCCCAGCCCTCTGTGTTGGCCCCGTGGGTTGTCATGGGGAGAGCACTGTCCCTGTATCCCAGTGGCTGCTGTCGGCCCTTCTGTCTCCCCATCTCCTGTGTAGCTGATCAGGCACGCTGACCAGAGTGAGGTTCCATGAAGTCACAGAACACGCGGGGGCTGATGTGTAACCTGCCACTCAGGTGCACGTTTATGATTACAAACCCTCCTGATGACTGTTCCCTAGGGTAATTCCTGGTGTTGGGTTATGCAGCATGACCCCTCTGTCGCCTGACTGGCCGACTGTCAGTAAAGTGGGCCCCGAGAGTGTCTTGGTGTGTCCTGGCTAGCCAGTGGGGACCTTGAAATTAATAGGGACCTTGAAAATGAACCTTGAGTCAGGGCAAGTGTCCCCAACAGAGCTATCCTGAGCCTGGCCCGAGAGGCTGGGCAGTGTGCTCGCCCTGCCAGGGCTCGTGGGGAGCCTGTGAGGGAGAAGGCCTGGGCTTCTGGATGGAAGCACCCACGTCGCTGCAGCTGCCCTCCTGTGGAAGAGGGGTGCCGAGAGCCCCCCGTGGCAGGGGAGAGCCCTCTAGCTCAACCAGGCAGACCTCCGCCACAGGCTGAAGCGAGGCCTGTGTAGTGAGCGCGTGCTCCCATGGCGCCCGCCGGGCTGGTGCCCGGGATCCCTCCTCCCAGCTCACCTGGCTGGGCCTCTGTGATTCTTGTCCACAGGGTGCCTTATCTCTGCTTCCTGGGTGCTCTTGCAGCCCTGAGTTTTCACTCTCAGTTTTGGTGTGAAGATTCTGTTAGTGCCTTCCTGCTTGTGCACTCACCGAATTACCCAGACTGCGTCTGGGACTTGGGAACTTCTCTGGGAATCCTAGGGCACCACAAAACTTGCAATCAAGGAAGACACTCTTATTTCTCAACAAATTTCAGTGCTGGTGCCATTCGCCCGCCTTTTGTGGCTTCCTTTCCTCACAAGTGTCCTCTGGGCACTCGTGAGATGCCCCGAAACCTTGATCTGTTTGACTCATCCTACTGCATAGTCATGTCGTATCGGCCGCCAGCCGAGTTTCTGTGGATAACGGTGTAACCCATAGCCATGACCGTTGCCCGTGACCCAGGCGAACTGAATAGGAACTGCCGTGGCCCCGTTCTTGTCGTGTGTGCCTTCCCGTGGGCCCCCCCAGTCAGCCTCAGAAGGCAGCCCCCTCACGATCTGCTCTGTCCGTCCCCCGCCCCAGCCCCATGCATTCCCTTTAGGACCTGTTACTTGGTACAAGCTAGTCCTGTTGCCTTGTAGCCATTTAGAAAATAGAAGAATGTAAATGCCTTGGTGAAATAGTGAAATAACCTGCGTTTCTTTCTTCCTGGAAGCAGAAGCCTGAACGTGCTTACATTGTAAACCAGGGAGAGCTGCCCGTATATATGGAGGACTTGGCTTTTTTTGTCCTTCTTAGGGAAAGAGGGAAAAACATGTATAATTACATGAGGCATTCATTTAGTGACTTGCTGTCATTTTCTGTTTGAAGTCGTTCAGAATCTTAGAACTTATTCTCACCTTAGCTTTTACCTTCCGTGCAGAGATGGCTTCCCGAAGACATTTGAGCCTGCAGAGAGCAGGTGTCGGAGGGAGCACGCCCAGGCTCCTTGGCTGTACTGTGCGCAGGACCTTGTTGCACTGTCCTAGCAAGAGGCAGGCTGTCTGTCTTCCTGGCCCTCTGTCCCAGTGGGTCCTGCATGTGTCTCTCTCTCACTGCTTCCTGTGGAGTCCGCATAGCCCTGTGGTTGTGAGGGGCAGGGATGGGAAACGGCAGGCAGCTGTGGAGGAGGGTATGTGGGACTCATGAGGACTTCCTGGCACGAGGACTTTGTCTTCTACCCTAACCCAACACCGGTCCCACAGACCCGTCCCACCGAGGGCAGCTTAATCACGCAGAGTAAGCCAGTAATAAACCCCTTGTCTGTGGCTGTGGCACTGGCCTTTGCCCTTTTTTTTTTTAGTTTTATTTTATTTTTTCAGTGTTCCAAGATTCATTGTTTATGCACCACACCCAGTGCTCCATGCAATACGTGCCCTCCTTAATACCCACCACCAGGCTACCCCAATCTCCCGCCCCCTCTCTTCCAAAACCCTCAGTTTGTTTCTCAGAGTCCACGGTTGCTCATGCTTCGTCTCTTCCTCTGATTTCCCCCAATTCACTTTTCCTTTCCTTCTCCTAATGTCCTCCATGTTATTCCTTATGCTCCACAAGTAAGTGAAACCATATGATAATTGACTCTCTTTGCTTGACTTATTTTACTCAGCATAATAATCTTCTCCAGTCCTGTCCATATTGATACAAAAGTTGGATATTCATCCTTTCTGATAGAGGCGTAATATTCCATTGTACATATGGACCACATCTTCTTATCCATTCGCCTGTTGAAGGGCATCTTGGCTCTTTCCGCAGTTTGGTGATTGTGGCCATTGCTGCTATGAACATTGGGGTACATACGGCCCTTCTATTCACTACATCTGTATCCTTGGGGTAAATACCCAGTAGTCCTTTGCCCTCTTTGTAAGAGGTTTGGGGAGCTCAGGATGCCACCGGTTCAGACTTAGGGTTTGTGTCTAGAAACCTGTGTCTTGAGCAGTGCAGGCCTTTCTGGTATGCAGCCAGATGTGGAGGTTCTCTTCACCAAACAGGAGGGGCGGGCTGGCAGGTGTTGGGGGCAGGTGACAGGAGAGGGGATATGGTGGGAGGAGGCTGCAGAGCCGAAGTCACTTCTGACCTTCACTCCAGTTGTACTTCTGTGGATGGCCATCTTCCAGACCCTCAGACCAGCACTGACACCCCCCACCCCAGTGTGCTGTGGACTCTGGACCCTGGCCCAGCACCCCTGCCTTGCCCCCAGTGCAGCAAGAGCACGACAGCCCCATCCACCCCAAAGCCGAGTGTACATGTGGGAGGACAAAGTCGAGGTCTTAGACTTACAGCACCAGGCATAGCTCTTTACATTGAGAAATTATTTTCTCTAGTCTTCTCACTATTGGTATTTGTTTAGTCGTAGCTGTGATACATGGAGTTGTGTTGTTTTTTTTTTTAACACAGAGTAGTTGCTTTTTGTAAAATTCAAACCATGCTTTTGACCTGATTTCCACCATTGATTTGTTTCCCAGTAAATATTTTAGTATTTATCACTAAAACATAAAAGTTTCTTTTAAAAAGTATAACTGCGATAGCAAACCATTTTCATACATAAGAAACCAACAGTAATTGCTTTATACCCAAGATACTGTGTTAAATTTCCAGTTGTCATAATTCTACATCATTATTTTTTTGGTGGTTGTCTACTTGAGTCAGGATTCAAATTAAAGCTTCACATTGGGCCTAGCTCATTTGTTTCTTAAATCTCTTTTTCATTCTTTATTTTTTCCCTTGTAGTCTATTGAAGAAACCAGGTCATTTGTCTTGGAGAGTTTCCTGGAGTTTCCTGATTGCTCCTCTGTGGGGTCCTGCAACAGTGCTCTTGTCCCCTCTCTGAAAATGGGAAGCTGGATCTGGCCCCTTGATCACATGCAGATTCTGTCCTCTCACACCAGAGGCTGGGGTGTGTCCTCCAGTAGGACACTCCTAACACCCTGTCATCTCTCCCTGTGATGTCAACAGCCCTTTTTAGCCATAATGGCCTAGATCCATTAATTCTCTAGAGAATGCAGAATGATCATAGTCTAATTCTTTTGTTCACGGACTGGAATTCTTCTTTAAAGAAAAACTTCCCCATAACAGCTGTTTGGTTAGCTATATAGTGGTATTAACTACGGAGAGAAAACACGATAAATGCTTGCTTTCCTTTCCCCTTTACTTTCCACTCGTGAAAACCTTGTATTGGTTCCCTATCATCCTTCAGCGTTGACCAGTTCATCAAAAGCACGATTTACCCCTTCCTCACACCGCACGCAAAAGCTACCTCCGAGGTTAAACTTGGGTAGAGCAGAAATGTGAATATAGAATGCAGAAACTGAAACTCTTAAAAGGAAGTGTAGGTGTAAATCTCCATGACCTTGGGTTAGGCAGTGCGTGGTTTCTTAGACGCGCCATCTAAAAAAAAACATGAGCAGCAGCAGAAAACTAGCCATGTCCAGTTGGGAAGCTTTTGTGCTGTGTTACCGTTCAGAAAGTGAAAAAACATTTCCAAATCATGTATCTTAAGGGACTTATGCCCAGATGGTATAAAGAACTCGTAACTCGAGAAATAAAATGAAATAAAAATTGAAAAGCAGGCACAGGGTTTGAATAGACATTTCTCTAAAGAAGACAAACAAATGCCAATAAACATATGAGAAGATGCTCAAGGTCACTGGGGAAGTGCGGGTCAAAAGCACACTGAGCTCCTGCTTGTAAGCCGGCTGTGGTCAAAATGGCCGACGGTGATGACAAGCCTTAGTTAGCATGGGTGTGGAGGAGCCGAAGCGCCCGTGTTCTGCAGGTGGGACTGTGAAATGGAGCAGTCCCTTTGGGAGGTAAGGTGCCAGTTAGCCGTAGTTAGCTTGTAACTCAGCAGTCGTGCTGCCGGGCGCATGCCCAAGAGAGTGGAAAACGTGTTCACAGAGGAAGGGCGTACGGGGATGTTGAGAGCCTCTCTCTGCGATCGCCCCAACCTGAAGACCACCTGCGGCCATCCGCCGATGATGCACATGGGTAAATAATGTGGGACGTTCTCACAGGGCAACATTACTGTTTTTTAGAGGGAGTGGCGTTCTCGTACTCACTGCGGTGTCGCTGGGCCGTGCAGCCTTGTGCTCAGAGACGCCCGCAATGGGGGTGGGAATGTGGGGGAGCAGTGTGGGGCTGTCAGCATCACCGAAGTACTGAGTCCTCTGGTCCCTCGGTGTGGGGTGTCTTTTTATTCAGACCTCGTCATTTCCTTCAAAAATCTTTTGTAGTTTTCAGTGTATAAGCTTTGCACTGTTTTTAGTAAATTCTTAAGTATTTTATTTTTGAGGCTCTTGTAAGTGGAATTGTTCTCTGATTTTCATTTTCAGGTTATTCACTGCAAATATATAGAAATACATTTGATTTTCGTGTCCCAATCTTGTGTCCTGCAGCCTGGCAGGACTTGCTTCTTAGTTGTGATAGTTTTTTAATGAATTCCTCAAAACCGTGCTTGCAATATCAGGTGATCTGTGAGTCAAGACGGTTTCATTTCTTCCTTTCTGCTCTGGCTGCTTTCTATCTTTTCCTGCCTACCTGCCGTGGTAGCGCCTCTGGGACGCGCGGGGCGGCCGGGGCCCGAGCAGGCATCCTCGGCTTGTTTCTGATCTGAGGGGAGAAGCTTCCGTCCTCAGCGCCGAGTGACACGCTTGCTGCGGGGTCTTCCTAGATGCCCTGATCAGACCGAGGAGTTCCTTTCTGTTCTTCCTTCCTGACGTACTTTTGTTATGAAGGAGTATTAGATTTTTATTAGATCCTTTTTCTGAATCTGTCGAGATGATTGTGTGGTTTTTTTCCCTTTATGCTGATGATCCATAGTATATTGATTGGTTTGTATATGTCGAACCACTCTTGTGTGCCCGGGAGAAACACCACTTGGTCATGTCGCAGACTCCTCTTTATGTGTTGCCGTATTCAGTTTGCTCATCTTTTGTCCAAGAGCTCAGCCCATTTTGTGGAGCGTGTTTGCTGTGCTTCACTTGTGGGCTTCGGGTTAGATAGCAGCAGTCGGCGCTGCTAGCTTTGGAGAGAGTATAGGTGTTTTCTCACCTCAGGAACATTTCTTGAGGTCTCTTCTTTGTCACTGGCAGTTCTGAGACCCGGGTGGTGGCCAGAGTGTTCCACGGCCCAGGATGCTGGTCACTTTCTTTGAATCACTTTCAGGGTGGACACAGCAGCCCAGCCCAAGACCTGCTTCTTTACCCCCCCGCCCCCTTGTGGTCTGCTTCCAGTGGGTCAGTGGCATGGAAACGGCAGCGTTTTGGCCGGCAGTGGGCGGTAGGCCTGGTTTTCTAACTGGTAGAGCAGTTTGGCCTTTGGTTCATCTCTGAACCCGGGGGAAGGGAACTAGTTTATCTCTGCGTTTCTAGTGTGCTCTGCGGCTCTTACCCTGGTTGTCAGGTAGAGGGGTCGACTGTCCGTGAAGCTGAGAGGGGAAAGCTGCTTATTTTCCCTGAACTTTCAGTGAAATGGAACGTTTCCTTTCATTGTGAAGGTGGGCAACAAATGTTTGCGGTCACCAGGAGCAGTCACAGGTGTTTCTCTGTTCCGTGAGAGCTGTCACAGATTCCTGTTTGGTTTGTTAAGATTTATTTATGTATTCTAGAGAGCCGCCACGAGTTGGGGGAGGAACAGAGAGAGAGAGAGAATCTCCCCCGATTTCCCGCTGAGCACAGAGCCTGCCGTGGGCTCAGTCTCACGACCCTCAAATCATGACCTGAGCTGAAACCAAGAGTTGGAGCACATTCACCAACTGTGCCCCCCAGGCGCCCCGACGGTTGTCACAGATTCTTGATCTGTTATGTGTGCCCATTGCTGCTTCAGAATTATTGTATTGTTCGACCTGCCACATCTTGTTGTTATGTTGATAAAGAAAATCACGTAGTATTACATCATACTGTCACTGTTTTCATATTTTGGTATTTTCGTCCTTTGTCATTCTGCATATTTTATTTTATGCCTTTAGAACATCATTCTGAGGGCAGTCCTATGCTCTTCCACAAGCCAGAGGAGTCTTTCATCTCATGACTAATAAGAGAGCTCCTACTGTGGGGTGGGGGGATTCCATACCTCCATGGGGACTCAGAGTCCCACCTCTGAGAAGGTGGGCGAGGGCTCCTAGGGGAGGGGAGGCAGCAGGTGTCATGGGAGACAGGCCAGGCCCAGAGAGCCTACAGCAACCACGCAGCCCCAGTAACGTCGTGACTCACTTTTTTTTTTTTTTAAAGATTTTATTTATTTGAGAGAGAGAGAGAGAGCGAGAGAGAGCATGAGAGGGGAGAAAGTCAGAGGGAGAAGCAGACTCCCCACAGAGCTGAGAGCCCGATGTGGGACTCGATCCCGGGACTCCGGGATCATGACCTGAGCCGAAGGCAGTCGCCTAACCAACTGAGCCACCCAGGCGCCCCCATGACTCACTTTTTTAAGCCCAGCCACGGGCGGGGGCGGGGATGGTGTATATCTTTTAGACTTTATTTGGTGCATCGCGTAGCTATTTGAAGGCAAAATTATTGAATTATTATTTGTTTATGAATTACTTATGCATAAATACATCTTTCCATGCAAAAATATAGTTTTAGAACTTTAACAATAGCATTTAAAAAACAAATCTCAGGGGTGCCTGGGTGGCTGAATTAGTTGGGGATCTGGCCTCGGCTCGGGTCATGATCCCGGGATTCTGGAATCGAGCCCCCCATGGGGCTTCTTGATCAACGGGGAGTCTGCTTCTCCCTCACCTTCTGTGCTCTATTGGGCAGTCTTGCTCTCAGGCAAATAAATAAAATCTTTTTAAAAAAATTTAAAAACCCAAATTGCAGAAGCAACGCATGCTTACTATGCAGAAGGGACACACAGTAGAGGCAGTGAATTACCAAGTGCGGCTCCCCAGGTCCGAGTCTCCCTCCTGCCCAAGCTGGATCCATCCTTGAGGACCAGGTGCCAGGAGTGCAGCTTCTGGCTCAGAGGGCAAGTTTGTTCTCTATGGATTTTGATGCTTTTTAGAAAATTGCTCCCATGAAATCGACATCCTTCCATATCCCCACCAGTAGCACTGTGTGTGTGTCTTCTCACATCTTTGCCAACAGTGTGTATTTCCTTTTTTATCTTTGCTGATTTGATAGGCCATCATGTTTTCATTTGCATTTCTTTGATTCATTGCATCATTGAATGGTTTCATTTGGTTTTGGCTCTCGGGTTCTTTTTTCCTCTTATGAATCACCTCAGTGTTCTTGGCAGTATCGCCCAGGGTCCTGGCAGGATGCACGTGCAGCCTCAGAGTCTTTACAGGAAAGTAATTTACTGAGCAGAGAGTTAAGGAGGGCAGGGCTGAGGAAGCAACAGGGCTGGATCCCTACAGGGGGACTGTGAGCCTCTCGGGCCGAGGGCAGGTGGGGGGCACCGTGGTGAGAGGCAGGAAGAGTAGCACCTGTGGCTCTCCCCTGCCTTCCCCTGGGGGCTCCTGTGGACTCCAGGGCTGCGCTACCCAGGATCCCCCCTTGGAGCACTGAGGAAGACAGAGACTATGTCTGGGGACGCCTGGGGAAGAGCGGGCGCACTGGCTCTGTCTGTGTCTCCTCCCTGGGCGTCGGCCTCCCAGGCCTCTGGACGGCAGTCAGGGAGTCTCCCCCACGGCAAGCCCCCGCCGCTTCGAGGCGTCCCCAGGGATGGGGAGTGGGGCCGCGAGGGCCTCAGCCCAGGCGCCATGCGCCGCATTGGTGTGGCTGGGTGCCCTGGTTTCCGTTTGCATTTTAATTCAGGTGTTGTGCTATTTATAGCCATATACTGTCAAGAATTTTGTAGACCGACCAAACATAGGTCTGCCGTGTTTTATCCCAGGTAGTTGTAACCTCAAGTCATTCGTCTGTCAGGACCAGGCTGAGGTGCCCAGTTCAGAGCCTCCGGTTAGTGCAGGAGGAGAAGGTTGCTTCCCCCGACTCAGCATACACACAGCCCAGCAGAAAAGATGAAGGCACGTTCAGCTCTCCTCCCTTCCCCAGCTCCCCCTCCTCCAGAATGTCCGAGAACGGAGTCGGGTCCACCTTTCTTTAGGGCCGTGTCTTCAGAGGGTGGGAGAGCCCTGGCCTAGGGAGGCTGCACACTGGCCTCCCGGGCCTGAGGACGTGTGGGGCTGGGGCACTCCTGCTGTCTGCGGCCCTGGGGGGGTCTCTCCTCTAGGTGACCTGAGCTCCCTCCCGCCCCTGCTGTGCCAGCGGGAAGTCTTCCGTCACCGCCAGATGTCCGCTGGGGGCCTGTGTGTCCCCGGCTGAGAACCCTGAGTAGAGGAGTTCAGACATTTGTCAGTAAGGCCTCCTGGCAGGACCCCGCGTGGGACTGGTTGCCGCTTCCTGTGTCCCCAGGTTCAGGAGTGGCCTGGAGGGCTGGAAGGTGTGTTGCTGAGATGTTTTACTTCTCAGGTCGGTTCAGGAAAATGTGTCCTCAGGGATAAATACTTTCTAGCTGGGATTATTAAAGATACTGAGAAAAAAGAAAGACCGTTTGATCTGTGAAAGGGTCAGGCTGAGACACGGGGCTTGTTTGCCGAGAGCAAAATGACAGTAAACCGTGGTTTGCTCTCCCTTCTGGCAAGCGGTGCTGGGACAGGAGACAGGGCCGCGCTGGAACCTGCTGCTGGGAAAGGCGGTGTCCGGGGACCTGTCCGAGCAGGACCGGAGCCTCGCCAGCAGCTGTACGGTGTGGGTGCGGGGGCTGTTTACGTGGGGCCGGGGTGGAAGACCGTGCGTGGCAGGTCACGGCACGTGATGGGGGCGTCTCCCAGGGAGTGTCGGGGGTGACACAGCATTTCAGGTGCTCTCAGCCGGTGGGCGGTTATCACGTGGGAATCCCAGTCTTGTGTCTGTCGGTGACAGGGAAAGATGGAGTGGCTGTGCTGTCCCCCATGTCAGAGGACACCCCACGCGGACGCTTCAGGGGCCATGTGGTGGAGCAGGCCAGCTCCTACCTGCAGTGCCGCCCCATCGGGGCTACTCGGCTGCTCATGAGCCCCTGAGGGCCTTAACGGCCCCTGGGGTGACTCAGGTTTTATTGCGTCATGTGTTTTGTGATGGGTGGGTCCGGAGGTCTTGCTGTCACTGAGCCTAGGAGCGTGTGGGTTGAGCTTGGCAAACCTCGTGTTGCACAGCCCGGTACTAGAGGTGGCGGGCAACGAGAAGGCTCCCTGGCCAGAACTCTTGTGTCTCACTCCTTTCATCATCCCTAAGCTCTGGGAGCTGTCTGTTGTGGGGGGCGCATAGCGTGCCGGGGGTCAGATCTGTGCCTTCTGTGTGTCTGAGGCTGTCTTAGGCACCACAGGTCCAACAGTGAACCAGATGGGTCCCCCATCTTCAAGATGCTCCCGGTGTGTCCGAGAGAGGCGCCCAGAGGACATGCGGCGGGGTGTCCTGGAGGGACCAGCCTGACCATCAGGGCTGGCGTCACAGAGCCAGCTCTTGGAGGAGAGAGCCCCAAGAAAGGGGGTTTGAGGGAAGGGCCCTGGACGAGGCAGGCCCTTGGGAGTGTACAGTCCCATTCAGGGGATCCGTGCTGTGCCCAAGAGCTCCAGTTCCGCCTTGTGAGCCGGGGCGTCCTGATGGGTGAGCGTCTGCGGTGCAGTGTAGGTGAGTGCTGGGGTCTCCGTGTGTGACCTTCTCCCTTCTTCCTCTCCTCATCAGCCAGGGCCAACTCGTTCGTCGGAACCGCCCAGTACGTGTCTCCGGAGCTGCTCACCGAGAAGTCGGCCTGTAAGAGGTAACTCGCTTTCATCTGATCCAGAGTATTTTCTCTCTACAGTAGCTATTACGTACGTTCTTTCACGTACGGTTAATAGTTAAGAGAGTGCCTCTTACGACCTTAATCAGTATTTTTCTTTGATAACCTGTGTGCTACTTTATCGTTCTATGTTTAAGTCCTGGGGCTGTGGCTGCTTGATGCTTTGAGATTTGATCTTGTTCCTTTAGGAGCAACTCTTCGGTGGGGGAGAAGTGTGGCCGAGGGGGGTTTGTGTTCATTGCCCTGTACCTGAGCCTGGGGATCCTTGGCGCTGCCTCAGGCTGGTGCACCCTGGCGGTGGCAAACCAGGCTCTGCGGAGTGTGGGGAGAGGCCTGGAAGGCAGCCCGTGTGGGAGGGTTAGAGCTGGTTTCCCACCTGGGGCCCAGCCAGTGCGAGCTGTCCCTACCCAGAGCTTAGAACTGGCACAGGTCTGGAGCTGCAGGGTCGAGGGCCTGAGTGGGGGTCTGAGTTTTGAAAATGAGAGGTGCGTAGGTGAGGTTCTGCTCGCAGGAACAGAGGTCTGGAGAGTGAAGAGTCGGCGGGGCAGTGGGGGAGAAGGGGGTGGGTGCTGGTGGCTAGGAGCAGGGAGAAGTCGGGAGAGCGGTGTTGGGTGGGCCTGAGGCAGGCGGAGGACAGAGAGGTGGCAGTAGAGTCTGGGGTCTCAGTGTGGAGAGCCATCCCAGATGACGGGCTCTGCGGCCAGAGCTTTCCTCGGGCTCCTTGCTTCTGGGGCGTGGGGGTGAGGGGCTCCCTCAGGTTGCCCAGGGCCGCGTGGCCAGTGTCCTGTGCTGGCCGGCTGCAAGGAGCCGCTGTCCTGAGAGACGGCAGAGGACTGAGTGGTTCTGGGGGCCGCTCTGTGTCTCTGAGAGTGACCGCTTTTTAACAACTCTCCAGGGGGTGGAGCCTCAGGGCGCCCATGAGGGTGGCTGGGTCTCTTAGCGGTCTCTGGGTTCTCCGTTTTTGTTTTTTTAATCTTAGTCAACAGATCCTGAACTCTTACCACGGGCCAGACATAGTTGTAGGGCAGGGCTTCTTAGCTGGGACACATTTGGCCCTGTCTGGACACTTTTGCTGTCGCCACTGCAGGGGTGAAAAGGGGAGTGCTATTGACGACTAGCCGGTGGAGGCCAGGGCCCCTGCTCGGCGCGGTGAGAGGCAGGCGTGGCTCCGCGGCTAGAGTGAATGGGCCGTGGGTGTCTGTAGCACCACGGCTGGGCAGCCCCCCCCCCGCCCCTGGGTGGTGGATGCTGCGGGCCACATTCTTGAAGTATAGTTCACGGCTGCCTAAGGGCTAACTTGTCCTCAATTTGGGGTTTTTAGCATAAAGCGGCCCTTTAGCACCGATGGGGGCAGGCTCTACTGGGTGAGCTAGGAAGACACAGAGTGGCCACCACCTTCTGTGTGAAAACTGGAAGGAGCATGTCTACCCACATTGACTTGTGTGTCATTTAAATTCTCTTGGGTGGGTGCATCGGCAGTGGGGACAGTGGCCCTTCGGGGGCCTGAGGGGATAGCTCTGTCAGGGAGACATCATTGTGTATTTTCTTAATGCTTTTAAATGTTTAAGTTGTGATATTTATTCAAAAATAGTTCAGATTTATTTTCTAATTCTAAAAGTGACACCTGTGTGTTATGAAGAACACTTAGAAAACGCAGAGGGTAAGAAAGCAAGAAACACTCGGCATCTCCAGCCTGCTTACGGACGCCAGATAGTGACCTGGCGTGTCTTTCCAGTTATTTATTTCTGTGTATTCATGTGATTCTGTTCAGCGTGAGCCTGTTCCTTGGGATTATGGCACTAGCATGTCCCCCGTGTCCCAGAAGTCATCTGTAGACACGTCTGCACCTGTGTGCTTCCGGCACATGGATTTACTGTAGTTCATTGAGCTCTTCCTTTATTGTTGGCATCCAGGTCCTTTTCATTTCCTTGGCACAATCTGGCTTGACTGCCACATGCCACACGTGCTAGGCCCCGAGGGGGAAGGGCGCCCCTGCCTGGCCCGAGTCTGCCGGAGTGACTTGGTCTAACTTAGCATTTAAAAAATCCTTGGTACATACTACTTTCCAGAAATGTTACACGGGCTTCCCTCTTTAGTGTTTAGTGTATTAAAAAGCCATCTTAGGGGCGCCTGGGTGGCTCAGTGGGTTAAAGTCTCTGCCTTCGGCTCGGGTCATGATCTCAGAGTCCTGGGATCGAGCCCCACATCGGGCTCTCTGCTCAGCAGGGAGCCTGCTTCCCCCTCTCTCTCTGCCTGCCTTTCTGCCTACTTGTGATCTCTCTCTCTCTGTCAAATAAATAAATAAAGTCTTTAAATAAATAAGTAAATAGTTATCTTAAACGGTAGGAGAGCTGCTGGTGGTAAACATTCAGTTAACCCACAGGGGCGAGAAGAGCCCAGGGCCTGGCTGTGCACACAGTCCTGCTTTCTGGAGATGGCAGCTCACCCATAGCCTCCCGCCTAGTCTCTGGCCGCTGCCACTCCCAAGGGCCGAGGCTTTCCTGTTGGCAGCTGTCTGGGGTGGCTCCCCGTTTTAACTAGACTAGAGAGTAGAGAAAACCGAGTATGAAATTAGTTATTGAGTAGAAAGCAGATTTGTTTTTTAAATGCCCCTCACTCCACTTGTATGTCGTGCCTCAGATTTCTGATGTGTTGTGTGTTTTAACCCGTGTCTAGCACCCTTTCTGCCCTCTGGCACTGCGGCTGGCTAGAGCCTTCCGCCCGGCACCCTACGGTCTCATCTCCTGAGTGCCAGGCTGTGGCCTCCTCAGAAGCTGGTTGTGCCTGGCAGCCCAAGCCCTCGCACTCCGGGGGCCGGGGGAGGCAGCTGCTGGTGCGGGAGGAGTTGCAGGTCGATGCCTTTGGAGTGCTGAGCTGGGGACAGGATGAAAGACTTCCCGGGGAAACCAAATAGGCAAAGTCAGTGTCAGCCGTGAACTCTGAGAGGGTGCGGAGGGGCGAGAGAGAGCAGGGCGCGGTGGGAAGGGGGTGGTGACATCACAGGCGAGGAGAGCACCCCCTCCAGGGTCCCTGCCAGCTGGTTCTGGAAACAACTTAGGGAAGTTTAGAACTGTTTCTTGTAAGCTGTGGAATTAAAATGTTTATAAAGGAGGGGTAGGGCTTTTCATAAGTTCAAGAAGGGAGAGAATTACAGCTCGCTTTGTGTACATCATACGGGTTGTCTAATTTGGCCCCTTGGCTCGCATCTGTGTCCGGGGGGTAAATGCTTGAGTTGTGAGAGAACCTAACTTCATTCCCCGCTGCACCGACCTGCAGTGAGTGCCGGAGTCCCCTTACCAGTACCATTACCTGCCGCCCCGCGCTGGAGGAAAGCTTCTCTGTCACCGTCCGTGTTTCTCTAGTCAGGCGTGACCTCTGTTGCCTCTTCAGGTCCACACGGGCCCTGTGAGGAAGTGGCGGGTCTGTGGGAATGGCTGCACGGCCTGGCCCCTAGGTGCCTGCTGTGTCTGGGATCTTCCAGGTCCAGGTCCCCAGGGAGGCCCCCTCCAGAAGGACCCCAGGCAGCTTCCCACCCTCACATTGACCTGGTTTGAAGGCACAGAAGTAGATCAGAGGCTGAAACGGGGTGGTCAAAAGCAAACTGTGCTTATCTCAGAAATTTTACAAATGTCATTCTTTTATCTTTTTCCCCTCCCTTAAAGTTCAGACCTTTGGGCTCTCGGATGTATAATATACCAGCTTGTGGCCGGTCTGCCGCCTTTTCGAGCAGGGTAAGACCACCCACCACCCCCCAAGCCCATTGCAGGAGGTGCAAGAGAGGTGGGAGGGGGCAGCCCCTGGGACTGGGCAGGGGGCTGGGCCAGGGTTCGGGGACCTCGGCAGGGAGAGAGGGCGACTGCTGGCCAGGGAGCAATAAAGCTCTGTGCTGGGGAGGTTTGTGCACTCTGTCAAAGTGATGATTTTTCTTGTTTTACAGAAATGAATATCTCATATTTCAGAAGATCATTAAGTTGGAATATGACTTTCCTGAGAAATTCTTCCCTAAGGCAAGAGACCTTGTGGAAAAACTTTTGGTAAATATTCTGAATTTTCTCCTGCAAGATGATCCGACAGCCACACCCTGAGTCCCTCTGAACTTCTGAACAGGGTCAGAGCAGCTTTCCTGGAGCCCCCGGTGTTTAACAAAAGGGTGTCTTCAGGTTGATAGTGAGTGTAGGTAGATTGGTATCTTCTGTTTGATCTCTGTAAGTCCTTTTCGGTTTCCAAATTCCCGATTCTTGACTTTAGTAAGATAGGAAATCATTGTGTCGTTTTGCATTCGTTCATCAACATGCAGAGCATTTTAAGTTACTTGTTGCTAGAGCAACTGGGAATGTCACCGTGGCTGCCGGCTGTAAATCCTGCACGGTGACATCTGTGGCCGCCCGTCGTAGCGTCTGCTGCAGGGGCTTTGAAATGTCCCCCAGGTGCTACGGCCGAGGCAGGCGAGTCTGCAGGGAAGCCGTGTGAGTGTGTTGAGCAGCCCCAGAGCCCCGGCCCCGGTGCGCGGCTGCCAGACCCCCCTTCACTTTCCCTCCGTCCTGGGTCGGCCTGTCCCCCCCGTGGGCGGCCTGCTGATGTTCGGCGGGTGTCGGGGCCCGAAGCTGAACCTGGGAGGACACAGCTGGGGCCCTCTGAGATGAAGCACGTGGGAGACACGGCATTTCTGTTCGGTCCTTGGTAGCTCGCCTTCCAGACCGACCCTCGGTCTCTGTTCTTAAAGACCGTGTGTTTGGGGCGCCTGGGGGGCTCAGTGGGTTAGAGCCTCTGCCTTCGGCTCGGATCATGATCTCAGGGTCCTGGGTCCAAGATCGAGCCCTGAGTCCGGCTCTCTGCTCAGCGGGGAGCCTGCTTCCCCCCCCCCACCCAGGGGGAACTTTCTCTGTCAAGTTAATGGATGGAATATTTAAAAAAAAAAAAGTGTGTTCATTTTTCTCTCAGTTGTAGGATTTTTAATTGTGTATTTTAAGAGAACATTTGCTAAAAAAAAAAAAAAAAAAAAAGAGAACATTTGCTGCCGTTCATTAAATTTTGGGTTATTTTCACCTTTGGGAGGGGATGGCTAGGAGCTTGAGAGGTACACGTTCCTCCGGAGGTGACTCCGCTGTCCCCAGCACGCTGTGGGATGGGGCGGGACAGACCACAGTGCCTGTCATTGTTTGAGGTGAGACGAACTGAAAAGGAGTGCTCAGAGAATGTTTTCATCAGAGTTACTTTTTGGCCCGGACGCTGACTGGTGTCGGCTTCTGTTCCAGGTCTTAGATGCCACAAAGCGATTAGGCTGCGAGGAAATGGGAGGGTACGGCCCCCTGCGAGCTCATCCGTTCTTCGAGTCCATCACGTGGGAGAACCTGCAGCATCAGACACCTCCGAAGCTCACCGCCTACCTGCCAGCCATGTCGGAGGACGACGAGGACTGCTACGGAAACGTAAGCCTGCTGGCGTGTCGTGTGTGCGTGTGTGTGCGCGCGCGCATGCATGGGAACAGCCCCGCGGTGCTGTGCGCCATCATTCCTCGGCGCACAGCGGGCCCGTGCCAGGGGCCCTGGGAGCTCAGCTTGTGGGATGCGTGGCTGGAGGGGGAGCAGTGTAGACCTGTTGGTGGCTGAGCACTGCACAGCCCCTCTCCGAGTCGCCCCAGTACGGAGGCCGGGGAAGCACCCACTGCCCATCTGTCCGAGCACAGATTGCCGGGCCCGGGGGGGTGGGGCGGTGAGGGCACTTCCTCTAGTTAGTTGTCACCCAGAGGGAGCCTGCCGTTGGGTTGGGGAGACTGGAGCCAGTGGGAGCAGAACCCTCCATGCTGTTCCCCTGGGTTTTTGTCTTCTGCTTTTGGGTGGTGCCTTGTAATCCAGTGTCTTAAGATATTCTGGAATGCTTCTCATATTTGAGAAGCCAAAGGTTCTGCTGCTTTGAATTTTTGGGCGACGTGGCCTTGAGGTTGGACACCGGTCACTGTTGGCTTTTAGTGCCTGGTGGAGGCGGGTTCTTGAGTCTACTTTGCTGTTGGAACATTCCTGATGGAGGATGTGAAGACACAGGGCAGGGGGCACAGTGAGCGGCCGTGCACCTCCCTCGCACCACCAGGGACAGCTCCTTGGCGGTCCTGTGCTCCCTCTTCCCCCTCTACCATGACCCCTTCGTGATTAAATATGATTTCCCGTGTTTCTTTTTTTCTTTTTCTTTTCTTTTTTTTTTTTTTTTAAGAGTTTATCCATCCATTTGACACAGAGAAATCACAGGTAGGCAGAGAGTCAGGCAGAGAGAGAGGAGGAAGCAGGCTCCCCGCTGAGCAGAGAGCCCAGTACGGGGCTCGATCCCAGGGTGCCTGAGATCGTGACCTGAGCCGAAGGCAGAGGCTTTAACCCACTGAGCTACCCAGGCGCCCCTTTCCCATGTTTCTGTTACCATCCATGGTCCGTTCTCTTGGTGTAACTTCTGTCTTCATGGCTCATTCTAGCCAATTCCTGTGTATAGAGTGCCACAGTAGTTGACTAGGGAATTTAGGTTTTCTCTAAAAGTCATCCAGAGCTTAGTTAAAATTACTGCTCGTATCTCTCAGAGACCGAGTTCCTTCTGTCTCCTACTTACTGTTGTAAACAATACATCACTCTTTCATTGTCCTAAAACATTCTCTGTGCCCAGACCTGAAGGGAGTTAGATGTGAGTAGTCACCTGCACTCACTCCTGGCCTGCCTCCCCCACTACGGTGGTCTCGGCATTCGACAGTCTCGGCGTGTGTAGCCTGCGGGGGACGCCACCCCAGGACTCTGTCCCCTGGGCCTCACATCCTTCCTGAGCCCTGGCTGGTGGGAGCGGGTGGGCAGGGGCGTCCCCTGGCCCTACAGCAGCCGCTCGTGCCGTCGCTGACTTAGGTCTCGATGCCCAGGGGGCTCGGCTTCATGGAGCTGTGTGCGCCTGTGCACACGTGTACACATACACGGAGGGTCTCGGGCGGGCCCTCTGTCTGCCGATGCGTCACGTTCACTGTGCCGAGAGCCCTGGCTCCTCAGTGTCAGGTGTGGCCGTCGTAAAACCAGCTCCATCGCTTAATGGCTTACTCCTGTTAGGTGGCTCATCCTCCGCTTTCAAAGTTGTGCGGTTGGAAAGCCTGGGCAGACATTCAGGCAGCCCTCGCTACAGCACACTCTCCATTTGGCCAGTAAAGTGAGCCTTGCCCTGGGAAGGTATCAGAGACGGGCCGGGGCACTCCCATTCTGCGGCTGTTGACAGTTTCAGGGGCATGTCCTCATCCGGGAGGCCCCAAGAGAGTCGGGTCCTTTTCAGCAGGAAGGGGGCTCCCTCTGGGGGCAAGGAACTGGGAACGGTATTTGCTCAGAGAATGGAGAGAGTAGGCACTCTTTCTCTTGCGTGTTCGTCGTCTGCTGCCGTGGCTGGTGGTGGTGTTGGCAGCTGGCCCCCAGAGGCAGTGGGCCAGGTGGGGCGCCCTGGGAGAGAGCCTCCGTGCTGGGGCAGCGTGGGGAGTTCCCTGTGCGTGCCGGCAGGCACCTCCACACCAGCCAGTGTCACCCCTTGTCACAAGTTTTTTTTTGAGCCTGCGTTTTGTGCTGTGGGTCATCCTAGGTGCCACTGAGGAGAGAAGAGCAGGGAGCCGACATACACCATCTGGGCTTTCTGTGGGGCACGGTGCAGCACCACCGCCAAGATGGGTCTCACCCAGCCGGGGGGCGGTGGCGGGAAGCCATCTCCTCTGAGATGAGAGCAGGGCAGCTGCTGTGCTGCAAAAGACGCAGAGGACCGGTCCTGATACAGTGCTAGCTAGCAGGCTGTGGTCTTGGGGGCCATTCTGAGCCTCAATTTCCCTGTTTCAGAAATAGAGATAATGGTGACATCGGGTCTCAGTGGCCTTGCAGCCTCCTGAGACACCTGGTGGCAGGGGTGCTCCCGAAAGCCTCTGTAAACCTCAGGATATTGAGCAGAGGCGCCTTGGCCCAGGGAGTCCTCACAGAGCAGAAGCAGAGAACCTGCTAGAAGAAGACCTTACTTAGATGAGGGCCTGTGGGAGTGTCCAGGGTCAGTCCCACCCAGGAGCCAGGGAGATAGGGCTGAGCCTGCTGTCCGTGCTGTGCGAGCTCTGGGGAGCACGGTCTGCAGGCATGGGGGGTGTGCTGGGGGCAGCCGGGGCCTTTGTGGAGGCACATGGGACTTGGAAGGACACACGGACGCTGGTCTCAGCCATTGCTGGTGGCTTCTTTTCCCTCTTCTTGGGCAGCAGTGGGGTTCAGGCGTGGGGCCTGCAGCTGTGGAGCAGGCCGTCAAGGGCGAGCACTCCTCCTCAGCTCTCTGCTGGGGGCCCTCTGGCCCTCTGGCCGGCCCTGGGGGTCTGAGTGCACAGGCTTTACCTGTTTGGCACATCTGTGAGTAAGTCCATTCTCGTGTTACCGCCAGTTTATAGCTTTCTCCAGAAGAGCGCACAGCTTCGTATTACGTTTGATACTTGCTGTAGTTAAAGGGATATATATTTTTTTACTTGAACGCAGTTAGTCAAATTGGGATACAGAGCAACAACCACAGACTTAGAAACATTGAGCGACAGGGTCAAGGAGGAGGCTCCTGAGCTCACAGGCGGGTGCGTGCGCACCCAGGGCGCCACCCGTCCCTCCTCTTCCTTCCTCTGCTTGGGGTAGCACGGGGCTGGAGAGGTCAGCGGGGCCCAGGCCCTGGGTCTCCTCTTCCTGGGGATGAGGACTAGGGCTCAGCCCATCAGGAGGGGTAACCAGACCTGGCAGCATCCAGCCCAGCCTTGGTTCAGGGGCCCACCCTCGGGTGCAGGAGGAGTCAGTGGCCAAGGGCCTCGGCACCTCCAGGGTGTGAGCTTGCTGGGTCTGGTCTGGGGGCCCAGGGGATGTGGCACGTGGGTCTCACTCTTCCTCTTCTCTGTGCAGTACGACAACCTCCTGAGCCAGTTCGGCTGCATGCAGGTGTCCTCATCGTCGTCCTCCCACTCCCTGTCCGCCGCGGACGCAGGCCCGCCGCACGGGGCGGGCAGCAACATCGAGCAGTATATCCATGACCTGGACACTAATTCTTTTGAACTGGACTTAGAGTTCTCGGAAGATGAGAAGAGGTTGTTACTGGAGAAGCAGGCCAGTGGAAACCCTTGGTAAGAATCCGTAGACGTGAGCAGTGCTCCATTTAGAAGAGCAGAGCGTGTAGAGCTGGGCGGCGGGGGACCGTGAGCGCGGTGCGCCCGACCTCCATCGCCTCTGCCTGCCAGGGCCCGGCGGCAGCTCACACCTCCCTCACTGCCAGTAATGCTCTGGAAACAAGGACCCTCAAGGGTCCAGCTGGAATTGGGGGTTTGGAGGTGTTGACCCTGGGGATAAGTGGGTTTGGACCCTTGGGGCTCCGTGAGCCCGACCTTGCCGGCATCTGGTCTTCTAACTCGGATTTACCACCGACCAAATGACCGCCGCCACCAGGGGAGGTGTGGGGGACATTCCAGAGTTTTCACTGTTGCAGATCATCCTTTGAACGGAGGTTTTCCCACTTGCCTGGGTGTTTTAAGGGGGAGCCCTGGGTTGGCAGGTGGAGGGAGGGGGAGCCCGTGTGAGCACGCGGTGCCCTGTGGCCACAGTGCCGGGGAACCCCCAGCTCTCAGCTTTCTTGCCGCCCCTGCACACTCTGATGCTTTAAAAATGGGTCATGGGAATGTGCCTGTGTATTCTGGTTGAGGCAAACGTCATTGGCCATGTGAATTTGTCTTTTGAGGTACTTCGTGTTCTTTGACTATTTTTCTTCCTGTACATTTTCCATCTTTCTGAAATTAACTCTGAGAGCCTTGGACATAAGGGTTGTTTTTGTTGTATATTTTACAAACATTTTTTTCAGTTTATCTTTTCAGGGTTTCGTGGGTACTCTTGTATAGAAGTTGTAAATTCTTACAAAGTCGAACACGTCTGTGTTATTTTCTGTTTTCCATCTTGGTCATGTTGAGAAGAGTGTGTCTACTCTGACACTTTGTTCACGCGTTGCTGTGGTTTCACCTTTCACGTGGGTGGAGGCGAGTCCTGTGCAGGGATGAGCGGGGAGGTGTGTTGGGGTGGGTGTGGGGAGGGAGGGAGAAGGCAGACTGGTTAGAGGGCTGGGCCAGGTGAGCCTGGGGGGCTAAGAGGAGGAGACGGTGCAGAGGAGAAGCAGTGGGTGATGAAGCTAGGAGTGCAAACCACTAGAAATTACTGTCTCCAGAAAGAGTGCGGTTAGACGGCAGCCAACTGGAATAGCGTGCACTTGTCAGGGGTTGAGCCTTCCTAGCGCGGTGGTGCTCAGGACTCTCCGTGCGGGCACAGCAGGGAGGAAGGGGCCTTGAGCCAGACAGCGCGAGCACCACCAGGCCGCACGCTCCGGGCACGTCTCTGCACCAGGCTTCTTGGGCCCACACGTGCCGGGGCCCCTCAGAAGGGCCTGCTCTGATGCAGCCGTGGGGTGACTCCTCAGACGGCTTTTGGGCCTAGGGCCTTCCCTGAGGCCCGGCATCTTGGCTTCTGGGCAGGACCGAGGCCTCTTGCCTTCCCTCCCTTTGTTCGGGCTTCTCTTCCCTTCCCTCCAGGATGAGGTTCTCTGGGCTGCTGTGGACCGAAGCTCGTGCCGTCTCTTATTCGGCGGGGCGAGGTCTATCAGGCCTTTTGTTCTTCCCACAGAGGCTCTTGGCGTACGGCCCAGGAGGCATGGTGGTCATCGTGTCGCGGCACTAAGAGGACCCTTTCTTTCTCCCTCTTGTCCTCTCTCAGTGTGCAGTGCCCGTCTTCAGGGGCTGCACACTGGACTGGGAAGTTGTTGCTTTGGTGGCTACTGGACTGTGTGCTTTGTCGTTTTTGAATCTTCTATAGGAGTAGGTTTACAGTATCAATATGTGCAGTTGTAGACATTTACTGAGGTTTCGGTATTTCTGCTGGGCTCTTCGCAGCAGTCTTCTGTTACACCTGCTGTAATCACCATAACTCGGTGTCATCGGTAAATCCTTGCTTTGAAATCCTGAAGTTTGCCTTCGGCCCACCTGGTCACGCAACAGGACCTCAGGGCACTTGGCTGATTTGTTTTACAATAAAATTTGAAGATTTCGAAAAACATTTCTAAATTTTATCTGAAACTATTATCGTAGATTTAATGGTACAGTCTAAAACAAAAGAACATTCATAACATTTTTCATATTCAAGGAGGGCACGTTGGCTCAGAGAGGAGATGTGCATTCTCAGCCCACAGCAGCCCCGCCCACACCGAGGGCTGTCAGTGGCTCTGCGATGCTTGGTGGGGGGGCGCTCTGGAGACACCATGCGGAACTGAGCTGCAGAGCTACACCAGGCCAGGGCTCTCTTCCCTTCAGATGCACGGATGTCCGCGCCTTCCATCCCGTGTCTGAACAGACGGTTTTGGATCCAGTGCTGGTGGAGTTGCCGGAGGCCCACCGTTCCAGGTTTGAGTGGCTCGTCGTCATTGTGCGCGTGAGGCGCTCTCAGCAACGCCAGATTGCAGAAGCCGCTGGGGCGTCCCCCAGAGAAGTACGTCGTCCATCTGGAAAAGTGCACTTGACAGCTGGGAGGCCAAGGAGTGCGGGCCATCGGCGTGGTGGATGAGTGTTGGGGGTGAGGGTCCCGGCACTGCCATGGGCTCTGGCGCAGTAGCTCACTGGGTCAGAGAGGCACCTGCAGACACCAGCACTGAGTTGGCATCTGTCCGGCTGAGTTGGGTTTTTTCCTTACGGGTGGATAAATCTCCAGATGCTGCTCGTGTTGCAAGCATTGAACCAAGTGTGGGCTTCAAGTCTGTGAGCCCAGATTCACATGTTGAGGAAGAGGAAAGTGAACCGTGGTCTGTGCACATGGGTGAAAACTAGAGGATCACAGTTAATCACACTGTGCTATTGAATCTCTACAGCCTAGAAGCCGGAGGTCACAGACCTTTAGGTCCTTCTGGATGTCCCGCAAGGTGTCTGCATGTTTCTTGAGCTGAGCGACCTCCTCATCCCGCGGCTTCCGGTTGATTACACTGGTCAGTCCGCGAGCATCAGGCTGCACGGAAGGCTCAGGAAGACTTCCTTCTCGTGCTACGCATTCCTTTCACCATCGTTGTCGCTGGACCAATCCTGGCTAGATTTTCAACATGGATTCAGTGGGATCAGCCATATTTAATCTAGTAGTCCAGGTTGGTGGGTCCTTTTAGCTTGATGACTTCATAGGCACTTTAAACCATCATATGCACTCCTTTCCAGTTTTCACTCTCACCATCTGTTACCATTTCTGGCTTCAGTTTCTGGGCAGAAATGCCTGTCACATTCCCTCCACTCCACACAACCACTCTTGAGTCGCCACGTGCTCCCAAAGTCCATCCGTGGTGGCTGCTGGGATGAGAGCCACGTTGTTCAGCCATAAGACAGCGAAATCTAACAGAACCCAGATCACATGCGCTTGCAGTCACACAGTGCTCAGGTAGTTCCTCTAGTTTCCAGGTCACATATGTGAGACCACTCGCTGGGCTGGAATCCACAATCACGGCACCATCAGGACCGAACTTGACTGAGGGACAGTGCATTGGCAGGCGCTGACATTCGAGCCGCCTCCCTCCCTCCTGCTGGGGCCCCTGCAGTTACCACCCCAACCCTAGAGCTTGCGTCATAGAGTAATCTTTATCCGCTGCAGTTTTAGCTGCACAAGCTTGAAGAAGCAAGCTCCCAAGTTGCAGACCCGTCATTTCTCCTTTGAGCTTATCTTCCAAAACATCCACAAGGGCAAGTTCATCAGCCAGAGAGGTTCCCAGAATGCTTCTGGCCCGCACCATACCAACTTGTCCGGCACCCACTGGAGTGATCCTGCTGTCCGGGAAGGTTGCCTCTTGTGCAGTGGCAGTCAGTTTTTCCGTCGGAGTTGCACGAAGAAGACAGCGTCCGCTGCGTGCACCTCCTCGGGCACAGGGTCCGCCTCGAGTGCTTCTTTGGAATCTCATGCTTGTTCTGGAACAGGTGCGTCGCTGACCTGTGCACCTGCACTGGAAGCGGCTCGCTTAGGAGTAGTCAAAAATCCCTGGTTTTATTAGCAGTCTGAAAGGAATGGGAAGTGTGCCGGGAACGTCTGCCGCCAGCCTGAGCGTGAGCTCTCTGAAGCAGAGCCCTGGCGTCGGGAGCGCGGCCAACCACTCTGCACGGAAGACCGCTCTCACTGTGCGGTTTTACCGGCACACTGTGGTTATTCAGACTTGGCTCTTGGGCCGTTTTTTCTGGAAAAGGAGTGGAATGAGCCCGTCACTTTAAGACAGATAGCTGCCAGGATTTGTTACCAATGATGAAATTAGGATTTCGAGAAACTTCATCCCTCACTGTGAGTTTGACATCTTCCCAGGACTTAGACTTCTTTCCGGGAGAGAGGTAGTGACGGCAGTGAGCAGACTGGCTGATAACGTGGGAGGTAATTTGTCCGCATTGAGACGATTTCCAGGACTCCGCAAACCACCGTTTTCCAGGTGGGTGCTGGGGGCAGAGTTGTTCAGAGTGCCACGTAGGCCGAGGAGTCCGCCGTCTGAGTGTGACCGCGCCACCGGTTGCTCCCGACTCCAGGTGGCAGCTTGAAGGAACTCTGCTGGTGCAGTTTGGGAGCGTTATTAGAGAAGAATGCCCATCGGTTTCCGAAAAGGTAAAAGATGCCCCTCCCTATCCAGCTTCTTGCCTGAAGGAGGCTGAGTCCTTTGTGTGTTCCGGCCTGCGCGGCGGGGCGCAGCCCACTTGAAGGCCAAGGCCAACGGGAATACCCAGCTGTCTTCTTCCAAGTCAGATTCTGAGACTTGCAAAATGTATAGCGGGGTCATGCTTCCCATGGATTATCTTTGTTTTGGAAAAAAGTAGCTCTTGAATAAAAACGTCACTTATGTTAGTATGTGTGGTTTTATTTTTGGCTTTTAATGAATTAAATATTTGAAAATGTCTCCGTTTTAATTTCTTCTACATAAATATCAACGTGTATAGCCCCAGTAAAGGAAACCTCTTTGTGATCTTCCGTCGAGTTTGAGAGAAAAGGAATCACCAGAGCTGGCGTTTTAGGGCAAACGGGCCACAGTCACTTGTCCCTCCATCACCTGTGTGAGAGCCCAGTGTGGAGAGCCTTCCTGAGGTGGTCAGAAGGGCCACCTCAGGGTTCTGGCAGGCCAGCTTGGCTCCCCTGGGCGTAACTGTGCCCTACAGTGGCTCAAGCTTGCTTGGGACCTCAGGCTCACGTCCTCCAGGATGATCTACTTGGGGCTAGGGGTTGCAGGAGAGATAGGGTGAGGAGGAGACAACCCCAGCTTTATAATCAGGAAGAAGGAGTATCTTGACACTGGCCTCCCCCTCGCGAAATGACTGTGGGCAAGCCTGTGTGGGCACAGAGCCAATGGTGAGTGTCGCCTGTGTGTGCAGCAGGGCTGTGGGGACCTGCCTGCTCACCGTGCTCTGAGAGTCGCTCACTCCAGTCTGGTTTCAGCTCCCGAGTCTGCAGACGGCATCTACCACCTGCCAACAAGGAAAAGGCACCTTGTGCAGGGCGCAGGGGTGCGTTTTCAGGGGAGTGGAAATTTTTTGAAATAAAAAATTCAGAATGATTCCTTTGAAAGTACTTAAACTTTTCGAGGTAGCTCACTAGCAGACTGTTGTAAGCTGATTGGTGAGTGCACTGCGCACTTGCATTGTGGCGTGTGTGCTACTAAAATGGCGCTTCTGAGCCTCTCTGCGTCCTTCCCCGGGGTCCTTCCACCCCAGCCGCCGGACCCAGTCAGGAGCCCGCGCTGGCCATCACCCCCGGGAGGAGCACGGAAGGCAGGGGCCACGCTTGTGCGTGTGACCGGGCCCAGGAGCATGCTGGTGCCCGAAGCCGGGCTGGGGTCTGTCTGTGGGGTCCTCGCGGCGGCGGGGGTGGGGGGGTGGGGGTGGTGAGGAAGGGACTTGCCTGCCTCCCTGCGGTGCCAGAATGTTTTGTTGCTGAGCCATTGTGGTGGTTTCAGTTTCGCTCTACTACCGTCGTGGACATTGGTGCTGTTAATCTTCATTTTTCTTTGCTTCCTGAGGGTAGGTGGTTGGGAGTGGGATTATATCTCCACACATCATTTCCAAATTGCTTTTAAGTGAGTTTCAAGGTCAGGACCACAGGCGCCGCGCTGAGCTGCGCTCACTGGGGCACCCCAGTAGGGCGTGCAGGACGGGCAGCTAGCTCGGTTTTGTTTGCTTGGAGCCCTTGAGAATTTTGGGGTCACTCCCTCTGTGGGGAATTTCTAGTTTGTATCTTTTGTTCCTTTTTTGGTTGAAGCGTTGATCCTTTGCTGTTGTTTTGCGTGGCTCACAGAAGGATGTCGACCTCGTTGGGCCGTATTTGCTCAAGACCTCTCCAGCCTGCCTCCTGGCGCACTGCAGCGGTTCCGGAGTTGGAGACACTCTTGTCCTCCCGTGGTCCTGACTGCTGCTTAGACGGGGACTCCCCGCCCCCACTGGCTCTGCGCTGGCCAGGGTTTGGGTTGCTCTGGGGCTGCCGGTGACCTGGACTCAGTGTCAGCTGTCCTGGAGAACGATCTTCCCTACTTTCTCAGGCTCAGGGAAAACCAGAATCTCTGTTTCGATTTAATATTTTATTCCGTGTCTCATGTCAGACCACGTGAGGCTGCAGAGACACCGTAAGGCCACTTCTTTCCGTGCCTGTGTGTCGGGCTTCCCTGGTGCCGGGTGCTCCCAGCCCAGCACCCCGGGCCCCTCCCCGCTCCCCGCACTTAGTACAGCTTAATTCACGTCTTCTCCTTACGGTTAGTTTGTGGTTCTTCACTACATGTCCAATTCTTAATGCAGTAGGGTTTGTTGGTTAGAAGAGGCTTTCTGTTTGATCTCTGTGCTGCAGATCATTATATCTGCTTTCCAGAAATCTGAATTTTTTCCTCCTTGGTTCAGGTCTTGGTTTTGTGTGTTGGTTAGGTTTTTAAATACCTCTAAGGGAAGTATTGTCTTCACTTAAGTATTATCTTCATACAGCACTTTTTTCGTTAAGATTCTTTTTAGTTTTCAAAATCCACATGCGGCTGGGGCCCCTCCCATGTAGGCTGGGTCCTTGGGATGTGGCCTCCCTGAGGTCCGGAGCCAGCGTGGGTCTGGTCGGCTTGGGGTGGGCAGACCTTGGGGCTAGGTGAGCTGGGTGGGAGAACACGGTTCCACCGGCTCGGTGGTCGCCTTGCTTGCACTGGGTCCCATGTGGGTGCGCTCAATACTAAAGCAATAAAAGTGTCAGTGTTTGAGGTGGCAGTCGTCTTATGCCTCTCCAAATGTAAAATAGTGTTGTGTTCTATAGTAGATCCTCAGATCAATCAGATCATAAACCGGTAACTACTCACTTGAACCAAAAGCAAGAACCCACAGACATTAAATAACCTCTTTGATCCCTCTGGGAGTCCACGTGAAGTATATTCACTCAAAATGCACATTAAGTCAAAGTTGTGTTCCTAGCTTTCTGTTCCCAACTCCTGCCCTACTTGAGTGGGAGCGCTCTGTGATTGTGGTACAATCACTGAGAAGATGTTCTTAAGCTGAGCCCTGCTTGGGTCTTTCTGGAATCTGTGATTCTGAGCATTGGAGGAGGGGGCCCAGCTCGGGGAGGTAGCACGTGGCTGACAGTCTGTGTCCTGAGGCTGACCCTCAGCAGCCTCCAGCCTGTCAGGGGCTCTGTGTTCACCCCAGCTTTGTTTCAGCGAAGAAGGACGGTGTCACCTCGCCGCCGCCTTCCTGCTGCTGGGCGGGCACGGCCGAGCCAGAGATGGCGGCAGGCGGCGGTGCTGGCTGTGTCCGTGCCGGTCTGCACCCCGACCGAACACTCCGAGCAGCGGGCGCCCGAGTGTGCTGTGACACTGGGGGCCCCCGAGTTCCTGGAGCGAGTTGGGGCTGTGACTGGAGAGGCTTGGGCAAGGCTCGCAGGTGCCCTCAGGCAGTTCGCTTTGAGTGGAAGAGCTTGGAGAATTCCTGTCCCTGACTCGCGTGTCTCACTCTTGTTTTCTTTTTTTTATAGGCACCAGTTTGTAGAAAATAACTTAATACTAAAGATGGGTCCCGTAGATAAGCGAAAGGTAAGTCCGATTCCTGCTGCGCCTCCCCGGGCGTCTCTCCCCTCAGCCGTGTCAGGGTCTGGCCCTCCGCCGCGGGCTCCGCCTGACCTGTGCTATGCGAGTGTCCTTGGTCTTGCTTTCCTTTCTCTGAAAGATCATTTCTAGATTGGACGGCCCAGGAAGACTTGAGCCACTCAGGGAAAACTGTTTGAAACCACACAGGAAGGCTGTGGTAAAATAGAAATACAGCCTCTCGTTTCTGGCTTGGGACCAGGCTTTTGATATCCTATCATGTTGTCTCTTATTTCATTAGAATTGTTTTTGAAAATTGTTATTTGTTTTATGGATTAATTAAATGGATTGACTGTGTCAGAAATTTCAGACTCCACAAACGCTCCCCTTCTGCCAACGCGGCCCTTTCTGAGTTCAGGCCCCACGTCTCCGTTCCATCCCTGGCCGTGCTGCACACGCCACCCGGGTGCGGTGCCGGCAGTGGGGAGCACCCCTCAGCGCCCCTGTGGTGCAGAGGGCACGAGGGGCGCCCTGGGGTGTGCCTGCTGGTGCCGCCACTCCCCTGTGTGGCAATGGAGGGAGATAGGCCCAAGGAGGGGCCGTAGGGGTCCAGCCCACGAAGGCCAGGCAGGTTGGGCGCCACACTCTGCCTGCCCCTCTCTGACCTGAGAGGCTGGGGCCATGGTGGGGCGGGGCGGGGGTGGAGGGCAGGTCCCCGGTGAGAGGACAGGCGGCTGGCGCCGGTCCCGGTGCCCCGAGCTGCTGTAGGTGCTGCCCGCCCCCACTTTGGCCCTGACGAGCAGGGTCTTTTCGTTCTGCATCAGGGCTTGTTTGCACGACGACGACAGTTACTGCTCACAGAAGGGCCACACTTGTATTATGTGGATCCTGTCAACAAAGTCCTGAAAGGGGAAATTCCGTGGTCACAAGAGCTGCGACCAGAGGCCAAGAACTTTAAAACCTTCTTTGTGCACACGGTGAGTTTGTATAGGCTCTCCTCTGCAGAGCAGCTGTCTCCCCCTTTTCTCGCGTCCCAGGGGCCCTTATGCGTGTTCGTCAGGATGGGGGTGACCCGCGGGAGCCAGAGGTCTCCGGCTGCATGCACGTGTGATGTCGGCACGTGTGCCAAGGGAAACCCACACGCCCGCGTGCCTCCAGAGGCCCCGTGGCAGCAGCAGTGGGGTGCTGCTCCGAGTGGGACCCGCTCCGCGTCATTACACCGTCTCTGTCTCCGCAGCCGAACAGGACGTATTACCTGATGGACCCGAGTGGGAATGCTCACAAATGGTGCAAAAAGATCCAGGAGGTGTGGAGACACAGATACCAGAGCCACCCGGATGCCGCCGTGCAGTGACACGGCCGCGGCTGCTGCACTCGCTGCCAGGACACGTGCCCCAGCGCGGCTCGCCCCCCTCCGGGACGCTTCCAGACCACCCGCCAGCCACCTCAAGGGGGACGCAGACGGCGGAACCTTGCAGCTTTTTTTATTTAAAAAAAAAAGAAGAAAAAATTACCCAACCCCACAAGAACAAAACCAATTACGAAAAGGAATTCAGGGTTGCTTTGCTTGCTCTCTGTGCTCTGTGGAGGCTCCCCAAGCTCTCCTTGCCGTGGGGAGCCAGCGCTGTGCACGTCCACCTGATTCCCACCCGGGCGAGTGGGACAGACTCGAGTCACCAGCTCTGCACCACACGCCCTAGTCACCCCTCGGCCGGTCCTCCTGTGGCCGAGGGGATGGGATGTGTGTCTGGGCTCTTCCTGCCCTTCAGTTATCCCGGAACCCATCGTCGGGGAGCCGTGTGCGCCTCTGCCGGGGTGGCGCCGATCTCTGTGGGGTGGGGGGGTTCTTGGCTTTGGTCCGTGTGCTCCCGTTCTCGTGTCCCTCCTCGATGCCCCTGTGCCCCGCCAGGGCCCCTGCTTGCTTTCCTGCATCGCTCTGGCTGTGAGCACTCCACGCCTCGTGTTTGTGGGGCAGGCTCCAGGCGGGGAGACGTGGAGCGGGCCGTCGGGGTGCACGACGGAGCTGGCTGGGGTCAGAGGGTGCTAGCGGGAGGTTCAGATTGAACGTCCCTCTGAGTGGGGTTGGCCCCGCGGAGCCGGGAAGAGCGCCATCAGGGCCGGGCCCCCGCTTGTGCCAGGAGATAGGGAGGGCTGGGTCCCAGCACGTGGGAGGCCAGGGTGGCCCAGCAGTCCGTGCCCGGCGTCCCCACGTGGAGGAGTGCTGCCTGCTGAGCTCCTCCAGAGAGTTAGGGCAGGGGGTGGAACATGTAGGCCCCCCCAGGACAGTTTGCTAGGGTGGAGGGACTCTGGGCACCAGCGGTCTCCCTGCTGTGACACGCACCCCTTTCGTGGTAAGGAAACATTCTCGTAGCCTAATTCCCAGCATGTCCGCATCTCCACAGGGAAAGTCTGGAAGTCTCCTCATGCTGCCAGGTTATTTATCCCCAGCAGGATGTGAGCCTTGCCAGAAAGAAAATGTCGCTCTGCTTGCACGAGGGGCCGGACCACCACCCTGGAGTCTGAGCGCCCAGCCTGGTCGCCCCTCTGCCCGCCTCTCCCTGCCCAGAGGCGGCTCAGTGCCGCGCACCTACCGCAGGGGGTTCACGATTTGCCAGTCCCTGATTTCTTTGTTGCTGCTCCCTGGACAGGGAAAGCCCGTGGGCCGGGTGGGGCTCGGAGTTCCTCTCCCTACCCAGGTTGTCCTGGGAGGGCAGTCCGCAGTCGGTAGGCTGCTCACACACATCTCTCTGTCCCCCGGGGATGGACAACTTCGCAGTTTCCTTTAGACTTTCACGAAGGCACCAGCAGAAGGCTCACACAAGAAAGATTCCCTCTGACAACTCTGCCCCCGTGTCTTGTCTCAGACCCTCCGACGCCCTGTGTTGAAGAGAGGTCCAGATAGAGACAAAAGATGTCTGTTTCAAACGGGTTTCATGAGCAGAGTGGCCCTTGTCAGCCTGGGGGGAAAGCAGGGCTGTGGAGGTACCCCCACTGGGCTGTGCAGGGGCCGGACGGAGCAGAGGTGGGGCTGGGAGGGCCGGCAGCTTCCACCCGGGGCCTGGGTCTTGTGCCCTGCGAGCGAGCAAGCGAGGGTGCGTGTGCGCGCGTGCCCACGCCGGAGTGGGTGCCAGGCTGTTGGGGGCGTACCTGCCCCTGGCCAGGGTCATAGG
Source organism: Nasua narica (assembly GCA_028533885.1). NCBI lineage: Eukaryota > Metazoa > Chordata > Mammalia > Carnivora > Procyonidae > Nasua > Nasua narica. The sequence goes on from CM052805.1 coordinate 1,924,944, forward strand.
TCAGGCTCCCCTCTTCCTCCTCCTCACTTTTGAAAAGGCTTGCCTGTGTTCATCTGCTTTTCAAAAAAGTAAGTCTTGCTGGGCCCTCGGGATTGTCATTTCCAGCTTTCTCTCCATGTTGATCGTTTACCTTTCTCCGAACCCCCACATCCGCGGGCGCGCCGTTGGGAGAGCTGGGGGCTTCCGCACTGCGTGCATTCTTGTGGGTCTGCTTACGGGGACGAGCAGAGCTGGCATTAGGCTTTATTTAACAAGAGCCCTCGGCTGGGCTGCTGTGGGAGGGACGCAGCGTCCGCTGCCTTCTTCCCCCCGATGGCACCACTACCTCCTGGGCCTCACCCAGCGGCTCCATCGTAACCTCCAAAACTAGAGAATGAGGGGCTTGGGGTTCAGCTCGCAGCTGACAGAGTCAAAGTGACTGCCCTTGCCTGAGCCAGTGACAGCTGAGCCCTTCTCCCTCCGCCACCTTTCTCCTCTCTTCTTCCCCCCCTTTTTTGTAAAGGCACATACATGTTCTTTTCCTGCCCTGTGCTTGTCCGTGCGAGCTTCCGTTGTGTGCAGCTTGTCCCTAGAGCGCCTGTCCCAGCGTGCCGGCCTTCTGAGATGTGGACGTGCCTGTCCGGCGACCGCGTACTCAGACACGTGGAAGTACAGATGATTTAGCCACACCGAGAAAGCAAGTGCCCAGTCGCTGACTAGATCCAGGAGCCGTGTGCCTTAGTGAGGGCAAGGAGAAGGTTCGGTGCCAAACCACACAGCCGGCCGCACACCACATGGCCTCGCCAGGCCCGGGGGGGAGGGGGCTGGGCTGTGGCCTCCACAGGCTCCCGTGGCGGGCTGCGCCTCGCCCCTCTCTGGGAACTCCAGGAAGCCAGGTTTGGGGCTCTTTCCTTCCCTCTTTCTGTGGACCAGCGCAGGAGTGTGGGCGCTGGGTCGTGGTAGCAGCGGCCTCGTGGGGTGCACAAGGCCCCACCGGGGCACGACACGACACTGTCCTGCTCTTCTGAGCCTTGGCTCTCGGGAGCGTGTTCCACACCTGCTTTGCGGAAGATGCCTCTCATGGTTGTGCCAGAGCTTGCAGGACCCGCGCCTCCTCCAGGCCCCTGCTGCCACTCTGTGGTATTTGTGGCCAAGGCCCGTAGGCATCGGCGCCCGTAGGCATCGCGGGAGACGGCCCCGTGGCACAGACTCACCCAGGCCCACGTGCCGGCCCAGGGGCTCCAAGTGGTCTTATGCCTCCTTCAAACATTGGCTTTCCGAGAACGTCAACTGTAGGCTTACCACCCAGAAGAGACCGCTGGGAGCGTTTTGGTGTATAGCCCCCTCCCCACGCACACATTCGTTTGCTTTTTAAACTAAACTGGGAACATGAAACACACACCGTTCTGCATCTAGCTTTGTTTTATTCGGTAATTTATCTTGGGCAGTTTTCCACATCACAAACAATGATTAAAAACATTGTTTTTAGTGATTGTAGAGCTTAATGGTTATCAATTTTACCGTAACTTATCTGACCATTTTCCTGTTCTAAAACATTTAGGTGGTTTCTGGTTTTTTACTATTTAAATAACGCTGTGATGAATAGCCTCATAAATCTTTGATTTTGACTGATCACGCCCTCCCCCTGCCCCCCAGCCCCAACCTCGGTTCCTAGAGGTAGTGTTTTTGGGTCACAAAGAGTTTGTTTTAAAGGTGGTATTAGTCTCTCTTCCTCTGTCTTGATCTGAGGCTCAGACACTCAGAGTTCCAGTACACAAGCTCCTCACTTGTCCTACAGATTCGGAACCAACCCGTTTCTGGTAAGGTGTGTGTTCCAAAGAATGTTTTAGTAAGACTGCTCTTTTTTTCTCCCCCCACAATGCTAAAATATCATTTATTGCAGTCCGTTTGTGGTCGAGTTTTCCAAAAGTCATTTTCTTATTTTCATTGACAATCTGGTTATGCTTGCATGTTAGTTACCTTCCCATCCCTGCTGCTGTGGCTTTCAAGTGCTTGATGATGTTTTCAGAAGCTTGTACTTTGTGTCCACAATGGTACTGAATTTGCATCTGCACACGCAGCAGAGATACAAAGTGTTGAACTGACCTTGCCACATGCTTAGTGGATGATTTGTAATTAAGTTTGTAGACTCGGAAAATACACTGGGCCATTTGGAATCCTTAGAAGAGCGAATCCTCTGCTTGAGGATTGGGTTGGGTTTCACAGAAGGTTGTTTGCCCCCGTGCTCTTCAGATGGTGGCGCCCAGTACGAAGGTCTTAGCAGTTCAGTCGAGCGCAGCGGCCAGGCCTTTTCCAGGTAAAGGGGGGTTGTCCTGGCCCACGTGGCTTTCGGGACTCCTTCCCCGTCTTCCCTCCCGGTGTTGCAGGTTGGCTGGCTGGTTCAAACCCAGACCACCCAATTTGTTTTCATTCCTAATTTCTCCACTGTGGTTTGGGGTCCATTGATTGTGAGGGGGAGAGGTGCGTGAGATTTTTGTAGGTGCCATGCACAGCGTCATTTGAGTCTGCCAGAGATTTTGGCTGGATTATGCAGAATTGGACTTCCTGCCCTCCTCTGACACCCCAGGCCCCCTGCCCCCTGGCCGGTGCACAGACTGAGGGTGCTCACTCCCCAGATGCAGAGGCTGCAGCCACTTGCTAGAGTGAAGGTACTGTTCTTACAGATGTCGCCATGTACGTCTTTCCACATCGTTTCTTTTCATCCAAAGCTCACGTGAGCTGTTGGTGACTCAGGTGGGTGTGGCCCTTCCCTCTTAGGCAGCCTATATGGCAAGTGCCTTAAATCAGGGCAGGAGTCCCTTCCAGAGCGTCGGAGGGGTACAGGCTGCTGGCCCAGGTTGCAGAGTTGTACATCAGGCTGCCTGTGGAGAACTGGTCTGGGGAAGGAGCTGTTGCAGCAAAGAGCAGTTTTATCTGTGGCTCAGACAGCTGTGATGGGCAACTGAGCCAGCCTGCATGTGCACCTGAATTTTCCCCAGAACCCACTCCCTTCAGGATGAAGAAACACCAACCTTCGTGTACAGAGAACTTTTACAAAAGGCAGACCTTTTCTTAGCCTGTGATCCACCCTAGTCCCAACCCGTCTGGCAGAATGACTTAGGAATAGGGGTCGTTTTGGTGGTGAGAAGCCTCTATCCTTATCAGAAGTTTGATTGGACGTTGACAAAAACAAATTTTTGCAGTATTTAGAGCTGCTGTAGCTGTTCCTTTACACAAAATAGGATAAATCAATAGTATGGTAGCTCTCTTTCAGGTTGATGGCAGTCAGTTAGAACATGTGTAAAATTCTCTACCTGGTTTGTAGCTCTAACTGTGATGTACAGGCAAAGCAAAAATTTAAAACTTATGAAAACAAATAATGCAATGATATTAGGATATACACTTTTGTATTTTTATTCTTATATAAGGTTATTTGCTGGCTATTGTTGGCCTCTAGTTCAGTCTGTGTTATTTAAAATCTAATATATGAATTATTTGGATTGAATTCATGTTCGGGGCCACGTTGTTGTATGTATTGATGTACAGCCTTGAATGTGAATAATTATTGTAAACTATATTTTACAACTTTTTTTCTGGCTTTATTATATAAATTTTCTATTTGGTCAATGATTTAATCATATAATTTAATGAATCTTGTTTCTTCTCTTTTTTTCAAATATTTGTGCTTTAGATGTAGTTACTGGATGATGAATTTTCCACGTATGCTCGGTAGTCTTGTAATAAAAAAGCATGTAGAGTGTAGAGCTCGCTGGCGTAACTCTTCTTTGACGGAGGGCGCGGGTCGGGCGCGGTGGCCACTTGCCTTCCGGGCCCGGAACCCAGCGTCTGCGCGCCGCACGCCCGCGGGGCGGAGGCTGGCGAGCCCCTCGAGCCCGACGCCCGGCTCCGGCCGGAAGGGGGCTCGGCCGGCCGCTTTTCCGGACCGGAACTTCCGCCTGCCGCGTGACACCAGGGCGGGCGCTTTACGAAGGCGTACCCGTGGGCGGGACAGAGCGAGGAGGACAGTATTAAAGACCGGACGCTTCCGGTCGAGAGTTGCTGTGGCGGGGCTTGCTGGGATCATGGCGGAGAATCACTGCGAGGTGCTGCCGCCGGCCCCGGGCGGCCTCGGGGCGGGGCTGGGGGCCGGCCTGTGCCGCCGCTGCAGCGCGGGGCTCGGCGCCCTGGCCCAGCGCCCCGGCGGCGTGTCCAAGTGGGTCCGGCTCAACGTTGGCGGCACCTACTTCCTCACCACCCGGCAGACGCTGTGCCGGGACCCGAAATCCTTCCTGTACCGTCTGTGCCAGGCCGACCCCGACCTGGACTCGGACAAGGTGAGGGCCGCCCGACTCCCCTTCCCGGGCCGCGGAGGCCTCGGCTGGTTGCCCGGGCGCCCACCGCCCTCGAGGACCCGCGGCCGGCCTGCCTCGGCTCCCTCTCGCCCTCTCCGCTCCCCGGCGGAGCTTTCCCACACCCCGGACCTTGCTGGGGATCCACTTTCTTTTTGCCGGTGTGAGCGCCTCCTCTGTGGCCCAGTGTACTTAGTGGCCCTGGAATCGGAGAGCCCTGGCCTCCTCCTCATCTTCTCGCATTCCAGACGTTTGACTTCACGTTGGCGTGGGGAGGGGGGGGGGTTTGACACGGGTGACCTGCCTTTCCCAGTGACTTGCATTTAGATAGAGTTGGCACTCCGTCGTTTACAGCCACAACACGCGCCCACTCAGCACTCGCAGAAGGGGCCGTCCATAGAGTAATTTTTCAAAGGGAAGGTTGCGCGGGCGAAGGGGTGGCAAGGAGGATCCAGATAGGAATGTTTTTTCAGGCTGCGTCTCCACTGCCCTCCCGAAAGGGGAGCTTGTCGTTCATTAAGTGCTCCTACAGTTGTGCCGATCATAATGGAAACTGTTTGGATTATTCCCTTTGTAAGACCTGTGTGGCTGAGAAGAGCTGCTCAGGATCTGTAAGGATTGAAACTGTGAAAAGGCTCTGTTGTAAGAGTAGTTGTCACCTATATTTATCCCAGGCGGTTCACAACCTTCTAACTTTCTGGGTCTTCTCAGTTGAGCGTACATAATTGCACTTGGCTTTGTGCCTCACCCGCTCATCGGTTGCCAGGCATAAGTCTTCCCAGAAAGATTCAGCTCCCTCTTTAAGTTCAGGAAGGCTGACGGAGCCCATCCTCAGGGTGGCATGACCTTATGGTCAGGAAACGAGAGCTCCTGAATTACTACAAGACCACTTGTCATTGGCAGAAATCAGGGTTTGAGATGCCATTGCTCCAGTCTCCCCCGCTGCCTCCCCCGGATGCTTCTACCGCTCCTTTGACCAAGCTCTGCACTGGTAGAGAATTGACCTCCCAGAAAATGGCAGTCCTCTCCAGGACTGAAACAGGCTTTTGTTTGCTGTGATTTTCCTTTTATGGTGAGGGTGTGTGTTTTACTGTTTGTTGGTTGGTATTGAAACACTGGACCACAGTGGTCATTCGCTGGGATTTCTACTCGAGAGTTCCTGTTTTATAGATTGACTCGGATTTTAAATTTCTCTTGTCCATTGATTGGGCTTGGTTTTTTGGTTTTGTTTTGTTTTGTTTAAGGATTTTATTTATTCGAGAGAGAGAGCAAGTAAGAGAGAGCATGAGAGGGGAGAAGGTCAGAGGGAGAAGCAGACTTCCCGTGGAGCTGGGAGCCTGATGCGGTACTCGATCCCAGGACTCCAGTATCATGACCTGAGCCTAAGGCAGCCGCCCAACCAACTGAGCCACCCAAGCGCCCTGGGTTTGTTTTGTTTTTGTTTTTGTTTTTGAGGCAAAGTCTCTCTATTCAGCACTAAAACAATTGATTCAGAGCCAATTAACTATAGCTTGTACAGTTAAGTCCGTTCATCCCTTTATTTCACTGTCTCAAAACGACTTAAAGCAAACGACTGTGCTCAACTGTAATAACAGTCCTCTGGGGGAGCTAATTAACCCACGAGAACGCATCTGCTGTGGTGGCTTCTTGTCACCACCGGGCACTTACCCACATTTGATCTCCAGGTTTTAAGAGTAAAATTTAGAACATTAAGGTAATGCCGCAGATACAGTTTCTGTTTTATAGGATAGTTGATAGTAAATAAGGGTGAGTTTTTGTCAAGGGTAATGGGAATTTGCCAGAAAAAGTAATGCTGATTCACATCAGTCATGGCAGGAGAGTTCTTTACTTCAGATGAGACTCAACGTGTAAGATACTGGGTCTTTTCAGTGTCATTCCCCCCTCCACCCTTCTGGTGAAAGAATGTCCCAGAGATTCACTCCTAGATAATTAGACCCTGTGTGAGAGGAAGCGGAGGCTAAGGGTGGAGGGGAAGGGGTGTTTGGAGGAGTGGGACAGCCAGTGATTATTACATGATGGGCGAGAAACAGGATGTTGATTCACTTGTAAAAACCTCGAAGCCCTTGCTTCATAGTTTTCATAGTTAAAATGAGTGAAAGCATACCTGACAGATGTCGCTAGGGCTGGACGTCAGCACAGACCTGCTGGAAGGTTCCTGCTGGGCACCTGACGAGTGTTTATTGAGCTCCTGGGCTCCAGCAAACTAGTGCTTGGATAGGGGTTGGGAGGGGAGATCCGAGGTGGGGGTGTTGTTCCAAGGAAGGGAGACCAGGAAACTTTTGGGAGCCTGATGGGTTGAAATTCACTGGAAGAGTGCCTGGAGCTTCCTCTTCAACACTGCAGAAGCCTGTGGGAAAAGTGGAGTGATGGGATGTTTTCTGAAGAAGGCCACGGACAGGTTGTTAGGGAGGGTGGGGAGCTGGACTGCAACTGGTCCCCCTCCCCCTAAGTCCATGTTCCCTCTCTCGGGACTGAACCAGGGACCAGCTCTGGCCTCCAAAGCCTTACCTTTCTGTCTCAGTGCTGACTCGGCCCATGGCTGCCGTGCAGCTCTCTTTATAGACCACTCAAGTATGAATTCTCACTTCCTCCTGGGGTTTCCTCCAGCTGGGCTGTGTCTGGGGTGTTCATTTCAGCCCTGGCTCCCCTGCTGTCTGGGTCATCTTTCTCCTAGGTTCTCGTAAGGGGCGGGCCAGGTGTGATAGTCCTTCCCGGAAGTGCTGGGTGAATACTTGATGTGTGATTCATTTGAGTTAAGTCTCTTCGGACTCCATGGTACCCGGCCCAGTAGGCATTGCTGAAAACAGGGTAGTGTTTGTTTAGGGCTGAATCAGCCCCCGTGTTAGTGTGGAGATGCTTTAGGAGTTAAAAGGGAAACAGGAAATACTGCTGCTTGGTGGTTGGAAACCACTCAGATTAAGTAGGATTTGGGGTGGGTTCTCTGCTGCCTGAGCCAGGCCTGGAGAAAACCTGAGCTTTTGTCCTTCCAAGAGGCTAGGGCGTCAGATGGGTCTTTGAGGGGCTCTGGTGACCTGTCACTTGCAGCTCTTTGCCTGTGCTCGCTCCGGGTGCACTCGGCATTGGCAAGAGTGTCGGGATTGGAGAGACAGTGGAAGGGATTTTACAGGCACGGCCAAGCGATGAGTGATGTGGGTGGAAGTACACACTTTTAAGTTGCTTGGCAAGAGAAGTGGGGATTCCTTAGAGTGGAAAGAGCAGATTATGTTTTGGGGAACTAAATCAGAGATGAGAGGGTAACTTCCCGAATTCCGAAGGGCATCCCGGGCACCCGTGAGAGCCATGTCGTCCTGTCTGAGGCCCGGAGTGGGCGACCCGAGACTCGGCTGCGATCATTTCACACTGTGGTCGAGGATGTGGCTCTGAGCATGTTCTTAGCCCCGGCCTCCTGCTGTGGTTGGCCTAGGCCCCGGGCGGAGGGAGGGCCCCCGCCCTCCCCCTGTACGGCAGGTGCCCGCTGCCAGAGCCTCCACGTGAGGGTGGAGCCTCCACGGGGCGCCTGAGTGGACAGCCCCGGACCTGGAGCAGCCCCTGAGCCCAGGCCAGACCATCCTGGGAAAGGACTTGGATTGAGTGACAAGAGCCTGCTCCGGGGCATCAGACATAGGCCCTGGGCCTGCAGCTGTCCCCACCTTCAGCTGTCTGGGGGCAGCACTTTTTCTGCCCACTGCCCGGCGACGGGGCTTGGTTTGGAGCGGCGCTCAGAGCCCTGTGACCCACCTGGCTGATGCTGCTGATCGAGTTTCATTCCTGCTTGTGGACAGGGTGTCTGTGGCTGCTCTCACCCACGGCTGGGCGCTCCCAGCTCCCTCCAGGGCCGCTGCAGGTCGGCAGACCCTGGGCCAGCGGTCCATAAAGGCCTTTAAAGGAGCTGGCTCTGCACCGAGGGAGTTTTGCCCATGGCCATGGTGCTCCCCCTGGACTGCGGAGCGCCAGATACGTCCCGTCTGGTGCCACTGTGCTGTGGGTCCTGGGGAGACGGAGTGTCTTCTCTGGTGGCAGAGTGACACTGCAGACTCGGGCCTGACTCAGACCTTGACCAGAACTCAACTCGCTGTGCAGCTCTGGGGTACGTTGGTGCTCCTCTCCGAGCCTTAGTCACGGAGGAGCTGTGGGAGTTGAGGAAGACAGTGCAAGTGACGCCACCTCCACTCAGTGCCCCCCACGGGGTCCTTGCAGCCGACAGGTGCCTTGTGCTGCTCTCTGCTTGGTTTTTAGGGAGAACGCTTTTCTCTCTGCTTCAGAATTTGTTCTTGCTGTGGTTTGTTCCTCGCACATAGTCTGAATTACCGCAGACCCTGGTCCCAGCGGGTAGCTCCTGCACGGCCAGCCTCGAAGGGCAGTGTGTGTGAGCCTGGCCCTCCTGTCCCCTGGCCGGACTGAGCACAGGCCCAAGGGCAGTTTCCCAGCTCTGGAACCTGGAGCCTGTGCCGTGGGGGAGGGACACAGCTTCATGGGCAGCCGGCGAGTTTTCTTGCGAGAAACGAGGTCTTCGAGCCCGCCGAACGGGGCTCCAGGGTTCCAGTCCCATCTGCCTGCGTGCGTGGAATGGGCTTGAGGCATCCACATGTGGGTGTGCACGAGTGTCTCTTCCCATCCTCCGCATCCGGGTGGCTTCTGGTTTCCTCAGCAGTTGGGCTTCTAAGATCTTGGCCTGATTTTGCAAGTCCGGCTTGGGTGACCCCAGTTCTGGAGGGGATGAGCTGGGCAAGCTCCAGCAGAGAGACCGAGGTAGGTTTTTGGAAACAGGTCAGGGAGAGGCAGGCCGCAGGGGCACTGGCCAAGCCCCGTCACTGTGCAGTGGGCAAGAAGGGGGGAGGTGCGGTGAGGTAGCACAGGAGCCACGGGCCTGCCCTTCGGTCCCAGCAAGAAGGAAGGGTGAACTCTGCACCAGATCTGCCAGCGGGGCCAAGAGTAGGAAGAGAGCAGAGGCCACCTTGGAGCCAGCAGGGCGGTGGCTGTGGGGACAGCTGGTGGGGCAGGCTCGAGGGCCTCCCAGGAGCAGTGGGCTAGGCGCAAGAGCGGGCATGGCACCCCCGCCGCAGTGTGCTGCCTGTCGGGACTGAAGGGCTGGCGCCTCGGGGCCTGGGGTCTCTGGGCTTGAGGCCTCCCCTTCGAGGTAGCCGAGGGGCCTTGTAGCGGGGGACCCTGGGTCATTCCTGTGTGGTGCTTCTGCCCCAGGCGATTGTGGTGCCCTCGTTTCCGTCGCTAGCTGGCTTTTCTTGTGCCGGCAATTTTATGTTAAACACACCACTCACACCAGAGTAAGTAACGTGACATCTGTAGAGGACGTACGTGCAGGTGTTCTGAGGCTGGAGCGTCTCCAGGACGGGGAGCCACCTGCGAAGGCCTGGCAGACGCTCCATCCCTTGCTTTGTGACATAAATGTTCGCAGCAGCTATGACCCGGATGTTTGGCCCTCGGGCTGGCTGGTCCATTCAGCACCTTGTCTAGGACTGTCCCTTGTGGGTCCTAGGGTGACCCAGCCCCTGTGTGTGCACAGGTGAGCCGATGTCTGCTCTCAGTGCCCCCAGTTCTGCCGCACTGAGTGGGTCACTGTAAACCACCCCCACGGGTTCCTGGGGCTGAGGGGACCCGCTGAGGCTGAGTCTAAGACGCAGCTGCTGCAAGAGGAGCCCAAAGGTAGGGCGGGGAGTCCTTTCACACGGGCACTTGTGTTTGTTTCTGGGCAAGTCTCATCTGAGGCGTGTATGTCATCCTAAATTGGGACATTCTGGGCGCCAGGGCCCTGGGAGCTGGGTGCTGTTTCAGGTCTGAAGGGGTTTGTTGCCAGGGCCAGCTCTGAGTGTGGGAATGACCCAGAGCCTGGACACATTCACCCCCGCCTCAGCCCTGGGTGGGAGTGGGAATAGGAGTGGGGGTGGGTGAGATCTCAGCACACACGGGGACCCTCAGACCCCACTGGCACCCCCTGAGGCCCAGCCTGGCAGATCCCGGGGCCTCGGCTCTCTCTGGTCCCCGGGTCTCCGCCTCTCCTTTGTAATTGGTGTTGTCCCAGGCCTCTCCTGGACGGAGGGCTTGACAGACTGTAGAAAACGAAACAGAGAAGAGGGTGGAAGTTGAAGGTTTTGTGTGCGAATTTGGAATAGTCACTTAAAATGGATAATTTCAGAGTAAAAGCTGAGGATTTCTAATTAGGTTGATTGCAGATGTTGGTGCACAGAGAATTCCGTGTGTTTACATTTTGATTTTAACGGGGAGGTTTGACAGAATTTATCTCCCATTTAGCTCGGGACGCTCAGCCCTCCTCATTTCCATTCTCCAGTGGGCTGTGCTTTTTCTCCTGCAACAAAGTGGTGGCAGAGTCCCGTTTCCCGGCATGTTAGTGGAGGCCCTGGAGGTGATGGAACGGGGCCCAGTGCGGACACGCCACAGAGAGCACTCACGCTCACAGAGTTCTTGTCCGTTGAGAATCTTGGTGACAGTCCAGCATCCATCCCTAATTCTCACTCCTCGTCACCATTTCCAGGACCAGCTGGCCCTGAGGGACAAGCAGCCCCCGCCTTACCCACGGCGCTTTGCTGGGCAGTGAGTGCGATCCTGCCCCCTGATCCTAACGGCCGGCTTTTACTTCTGGGCACAGAGTGGGCAGGGAGAACCTCGGTCTTGGGGTTGCGCAGGTGTGTTTCTGCCCCTTGCGGAGCATCGTTTCCTAATCAGCAATGTGGGCTAAGGATGCTGGGTAGGCCCAGAAAGGAAAGGACAGGGCAGGGTGGGGAGGGGGCAGTGATTTCAAGTCAGGATTGTCCTCTCTGCCTCTGTCATTGTCGGGGCTGCGAGAACCTGTGATGTGGGCTTGGCCCTACCTTTGCCCAGTGGCTCCTCTCGGAGAAATGACTGTGCACACGGGACCCGTGGGCAGGGCGTGATCTCTGTGGCCCAGCCGCCTCCCTGCCTGGGGCCAGTGGCCCAGCAGCCCGAGCTCAGGGATCCAGGCTTCAGACTTGCCGTGGAGACCAGCAGCTCGGCCTTGGAGGTAGGTCCCTCTGGGAGTGGGATCCAGGCGACCTGGGCATCGTCGGGCCGCCCTGCTCGAGCCTGGACTGACAGCCTGTGGGGAGTTGGCCCTCAGTATGTATTCCTAAGCCAAGGCCAACTTCCCCTGTTTCAAGCCTTTAAGGTACATGTGTATTTTTAAAGCCAGCACTTCCCAAGTAGGTCAGACGCTAATTCAGTGAGAAGTGGGGAAGGTCAATAGAGGGAAATGATTTGTCAAGAAAGCAATCTTAATTCGGGCTCCTTTACAAAAAAACGCACAAAGCTCGCCGCTCTACAAATGTAGCACAGGCTTGTGTAAATTGAGGACGGGACAGAAAGAGGAGACGAGGGACTCTCGAGTCTTGCCACCAACCAGCATTCGTGTCCTGCCCCCATTCCCTGCTGCCTGTCGCCTGCGTGAGCAGCCTGGGGCCCCGGTGACGCATGTGGTCCCGGCGGGCGATGCGCACGTGGCCCCCACCGCGTGCCCCCCCCCCCCCCCGTCCCCAGTGTAGATGGCACCAAGAGGCTGTTCTCTGGGCTTTTGCAGAAGCGAGCCCAAGATTTATATTCTGAATTGGGGTTTTTTTTGTTTGTTTCTCCTTTCCTGTGTTGTGTGTTTTTCCTTATTTCTCATGTGGGCCGGAGGCCCCAGGGCTGCACGCCCAGGTGCAGCCCGTGAGGGCCCGGGTCGGCGAGCTGGCTGCAGCGTCACAGGAGCCCGTCTGCGGCCTGCTCTCGGCCCCACTCGGGTGCTTAGATGCGTGCTTTTTCCGGCGGTCCTGCCTCTGTGTGTCTCCGTCAGAGTCAGTCTGCGATCCTCTGGGTAGCAGCCTGAGAAAAAGCCCAGTAGGGTCTTGGGGTCTTGGCGTTGGGCCCCGCGTGACGAGCCCAGGCCTGAATACAGAAATACTGCGTCCTGACGCTGCGGCCTGGCCCCGCCTAACCTCGTAGTCCGTCCGATCCAAACAAAGCCCCAAGAAGAAACCAGTCCCAAGAGCCTTGGCGGGCCTCCATGGAAGAAACGGCTTTTGAGTTTCCGTAAGTGCTGCTCTTCAGTGGCAGGGCTAGGCAGGCTGGCTCGTCACCAGTAGGGGGTGGCGCGTCCCTGGCGTCAGATGACTCGGGGCACAGCCTGCTACACGAGGCCATCCGGTGAACCCGCCGTTCCGGATCCAGGCGGGTGGACCCTCGGGCAGCCTCAGGATGTGGGCCCTGGGCTTCCCTCCGGGGCCGGCAGCAGTGGTGGTCTTGTGGTTAGCAGAGCTGCCTTCCCTCGGGGAAGGCGTGATGGCGCCAACGCGAAGATAGCCACCGGGCTGCGCACACGCTGCCTCAGAACCCTCCGGACCTCGGGCCTGCTGTGATGGTCCTCTTGGACCCCTAGTCTGGGCGCGCTGGGGCCTGGGCCCAGTGTGATGGGAGTTTCCCTGGGGTGCCCTGAGGGCAGACACGAGCCCTGTCCCCATCTGATCTTGTCCTTCTGCCAGCTTCCTGTCGAGGTATCGGTGAGCCGGTGAATCATTCCTGAGCTTGGTGACGTGCGGATGTCACGCACTGGGCTCTTTTCACACCGGAGGGGGTGGGTGGGGACAAGCCCCGGACTTCATGGCCACTTTTTACCAGTCGGTAGAGCATTCTTCCTCCAGAAGCTTGTCCACAGGGTCCTTGGTCTTGCTCAGAGAACAGTAGAGGTCCAGAGAGAGGAGGCAGGGGTCCACGGGACAGTGTCTGGTTCTTCCTTAGGTGGGGGGGGCTGTGGAGCACGAGGATGAACTCAGGAGGTCTGTGTGGGGTGGGGACGGCGCTTTGGGGGACAAAAGCCCACCAGGGAGCAGGCAGCGGCCTTTCCTGCCAGGAGGTTGGGCTGAGTGCCGGGGTCCTGCCCGCTGAGCAGCAAGGCTCCAGGTCCCAGCACGCCCACATCCAGGGCCCTGACTGAGTTGACGGAAGAAGAGAGGTCTGCAGTGGGGGGCGTCAGGCAGCCCCTGGCACACGTGGGGGAGAGGCAGGGCCCCCACGGGGCCTATCGCTGTACGGTCGGGCGCTTCCCACCGGCCCCGCGCTGCGTCTGGTGTCCGTAGGCACAGCACACCCAAGAGCTCCAGGTGTTCGCGCTCCGCGCTCGCCCTGCAGAGGGGCTGACACACCGTCCTCTGCGGTCTCGGCTGGCCATGCTCCTGCTGAGGCCCCCCAGAGCCCGCCGCACTGACTGCTCCGTTGACGCATGGAGTCACCCTGTTGTCTCAGAGGGAGGCCTCCCTGCAGCCTCGGGGAGGGAGCTGGGCTCCGCCGCGGGTGCTGGCAGACAGGGAGCTGCTGCGCGGCCCGTCCTCGCAGGGCTGCCCCACGGGAAGGCAGCCTGGGCCAGGCCCTGCCCAGCAGACCCATGGCAGTATGCGGTGTCCTTGACGTGGTCAGCTCCTGGGCCCGGTTTGGATCCCAGGCTGCCGTCACTGCTCCCCAGACAGCTGTCTCTCCTTCGTAGGTGGTACCTGCCCCCCCTTCCCCCGTGCCTGTTACTCTGGGCAGGCCTCCCTGGGCTCTACTCCGTGGGGGTGTCTTCGGGGACGGTCCCCGCCCTCGTGCCCAGGTCGGCATGTCCGCTTCCCCTGGCCCGGCTGTGGTGGAAGCTTGCTGGCGGCCGGGCAGAGGGCTCTAACCCTCAGACAGAACTGGGGCCACCCGGGTGTACCCATGGGGTGTGGCTGCTTAGGTCAGCGATCCCTGCAAGGCCCTGGGGCCACCTTGCTTTGGAAGACAGGCCTCTTCGCGTGGTTCCGTGTGCCTCTCTGACCCCCTCCCAGATGAGCAGGCCCTGCCACAGGTGCCCGGGGGAGAGTCTGTGTTAGGTCCCTCATGCTGGGCAGCGTTGAGCTGCATGAAGGCCGGACCATTCCTCCGCCATGGTCACCACGCAGCTGGGTAGATAAAGGGAACTGAACTTGGCCTAGACCTGAGGTGGTGACAGACGGGGGTGCGAGGCTGTCCACTGCCAAAGAGGTGCAGAGCCACCTCCCAGAGTGCCACAGCGCAGTCTGGTTGTGGGATAAGGGACACACATGACCTGTTTGCCTCTGCAGCCCTCGGCGTGCGGCCTGGCCTGGAGTCACTTGCGGGGACCCTTGCCTTGCCCTCCAGGATTCACAGCATTCTCTTCTTTGTAGGATGAAACGGGTGCCTATTTAATCGACAGAGACCCCACCTACTTTGGGCCCGTGCTGAACTACCTAAGACATGGGAAGCTGGTCATCAACAAAGACCTCGCAGAGGAAGGTGAGCTGGGGCCAGGGGCCAGGCTGACTAGTCACTTGAGACACAGACTCCTCTGAGCCCAAGCGACAGGGGGTGCGAGGAGCAGGCCCGGCACACTTCCCCTGCAGAAATCCCAGGTGCCTGCGTCCCCTCGCTGGCTCCTGGCTGCCTCTTCCCGTGCCCCACGGGGCAGCAGGCACTTGTCTCCGGGAGGTGAAGGCTGCTGGCCGTGAGCGCTGGGCTGCGTCAGGAGCCTGGTGAGTGATGCTGCGGGGCTAGTGCTCCACTCTCGCGGCTACTTTGGCTCACGCAGTCTTGGACTTGGCCGCTGGGTAAGCCCCGGGTGCGCTCCTTCCAGGGCCCTCTGCACCCTCACCTCTGAGCTCCGTCTGTCCCGCCGCAGTCCGGCTCTGGGCACGGCGAGTAGGGAGCCTTATGCGTCGGGGGCCCTGAGCTGTCCAGGCGCTTCCACTCCGCATGAGCTCTGGCTCCTGCTGGGACTGGGGTCCTGTAATGACCACCTTACAATCCGGTAAGGACTGACCTGGGCTCACTCCTTGCACTTTTGCCGCCTCCTAGTCCGTTTCCTTCCTGGGCCTCCAGCCTGGTGCGCGCGGCCTTTGCAGGGGCCTTCCGCATGCGCGTGCGCTCGCGTTGTCTGGGCACCTCCCTTTGTCTTGGTGGAGCCGTACGGTTTGTGGTGGAACTTCACAGCCCGTTCCCAGCGGCTTGCTCAGAGGCAGATGCTTGCCGCAGACCGGCCCCCGTCCTTGGCCTTGTCCCCTGCCTCCTGGCCAGCTTTGAACAGCGTGCTTTCAGGAGGGCCCACACGGCCGCCGGCGTCTGCCTGCCCCTGGGAGTGCGGTATGTGGAGCACCGCGGTGTCCTCTTGCAAGGCCTCACGGTGCCCACTCACAGGTGTTGGGGACGGCTGGCAGGCTGGTGTCCGGCCTGCGTTTCATGACTTACACGGCCACGCGCCTTCCTGACAAGGACACTGGAGGTGCCACCCACCGCCAGGCTCCCGCTCTGACTCTGCTCCCTGGGGTCCTAGGTAGGACGCGGCCCAAGCAGAATCCACGGCTCTAAGCTGCCAGTGCTGCCGCTGCGGGGACACCGTGCAGAGCGAGGCCTGGCCAGGGCAGCCGTCACGGCCCTTCTGGAATGCACAGGAGGGGTCCTGGGCCCAGAGAGTCCCTCGGTGGGTGCAGCACAGGCGGGGAAGCCTTGGGGAAGAAGAGAGACAGCCCTAAGCTGGCACGAGTCTGGGAGCCGGGAGCCGCCCTCTCAACCAGCCTGGCTTCCTATTGAACGGGGAAACTGAGGCACCAAGTGACAGAGCTGTGTGAAGCCATCTGCCACACCCGGGCCTCATGTGAGGGCAGTAGATGGCCCGTGGGCGCGGTGGAGGGAAGGTCTCTGAGTTCCGTCCAGGGTGCCTGGGCCGGAGCTCGGGGTAGATGCGTGTGCGACACTGTGCCCAGCAGGGCACCTGGAGGGGCACGTGCCAAGAGTGTGTTCAGGACACAGGTCTTGTGCCCTTGATCCCGGGATGCCCCAGTGAGCCAGCAGTGCCTGCATGGCAGTGCCTGCAAGGAGCTGTCGGGGGCCTGAGCCAGGCTCAGGCCGTGGTCCCCAGAGGGACGGGGGTAGGACGTTTATCCTGGGATGTGCTGAAAATTACTTTTTTCTGTTCTAGGAGTACTGGAGGAAGCGGAATTCTACAACATCACCTCGCTAATAAAACTTGTAAAGGACAAAATTAGAGAACGAGACAGCAAAACGTCGCAGGTAAGACCCGTGGCTGTGGCTTCTGAGGCCTACCACGGAGGCGTGGCTCCTTCCCTCCCTTCTCGCTGACCCGGGGCAGCCCCTGCAGGAGGGCCCAGGATCGATGCCGGCCCTGTCGCGATGGGCTTCCTCGGGAATCGTCCTGGTGCCCGAAGGCCTGCTTGCTAGCTGTCTGCTGGGGCCCTGCCGGCCGGCGCCGCAGCCTGCACACTGGGCACGGTCAGCCGTTCCCGCCCAGCCTGCCCTATGGGAGCCCCACTCCAGGGGGAGGGGACAGACGGAGCCACGGTGCAGTTCAGGAGGCTTCCACTGTGGAGCGGGTGTGGACATCTTGGCGAGCGCATTGGAGCAGGGCACGGCAGGTGCAAAGGGCCTGCGGCTGGCAGTAGGTAGGGGTAGATGGGCTCAGGGGTAGACGGTGGAGGTCAGTGTAGGTTCCACAAAGACTTGGCTCTTCTTGGGAGAGAAGGGTGCGGTCCGCACTCCCTGTGCCCACTTGTTGGGGCAGATCCCCACCGGGAGCCCGTGTGCACTTGGCCAGGCAGCCGAGCTGGAGCCAGTCTGGCGTCTCCTGCAGAGGGAGGTGCCGAAGGGGCTGAGGCGTCCGTGTTTGTTGCCACGCCAGCTGCGCACCAGCCGGCAGAGCGGCGGGCCGTCTCCCGGGGAGCAGCTCCTCCGGGGGGGATTCTGTGCAGTGGACGTGCCCTCGGGGTTGCCTCAGTTATCTGGAGTCTCCACCCACCCGAGGCCCTTTGGCCGCCCCGTCCCATCGCGGGCTCTTCTCTGGGTGTCTGGCAGGCCCCGAGCTAGAGCTCTCGGCCTTTGTGAGAGGTTCGCTGATGGCCTGGCCACTCACAGGGGCCGGTCCCGGGCGGCGGTGCCCCCAGCCCTCCCTCCTGCGGGAGCCCCTCAGGTGCTGGGACGGGGCAGGAGACTGGCCACGAGCTCCCTGGTCATTTCTGGCCATTTGCCGCCACTGTCCCCTCTGTCCAGCCACCCCATTTAATAAGTAGCCTGACCCACGCCTGCAGCACTGAGGCCTGTGTGCCGCAGTGTCCCCGTCTGCGTGCTGGGGCTAGAAGGGCCCCTCCTTAGGGCTTGGGCGGGGGCACCGCTGTCGTTCCTGTCACGACTGAGTGCACTGGGGCTGTGTGACAGCCAGACCCCTCTTGCCGAGAGCGCTGTGGCGTGAGTGGCTGCCCTGTCGTCCCGGCTCGCTCGAGCCCTCCGTCACGGCTGCTGCCTCCCAGCACAGGAGCAGCTCCGGGAGGGCAGGCTGCCGGCAGGCACGTCCCCCGGGTGCTGTCAGCACCAGAGCACGTGCCTGGCGCGCAGCTCAGGGGAGGTGGGTGGCCGGGTGCCCGCTGCATTGGGGGACACGCCACCTTTTCCGGAGCTGTCTCACCCGAGGGAGGGCCCCGTCTGAGGCCGCGTGCGGCTCCGCAGGCCTCCCCGCCGGCCCTCCTCACGTGCGCATGTCTAGCTCAGGGTGCCGTCGGGATCTCAGAATCGGGACTCGCTGAACTTGGCGATTTAGAAACAGGAGGGTGTTTGACGGAAGGTGGGAAGGAGAAAAGCAGCAGCCGTCCGGCCTGTTTTGCTTTGCCGGTGGCGTTTGGGCTCGCTCTGAGCACCGTGACCTGAGCCCGAGGGGTGCTAGCCTCCCCCGGGTCCCCCGCGGGGCTGCTGCCAGGCGGGCGCGGGCCGTTCTCAGACGCACGGCCGCTCTTCCAGGCGCCGGTGAAGCACGTGTACCGGGTGCTGCAGTGTCAGGAGGAGGAGCTCACACAGATGGTGTCCACCATGTCCGACGGCTGGAAGTTCGAGCAGGTGAGGCCCGGCGACCTGTGCCCTGTCCCCGCCGGTTGGTCATGGGGATTCGGTGGGGGGGTGGGCGCAGTTGCTCCTAGGGGCCCCCCATAGAAGTCCCTGGCCCTGCTTCCTCCCACCCTGGTCTCCTAGTTATCTTTACTTGAGCCCATGCTTTGCGGGGACTGTTCTCTGTGCTTCCATCTGGCCTCTCCTTGTGTGTGGGATTGACAGCCTGGGTGCATCCTGGCCCAGCCCACCTTCCCATCCCCTCGCATCCACGCCCAGGCTGGCTGAGCAGATGGCGGCCGGGGCTCCTTTGTGCTGCAGTTGGCACCGATGCCCTTCCCAGCGGGGCTGAGGCCCTCCAGTCCCTCTCCTGCCCTCAGCTCTGGTGCAGCCCTCCACTTGGCCGGCCTGATGCGAGGGTGTGAGAGTGCTCCTTCCCTTTGTGGAGCCCAGGTTCCCAGCTTGTGCAGCTGCGGCCCACTGGCCGCGGGCCTGGGAGCACGTCCGGGATGCTCAGTCATTCGCTGGCACCTTTTCCACAAAGTGCTCGCTGTTCCTGCCCCTCGGGCAGGTTCGGACTAATGTTCGGACCTGTGACCCTGCCCAGCCCCACAGCCCCAGGTTGCAGATGCCCTGCTCGCCGGGTCCCCTCGGGCCTTGGACCTTTCTTTTTCTATCTGGTATAGGTTCCAACCACTCGTGCGAGTGGTCCTGTGGGAGAGAGGGTGGGATATTCCAGACTTATCCCAGCCTCCCTTCTAATTAAGGCCACACCTTTACTTTGGGTCCTTTGAGACAGTGGGTCGTGTTACCACACGGGCATGCTTAGAGTCCCCTCGAAACATCACTGGGACAGCTGCAGTGTTTGTGTTCTCCCTCCCATCCGGGGGGCCCCGGCAGAACAGCAGGGCAAGAGCTGGGCCCTGTGGCCTCGCAGGGCTGCTGTCTGCGTCCTCTCACAGCATTGCCCATGTGCTGGGGATCCAGGTAGTGTCTGACCTCCTTACACTCGCGCCACAGACCGTGTGGGGACAGAGGTCTCCTCTCATGCCTCTAGCGTCTTCCCTTGCCGTGTGGCCTGGAGAGGAACTGGGGAGATGGGGGCTGTAGGCACCAGTCAGGGCGCTGAACTGGCCACCGCTGCTGGGAGCAAAGCGGCGCATAGCTCTCTCACTGAGGAGGAGAACCTCCTGCCTCCTGCGTGGGCCTCTCCCTTCCTCTCTGTGCTCAGCTCGAGGGCTCTGTCCTTAGCTCCCCTGGATGGATCCCAGATCCATCACACACGCCCAGGCTCCTCTCTTGTCCTTGAGTCTTTGTCCCTGGGGGGTGTCCTCCTCCCAGTTCTTGCCAGCGAAACTCCCAAACCGGCCCCATCTGATGAGAGATGCTCTGCTTCCCAGAAGCAGGAGCTGGGACCGCTGTGGGAATTCAGGGTGAGAGCCCAGAGTCCTGGGAGGTGTTGGCACGGAGCCCAGGCTCGGCCAGTGCTGAGCGCAGGCGAGAAGGAAGTTTCGAGGTTGGTTCGCAAGAGGCCTGCGTGCCTTGTGAGAACACGGTCTGCGTGCAGCTCTGTCTGCCCCCGTGGCCCGCAGGGGGCAGGGCACGTGTGTCCCGAGTGGGAGGGAGACACCTATCCAGGGCACAGCCCTCCAGTGGCCGGCCCGCTGTGCCCTCCCGTCTCCGGCCACACAGGCCGCGCAACCGGCGCTCTCCCCTTGCTTGGCCTTGCTCGCTGCCCCCATGCTGTCCTCATCCTTCCCACACTGCTCCTCATGGTTCCCCGCCCCTCGCCTTCTCCAGCCTGTGCAGCCAAAGAGCGAGGGCCCTTCAAGACACTTGTCAGCTCAATGATCCTGCTCTGGAAAGCCTCTCTATGGTGTGAGGCTGCCTCTGGACTCGTTTTGCTTCCAGAAGCGCGTGAGCCTGTGCTGGCTCCAGGGCCGGCTGGAGCAGACCCGCCGGCTGTGAGTGTCCCTGTCGCACGGCACCCACGCCAGCTTGGCCTGAGGTCCTGCCTACCTCCACCTCTGAGATTCAGGCTCCTCGGGCCTGCCCTTCTGCCCCCCATTCCCGCCTACCCCAGAGCGTGTGCCCTTTTCCGTTACTAGCTCTGTTGGGAGGTCAGCTCGGGCTTCCCCTGGGAGCTTGTGCTCAGCCTGTGCATAGGGATCGTCCCCTGTGCCAAAGGCCTTGATTCCACCACCTGCTCTGAGCCAGCCGCTGCCGCCGCCCCCCCCCCCCCCCCGCGACGACTTCCCAGCACCGGGGCCCTACTCTCCCATGGGCCCCACCAGAAACTCTGGGAGAGCTGGATGTCCCAGCTGCGATGGCCTGTCCCATGTGCGGAGTCCTCGTGGGCCGGCACGCGTGCATGTCTGTGCCGTGTACGGCTGTTTGGGGGTTTCATTTTCCGTGGGTTCATTAGAAACCTCTTGGCCGCAAGCTGTGCCGGCTGTCTCCAGCGTGGGCTCCCGGGCTGGCACGCCCCTGCCGGCGGGGGGCTGGGCGTGTGTGCTGCACTGACCCCCACAGTGCTGCCCTTCTCTCCTCGCAGCTGGTCAGCATTGGCTCTTCCTACAACTACGGGAGCGAGGACCAGGCTGAGTTCCTGTGCGTGGTCTCGAAGGAGCTGCACAACTCCCCGTACGGCACGACCAGCGAGCCCAGCGAGAAAGCCAAGGTGGGAGACCGCGGGCAAGCGGGTGCTGGGTCAGCTGGGCCCAGCCGTGGACCCTCAGGCTCCCACTTGCGGGGGGCTCGTGCGGCGGTAGCTGTCCTTGGCAGAGTTGGGCGCCGTCTCGTCATGTTTCTGGCCTCACAGGCTGCCTGGTGGCTCCGTGGCACAGAGTTCTTGCTGGCTGCATATGCGGAGTCCCAGAGGGGAGGATACATGGGTCCCGTGGGCCACAGTAGTAGAGCGAGGGGTCTTTGAACAGGGTTCCCCTTGAGGCAAGCCCCTGTGCCATCTGCAGCCCGTGTCCTCTGCCCACACCTCTTTGAACAGGCAGAGTTGTTTCTGAAAGTTTGTCTTTTGATGCCATTTTGGACGGTTTTCCTGGGGCTCAGGACATCTGGCTGGAGATTGGGTTTCCCCAAGTGGCATCTGTCTTAGCCACATCCACCCACGTCTTGGGGGTCATGTGTGATTTGGACAGGGAGCAGCAGATCGTGCAGAGGCTCTGATTTCCAGGCTCCTCGGAGTGGTGGCTCGGCCTAGGCTGTCCCTGTGTGACCTGATTCCGTCCTGGGCGCTGGCGCTTTATCTCTCAAGGAGGACAGGGGCGCCCAGGGGACATACAGGGCAGCCACGCCGGGTTTCGGGTCAGCGTTATGGCATGGAGCAGCAGCCGGCATCGCCTCCCCCCCGGGGTCACGGGCTCCAGATGTTTCTGCCCTGAGCGGGCTCCCCTCGGCGGGACTCCTAGGCCTTGGAGGGTGCTGGTGGCCTGTGAGCCCTGCAGCCAGCTTGGAGGGGAGCCAGCCCAGAGGATCATAGCTGATGACGTTAAATCGGAGGCTCCTGATGCTTCCTCAGACTCTCAGCCCGCCCGCTCCTTCCCCCACCGCCAGGTGGCCCCTGGTTGATGCCACAAGCCCAGAACTGCCCTGTGACCATTTCAGGGCCTGCCTTGGAGGTGTGGCCTTAGGAACAGACAGCAGAGTCCCCATACATGTTACCCTTCCCATGGTGGCCGTGTTTGCGGGGCTCACGGCAGCATGAAGCAGCCCTGTGTCTTCAGGACGAGGCAACTGTCTGGCACCCGGGGTGTCCAGGCCACCTGGGACAGGACCGTGGGCGGGGGCGGTGCTCAGCCTGGGGACGTGGTTCCCATTGAATCCATTGAATCTGGGGTGGAAAGTGGACCCCCGCCCCCGCCGGGAGCCCCCAGCCTCGTGAGGAGGCACAGCTCTCTGAGCAGTTGCAGAATTCTCATGTAGGTTGTTCACCCATAGAACTTGAAGTTTTCGTCGCTGTGCTTGACCAAGATGGCCGCCCGAGCCCCTCTCCCTCGGGGAGCTCTGCTGCTTCGGAAGGGCTGTGTCTGTGCTGTGAGGAAGCTCCAGGCATGACCCCAAATCCTTTGCTTTTGAAAATGTGCTCTGCTTTTCTCTCTAAAAATACCTGGGTCTGAAGCGTGGCCGTCCCCGTGGCTCCTAAACAGCGGCAGTGGCAGGAGCGGTCCAGGAGGCGGACGGGGGATGGTGACCTGAGGACGCCGGGCACAGCCTGCTTGTACCGTGTCATAGCCTCAGGGGGCGCCCGGCGCCAGCCTCCCGCCGCAGGGCGGGATCGGTTGGGCAGCTTAGTGAGGGCAGTGGTGCACACGAGGGTGGCCCGCCTCAGCCGCCGCGTCAGGGGCTTCCCAAACCCCTCCGCCAATCCGGGACGAGCTGGAGGGGCTTGCAGGACTCGCTGACGGGACCCTGGGACAGAGGGGGACGGTGTGAGGCCGAGGCCTGGAGACACGGGGGCTCCCCTGGAGACAGGCACAGGGCTCGTCTGCCGAGTCAGGACAGGTGGTAACACGAAGGATGTGGCCGACCAGAGGTGTCCCTGCCTTCCTGTCCAGGGATTTTACTGCTTGGTGACACAGACAAGATCCATAGAGAACTGACGGATGACTGAGCGTTCTCTTGCCTGAGCACCATTTCCAACCCCCTGGCCAACTGAGCCCACCCCATCACCTTCGTAGACTGTCCCGTGTGGCCCAGAGGTCACAGCCTTTCCAGAGCTAGTAGCAGAGGCTGCACCGCAATTTGGGCAAGGTTCAGTTCTTCACTAAAAGGGGGGCGAGAAGGTGTTGGGAGTGCCAGGCCTGGAGACAGTGGAGTGCAGGAGATGCCTCCGCCCAGGGTTTCCCTCCGTGGCACGTCTGGGCATGTGGGTTCAGGGCCCGGAACCCCCACACAAGACTGGCCCGTCTCTGCTTCCCCACCCAGCACATGGGGGTTCCTGCCCCCGAGCGCCCACGCTTGTCTCCGCTGTGGGGAGACTCAGCCTCTGCGCGTGGGCTTCCCCGGCAGCCGCACTGTCCCAGCCTGTACTCACGCTGCCCTCTCTTCTTCTCCCTTGCCGCATGCTGCGTGCCGGGCCAGAGTGACGACGAGGACACGGGTCGCAATGGGGATGACTCAGATTAAGTGTAAATGTCATGGTGAGCCCCGTCACCCTTCCACTGACCACCCACTGTAGTCTCCTTGATCCCAGCCCTTCCTCCGCTGCGCTTTCTGATTCCCGTAGTGGATGAGACCCTTCCGCGCTAGACGCTGACTGTAGACCTCCAGCGGAGCCCGTCTGTCTGGGGCGGGGGCGGGGGCGGCCGCTCTGTTTCCTCTAGGACGTCTGCGTGGGTGGCACCGGGACCTTGGCCGTGGCGCCCCAGAACCGTGTGTGTCAGGCTGTGCAACAACCTCATCGCCCTGGATGTCCACGGGCAAGGGCACGACCTGCCCCTCCTGTCGCTCTGGGGTGGGCTCAGGGCCGCAGAGCCAGGACTGTGCCTCTGCCGCGAACCACAGGAGATGGATACTGATGCGGAGGAGTGTGTGAGGACCTTCTCTCTGTTTGCCTTGTGGTGAGGGCTCCGCCAGCGCTCCTCCCGTTCCCGCCGCCCAGGTCTGGAGCCCGACTGCTCGCCGCGAGCAGGGGCCGCCTGCTCTGTGCCCTCATCTTGCGCACACACGGGAGTCGAGGCCCAGAGCGGACAGGTTGCAGGTGGGCGACCATGCGTCATCCACGGGGCTCCCCTGCTCCCTCCAGGCCCCCCATCCTCTGGTTGTGGGCCACACCGTATAGACTAGGGACGGGGCCCCTCGCTTGTGCCCTAGGAGATGCTCGGGAGAGGCGTGTGGCCGCCAATCCCTGAAGGGTTGACTGCCCAACCATGAGAGGTCCGGACTGGGGGCTGCAAATGGAGAGTGGCATTTACGTTTTTAATTACTTTTTGGTGATTATATAAGTGAACACATACGACGTGTTCACTTATGCCTCTTGATCCGCCAGTCCTCACGTACTTGTCACCTGGCTCCCTGAGACAGTTTGCCAAGTCCTGGTCTGGTCAAGCGTGGTCTCTTCAGACGTCCTAGTAGCCACATCGAGAGAGTCAAGAGCAACCTGAACTTCAGATAATACTATGAATTCAGTTCGTGCAGAACCTCGGATCACAGAGGTGTTTGGCTCTCCTCACTCAGTCTCTGGAAGCAGACGCGCCGTCCGTGTCCGCGGCCCTCCTCTGTTAGACCGTGTGGCGGGAGGGGCTGGTCACAGGCCCTGGCTCCGCACGGTGAGGCATGTGCCCCTGCCCGGGCCCGTCCGGTGGGGTGCCGCCGGGGGGACACTGCGGGTCCCTGTGCTCTGCTCGGGCTCCGCTGTGGGCGGTGGCCCAGGTAAGAGCCCGTCCTGGACTGACACAGGTCTAGGACTGGTTTTCCCTCCTCGTCAGGAGACGGTTGTGGGCGCTCCCTCCAGTGGGGCAGCCCCTCCGGCGGGGTCATCTGCTCCAGGCCACGCTCCGGGGCCACGGGCTTCATCCTCTCCTGTGCTGGCCCCCATGGAGTGAGGGGCCTGCTTCATGGGCACCCACAGATCCCAGCTTGCCCTGCAAACAGCGAAGGTGATGGGCCTGAGCCCTGCACCGGGGGAACAGTAGGGACCTGCGTGTGGCTGTCCTGGGTCCTCTCCCCAGACCGCATCCCTCTGATAGGGGCCCGTCCTGTCTGGGCTGAGGAGGGACGTCCAGTCTGGGGTGCTGCTCCCCCATCAGAGCAGGAGAGCACCCGGCCACGCCAGCCGGCTGTTCTGGAGCCCTCCGAGACGCGGCAGGTGCGGGCCCAGGGGCCGGCGGGGCTGGGTAAGGCACCAAGGCAGAGGCTGGAGTGACCCTCAAGAGCTCAGGCCTTCTTGAGTGGTTCAGAACGAGCCCTTGGGGACTGAATGACTGGTGCCCCCACTCCTGTGGCCTCGATGCTCTGGCACCATCCCCACCCCCCTGGCCCGGGAGCCGGTGGCCGGGAGCTGCCTTCTGGCCGGGGGGTCTGTGTGGGCCTGGACCCCCCGCCAGGCCCAGTGCCACGTTGTGCCTGGGTCTGGGGCTGAGAAACAGAGTGTCCCCAGAGCCGTACATGGCTCAGCTCTGGAATCCAAGCACATGCCCCCAGGAGGCGAGCTGTCCGCGGCTGACGGCGGGCTGCCATATAGCACTGGCCTTGGCGGGGCTCGTGGTCCCGGGCTGCTTGGCCACACCGCGTGTTTTCATTGAAACAGCGAGAGATGTGCCAGCTCTGAAGCCTTCCCCTACCCCGGGGACACGGGGTGGGGTGGGGTGGGGTCCTCTCCCCTCTGCCTGCTCCTCACGAGCTCCTCACCCCAGCTCTGCAGGTGTGCACCCGTGCTCAGGGCTGAGCGGCGCTGGGGGCCCTCTCTGTGCCTGAGATGCTGAGGAGGAGTGAGACGGACAGGGACCGGCATGGTGGCCAAGGGACAAGGGACTCTGCAGGGCTGCAGTGAGGAGGGGCTGGCGCCCTTGAGGCAGGGAGGCCTGCCGGGCAGCGGCAGCGTGCGGGCTGAACTGGTGGGTGTGGAGATGATGGGGTGGTCCTGGGGGCCCAGGCTTAGGGGTCATGTGACTGGGGCAGGGCTGAGGGACACCGAGGGGACATGGTTTGTGATGGGGCAGGGAAGGCACGCAGGTTGGGGTGGGGATCGCTCATACTCTGAGGACCCTGATGTCCAGCCACGTCTGCAGCCCAGGACTGGGCCCGGCTGGGGCTCAGGAGTTGGTGCCTGTCAGCCGGGCTCTGGCATCTGCCGGAGGGGAGCAGCGGCGGCCATTGCGGGGGGCAGGGGTCGGGACTGCCGGGGACCTCTGGGCTCTTGATAAGAAGCCAAGTCCCAAGTGGCCCCCCCCCCCCCCAGCGCGTCTTAGGCCTCCCCGAGGTAGCCTAGAGGCTCCTGGTCGGGGACAGGCCAGCTGCTGCGGTAGGAGGTGGGGGCGTGTATGTCTGCTGTGGATTGGGATGGAGATCTGGAGGGACCCCCGGCCGAGGGTCTCCCAGCCTGTTGTTGGCCCCAGAGCCCCTGCAGGCGGACTTGGGGTCCTGGGCCCTGCTCCCGGGCAGTGCTTTGCTTCAGGGCCGCGTGGCTCCCTGCTGGCAGCCGGCTGCTGCCTCGACCAGCGCCAGGGACCTCACTGTCTGTGTTTGGCGTTTTCAGATTTTGCAAGAACGGGGTTCAAGGATGTAAGAAGCACAGTGTTCACGACTCAAGAAACATTTTATCTTGTCCCAAGTTGCAACGATCTGCCGTGTGGAGGAAGCTTGGCCGTGAGAAGAAACCTGCGTTTGACAATTTCTCTATAGAGATCTGGGTGTGGATCCTTTTTGGCCTCTGAGGTGGGCGGTGAGAGACGGGACCCGCTGTGAGGCCGGGCGTCCCCACTGGGAGCAAGCGTGCTGGCCAGCTGGGTGTCCCCATGGGGTCCCCACGCGGCATTCCTCGTGCTGCATGGGCCTGAGGCAGGATGCTTTCAGCCAATCCCTGTAATCACCGAAGGTCATTTAAAGGACAGCGCTCTTGGTGCTAACATAAACAGTCTGTGACGGAGCCTGGGCCTTGCTGGTAGGACGTGGCCGCAGCGCCGTGGCCCCAGGCTCCGGGGCCCACTGGTCACCCACTAGCGCACCAGGCCCTGGTCCCCGTGTCAGGAACTCCGCTTGGCCTCCCTGGCGGGAATGCTTGGCGATTTCTTGCAGCCACAGCGCGTGGCCTCCATGTGTTCACTACTTCCCGGGCCTCAGCCCTGAGGCCCGGCCTCCTTCAGAGCCAGGTTGCTCCGGCCTGACCCCGCCTGGAACAGTCAAGGCTTCTCCACTTGTATTTTCCAGGCAAGAGAACTTTGCATCCCTTCTTTCCCAGTGTGGACGGACTACCCAGAGTTTTTAGTCCTTAGAAATGCCTACAAACGGGCCTGCGTTTTGGACTGATGTGTTAAGTCATTGAAAGGGAGCTAGCGGTTTGGTGTGGCCCGGCCGCGGGCCTGTGGGGAGCTGCTGCTCGTCAGTGCCTTTGTCTCGCCTGGGATGGAGGTCGGGGCGGGGGGCCTGCCCACCTGGCTTCCGGAGCCGGGACTCCAGGTCACGCTGAAACCCGAATGTTTACAGCGCATCACCAGTCTCCCTCTTGCCGGCTCGCTCGTTTTCTTAGTCTAACTATGCAGTTCGCTCTGGGTTTTGGGGTGTTTGAGATTCACGCGCTCTGCGCGGGCTCGATGCCACAGGACACGATGCCAGAGCGGCCAGAAGCCCTGTGAACAGCGCCGCCCGCATGCTTTGAGGACAGGCCTGCCCTAGCTGTCAGGGGGCTGTCAGAGCCTGGGGGACACGGGGGGCTGGTTCGGGCGTGCTTAGTCTCCAGTGCTTCCGGAGGCTTCTTGCCTGTGCCCTCTTCTTTGCCAACAACCTGATGAACCAGGTTCTCCGGCGCCCAGGACTTACCTCCTCCTCTCAGTAAGGTCTCTCGTACGATGTTAAACGTTTGGCTTCAGGTTCATTGCGACCTTCTAGAGGGAGCACTGAAGCCCGGCGAACTGGCTCCAGGCAAGCCTGGGGCGGGGGCAGCCCTTCCCTGGCCTTGGGGTGTACCTGTGGGCGCTGCTGGCCACGTAGCGTCGTCGTTTGATTTATGACCTTGACATAATAGATAGGCTTGTGGTTTTTTAATTTAAAGATATTAAGACTTTAATTCACTAAAATTTATTCTAAGGGGATATTTATACTTTTATACTTTTTTAGGTATCCGTATTTTATCAGCTTACAGTTTAATGCCTAAGTTTCCCCTGAAAATAGCAAATAAAATTGTGTATTTATGAATGACAACAACTGTTAGTGTCTCAAAATGCATGGAGAAGGGGCTTGGCAAGCGCTGCCCGGCCCGCTGGGGGGGGGGGTCTACACCCTGCCGGTTTCCTGCCCCCACCCCCAGAGGACAAAAATGCCTCACTGCTCTCTCACCCAGAAGCCACTCGGGGTCCTGGGGTGCCTCCCCCCAGCCCGCAGCTGCTCTGGCTCCCCCTGCTGGCTGTTGTTGGAAAGCTCTGATCCGTGCCCAGCACCCTTGAGGGAAATTCCTTTTCCCTGGAGAATTCCCTGGGAATTTGTGTTCCCTGGAGAGCTCTGCCCCCCGAGGTTGCACAGACCCCCAGGGTCCCTCCTGCTTGCAGGCGTGCTGCTGGCCCAGCCAGGGCTCCCAGGGTCCTGGGGATTTGCCCTGCGGGCCCAGGCTGTGGAGCGGGACCTGCTTGCCTGGGGTGGGGTGGCGGCTCAGCGCACAGCTGGGGGCGCACAGAGAAGGACTCCAAATCCTGCTTCCGAGAGTGTGCTTTCTGCACAGACTGACTCGGTATCTTCCGGCTCTGAAGCCAACACCATATTTGAAGATGTCTCCTGTCCAAGGAGGGAGCCTTACTCCGGGTGCGCCAGGCAGGGAGGGAGCTCTGCCTCTTGAACCTGCTGGGGGGAGCTGTGGGCTGGGCAGGGGCACACCTCTCCGGGCAGCCAGCCCTAGAGCTCTGGCGGGCAGGACAGAAGAGGGAGGTGGGCACGGGGAGTGTGCAGCTGCTGGGCCCCCCGCTGAGCCCATGTCTGGAACCTTCTGGTCCCCTGGCCTGGCTTCTCCTCCCCACTGTGCTTGGTTGTCCACCTAGCAGGTCTTTCTGGCCTCCTGCCATCCTCCCCAGACCGGGAGGCAGTGGCTGGCTCAGTGGACCCAGGTCTATCCGTCCCTGCAAGCCTGTGCCCTCAGCCCGGCCGGCAGCCCAGGCCCTGGTGTGCCTCGGAGTTTGTGTGGGCAGTGGCCTGGGGGGGAGGGGTGCAGACGCAGCTCCAGCCCCCGGATCGGGAGGGAGTTGGCCTCTGGCTTCCACTTGCACACACACCCCTTTTCCTTCCTGTCCTGCGCGTGCCGCCTGCCCTGCCTTCGAAGCACCTGACCTCGGCATGGGTGCGTCAGGCTCCCCCGCCCCCCGGCCCCTGCACGGATGCTCCAGGGCCAGTCCTGTGACCTCAGTGCCGTGGCTGACCTCTGGCCCTTGAGGCCAGAAGGCCTGGGGAGCTGGACCGGCGGTTTTCCTTCCTGGAGCTCCCACGGGCTGATCATCATGTGCGCCCAGGTGTGGATGTCCGTGTTCGGCTGCCGCCCCCAGAGAGGTCGCCCCCTCCTCCTCCTGTTTCACCTGCACGCCCCCCTGTGGCTGCCCCAAGGTGGGCTTTTCGCTGTGAGCCCTGGCCTGGGCCGGTGGACGGCCTTCCGGTCCATGTCTGCGTGCCCTCTGACGCCCCCGGCCGCGCCCTGGCGGGTGGCTCTGAGGCTTGGCAGCAACACGGAGAGTTGGGTATGAGCTGCTGCCCTGCTCAGGGTGGGAGAGGGGACGGGGATGGCAGGGCAGTTCCTCCCCAGCTCCTGTCCCGACACTCGTCCGCTCACTGCGGGTGGCCCCTCCCTGAAGGAAACCTCTCCCTTCAGACCCCTAGCCTCTGTGAGACTGTTCTCTCTTCCACTCTCCAGCGTCTGCCCCCAGTCTGGGTGGGCCCGAGTTCGGGGAGCTCAGGGGATGGGGGCCATGCCCCCAGGGATCCCGACCAGACCCTTGCCTTGTGGCAGAGATGGGAGGTTGAGGGTGATGGGAGCTCCCCAGGGCAGTAGAAAGCTGGAACAGCCCACAAGACGGGCAGAGGTGGGGTGGCATGGCCTCCGAGGAGAGCCTAGTCTTTGCCCCATCTCTCACAGTTTCATCCCAGCCTCTCAACACAGAGACAGCAGAGGGGCCTCCCTCCAGAGGCCAGCTAACCTCGAAGCACCCCCTATCCCCAGCCCAGGGCCTAAGTCTTTTTTCTGCCCCCAGAGTGGAGTGGTGGATTCACCCAGGCCGCTCTCCAAGGCTGCCCCTGTTCCCAGCCGATGACCCAGAGCTCATCCGTAGGGCTGCCCTCTGGACACTCACAGCCTAGACCCTTTCCCCCCACCCCAACCTGGGCCCCATCAGTGCACCTGCTGCGCCTCCCCCGCCACCCGAGGGACTTGGACCTCATCTGTTCTGGAGAAGGAGCTCGTGAAGCCACCTGGTCCCTAGAGGGCCCCTGAGCAGCCAGCAGGGAGGTGGGGCCCTGTGAGCCTCTCCCCAGTGCCTCCCCTCCCAGTCCTTCCTGCCTGGTGGCGGGGACGTGCCCAGACAAAGTGGGGCACAGAAGGGAATTCGTGTTTGTTCGCACTCTGTCCCCGGGGCTGGTTCACAGCAGATGCTTGCTAAGTGGCTATTGATCCACTTGCCAGAAATAGCCCGGTTTGCTTTCTTCCTGGCACCAGGCCTGGGCGAGATGTGCCTTTGTGTGCGCCGGTGAGTGAGTGCACGGGCACGCGTGTTGTACGGAGGTGCACGTGCGTGTATGTGCACGTAGGGCTGCATGCGTGCGCGTGCGTGGGGCGCGAGTCCCCGCCTTCCTCGGAGTCTCATCCTGTGGATGGTCCCTGAGCTCACAGGCCAGCCCAGGGAGTCGGCCCGCACAGGGAGCTGACCGTCTGGCTGCAAGAGGGGCCTGCCGTGGGCGCACCTGGGCCAGCCGGCGAGCCTGAGGCTGTCTCCCGGGGCAGCCATGCGGGCGGGCCTGAGCAGGGCTGGAGCACGCGGGGGACCTGAGCTCCGGAGACCTTCTGTGCTGGATTCGTGGTGGTGACAGCCCGCGAGAGGGTGGCTGGGATGCAGGAGTGGGTTGCAGAGCTGCGGGGAGCTGGTGATGGATTCTAGCTCATCTCTCAGTTCTCGGGGATCCTCGTACAAACCGCTGAAGACTCTGACTGGCGTGGCCTGAACCCTAAACCCTGGGGAAGGAAGAAGGAAGCGGGCCTGGGCGGGGGGCGGGGGGTCTGTCCTGCCGACCTCCAAGGCCCTGAGGGACCTGCACATGCAGTGTGTGAACTTGAAGCCCGTGCTGGTGTCTGCATCCCTGAGGTTTAGGGAGGTCTGGCTTCCCAGGGTGTGGGGGCTGGTGGCCCAGCAGAGCTGTCCCTATGCTATTGCAAGGGGGTTCCTGGAGCCTAGGAGGGAGGTGGGCGGGCATGGGAGCCCAGGGGCAGGATCTGTGTCTCTACTTCTCCCCGCCTTGACCTTCGGTGAGTTCACCAACACCCAGTCACCTCTGGCAGGCAGGAGGGAACACTCATCTCAGGGCTCAGAGAAGGTGGCAACTTGTCTGACGTCTTCCAGCAGCTGTGGGCCCGAGTTCCTGCAGCTTTGGACTCCCCACTGGGAAGTCAAGGCTGAGAAAGGGTGTGGAGGAAAAGGAGCCGGGGGCCAAGAGGTACCCAGGGAACAAAGAGTCCCCGGGGGCCCAGGGCACCAGGAACAGCCCTCACCTCACCGCCGACATGGCAGTAGGAAGGCACAGCCTTGGGTGAGACACCCCACTGATGTTATTTAGAAGAATCTTGGGGTGATTCAGACACAGGCCATGGGGGTCATGGGAGATCAAAGCCTTCCTCCTCTAGGACCTTCCATGGGACTCCCATTTTTTCTGCTGGTATCTGTTGCTGCCCCCAGGGGTGCCCTTCAGTGATACAGTGAGGACGCTATCGGCAGATGCTGAGGCAGGGCTGGGAGCAGGGACGCCCCTGTGAGGGGATGGGGGGACAGATGTCCAGTGCACCTGCCGCAGCTCCCTTCCCACTGGGGAGCCTCAGCGCCCCCTCCCCCCATCTGGCGTACTGCCACCTGCCTCCCCCTGAGGCACCATGGGGCAGCCGGCACTGAGGTCGGGTTTTTATTGGAGGGTGAACATAAATAAAAAATGGGCGTTTGACAGGAGAGAAAGGGAGCGCTATTTACAAATGTACATCCTGGGCCCCGGGGCTCAGAGGAGGGCAAGCAGGGCCGCGAGGACCCAGAGGACCACATGGGCCTCCAGGCAGGGCACAGAGTTCTGAACGGAGGGCTGATGGCCCCGAGGCCCCCGCGTCGGGCCACCCGTCCCAGCCTGTTGGAAATGCAGTTCTGGGATGACCTCCTGGATCCAGGCGTGGTGGGAAGTGACCCGCACGTAGACGCCCGGGCGGTTCCGGCGGGCGCAGCCCTCGCCCCAGCTGATCACCCCCGCCTGCAGCCACGACTGGCCCACCAGGCACACCAGGGGTCCCCCCGAGTCACCCTGTGGGAGAAGCAGAGGCACGGTCAGAGCCCACAGGCCCACGAGCCAGCCTGTGCGGCGCCCAGGTCCACACGCTGTGCCTCCCCGTCCCCCTCCTCGCTCCTCCAGGAGCATCCCTGCCCCGGACCCCCCACCCCGCTACCAGCTGGCCGGTCCTTCCTTTTCTGCCCTGGGGTGCCCATCTCCCTAGCACCCCCCGACTGCCTGCCTTGATTCAGGTTCTTGGCCCACGGCCGACCATGCTGGGTGGGGTCCGGGAGTCTGTGCTTCCTAGCTGATGGAATGGCAGGCTCTGGGTTGCGCCCATCTACAGGGGCCTCCTGGGCCCAGCCAGGCTGGCTCCCACCTTGAGCTGGGCCTAGAGAGCAGGGCTCGGCCTTGGGCACGGCCCACCCCAGCCCCTACCTTGCAGGCGTCCTTCTTGCCCTCGGCAAAGCCGGCACACAGCATGTCGTCCTTGATGGCTTTCGGCTGGAAGCCGTACTCAGTGTCTTTGCCATAGAGCAGGTTGCACCTGGGTGTGTCGATGATGGGCACCGCGAGCTTCTGCAGGACCCGAGGGTTGGGCAGGCGGTCTGGGGAGGGGGTGAGACAGCCTGCAGCTCAGTGCACAGGCCCACCGAGGTCCCCACGGGCCTGCGTTCTCAAGAACCACAGCTCTGCCCCTCCTCCTTTCTTGCTTGGGTCCACACCTGGGCTCTTGCTGCCCCCCTTCTCCCTGCTCGCCCCTAGCTCCTTCTGAGCTCTGCTTTCCCATACCCACTCCCCCTGTCGGAGGAGAGATCCACGTGTACCAGTCAACAGAAGAAGAGTGTTGGTTCAGAGTGGTCCTCCCCCACTCACTGCCCTTCTGCAGACCCGTCCCCCACTCTCCCCCACCTCTGCCCCATTACCTTCCTCACTGGGGCTGCCCCAGCCGGTGACCCAGCAGTTCATGCCCGTCTCAAAGACGACCGAGGGGTCAGGCACACACACAGGGAGGATATAGTTGGTGAAGGTCACCGGGGCCGCCAGCTCCACCAAGGCCACGTCGGCGCTGGAGGCCATGCCCTGGTACAGGGGGTTGCTCTCCACCCGCTTCACCCGGGCGTACACGGCGTGTGGGCCTGGCCTCACCAGCTGCCGTGCCCCCAGCAGAACCTGGTACAGGGATGTCTGGGAGGTGCTGGTGGGAAAGAGCAGAGGGCTGGCATGAGACAGGGGCTGGGGTGGTCCCTCTGCAACCAGCCCCTCCCCCGCCCACCACTGTGCCTGCCCGTGGCCCTCCCCAGGGGTCGTACGGTGGGGTTAGAAGTCGAAGCAGCTTTAATTCCTGACTTGAATGCCCACCCTCGGCCAGCCAGATGACCTCGGGCAAGTCACCTGGCACGTTCTCTGGGACTGTTTCCTCTAACAGTCCCTACCGGGAAGGGTTGACAGAGTTCCCACCCCCAGACTCCAGCTGGGGGCCAGCCCACGAGCCTTGCTTGGGCAAGCGGCCTCCGCCCTCTGAGCCCACATTTCTGAACTTAAGACGTCAAAGAATCTCAGCGCTGTGGTGAGGCAAGAGCCCAGATGGGGGTCTGGGGCCAGGCAGCTCCTAGTCTGGTGGTGTGGGGGACCTCAGCCCGCGGACTCGTCTGGAACCCAAGTCCCAGTCGGAAAGGGAGTCCTGGATTTGAGGTGTGGGAGGGGGGCAGGGAAGAGGGCCAGGATGTGGGCCTGGCAGACCGCCTCACGGGGAGACCAGCAGTGGGCGCGGCGCTGTCCGGGGTGCTGGAGCCCCGCGGAGCCCGTGCTGGGTGTGGAGGGAGCTTGGGGGCCGGCCGACTCACTTGGAGAAGCAGTGCGCAGCGGTGAGGACCCAGCGCTCTGTGATGAGGCTGCCTCCGCAGAAGTGGCTTCCATTGCGCTGGATGCTGACCTGCCAGGGCCACTCGCCCTCCAAGGCGTCCTGGCCACCCACCATCCTGTTCAGCATCCTCGGGCGCCCGCACACTAGGGGACAAGGCCGGGGCGGCGCTCACTGGGGGCCCTTCTGGTTCCCAGCCCCACGCTCCAGCTTCCACTTTCTGCCAAATTCTGGGCCCTCTTTACCCCTGACCTGCGCGGAGACCTTGGGCAGGTCAGGGGCGTGCGCAACCGATCATAGGCAGACCCCTCCTGGCTGTCGGAAATTCCCCCCTCCCTTCACCTCTGAAACGGTGACCTCTGCGGTCATGAGACCCAGAGAGGGTTCGTATAATGGAAAGGTCTTGACCCAGGGTCCGGCAAACAGAGTCTCCCGGAGGGATGGTGGCCACTGGGAGGGTCCCACACACGTAGGTGACCCTGTGGGGTCTGTTACTGTTACAGCAGAATCATCTTCAGATCGTCCTCAACCTCTCTGCTGTCACTTTCCCTTGCCTGCATCCCCTGTGTGTCATGTCTCACTGGGCTCCTCTGCCCGCTGCCCCGCATGTCAGGCCTTCCTCGTCCTCTCCTGTCCTGGCTCTAGTTTTGGGGAGCCACAGCTGTTCCTTACTCTGCGGTTCCCCGTGCACCACCCCTGGATTCTGGGCCTCGCTCCGGGATGTGTGTGAGCCTCTGGCCAGTCTTACTGCTCTCAGACCGGCCCCCGCCCTGGTCCCCCCGTCTAGGGGCCTCGGATGCTTACCACTTGATGCTGCGGCTCCCTGAGTCCCTGGAGGTGAAAAAAAAGGG
Source organism: Nasua narica (assembly GCA_028533885.1). Classification (NCBI taxonomy): domain Eukaryota; kingdom Metazoa; phylum Chordata; class Mammalia; order Carnivora; family Procyonidae; genus Nasua; species Nasua narica. The sequence goes on from CM052805.1 coordinate 1,960,049, forward strand.
GGTGATCAGCCAGCTTTGCCAAAGCCAAGGTCTGCTTCTCCGCTGACCACTGCTGGTCTGGGGAGGGGTCTGCAGTCCCTCCTCGTCCTTAGGGTTCTTCCTGGAGTCTCGCTCAGGTCTCTGCGGTCCCCGGAGAGTAGAGAGAAGCCAGCCAGTGGCATCATGGGTCAGTCCCCAAAGATTCCAGACCCCCAAGTACCGAACACCCGTCCAGCATCTCAGTGTGTTCTGTAGTTGGAGCCGGAGACACCCCCCCACCCCCCCCCAGGGGAGGGGAAGGCAGAGGGATTGGAGTAGAGCCCGTCTCCCTAAGACCCGTCACCCCTGACATCTCTGGACACAGTGAGGTGCACGGGAAACCTCCACCCCAGCCCGGTGTCAGCAACACTCCAGAAACACTTGCCAGTCTCCCAGCGGCCGCAGCGTGTCTGGTTGACTGGGGGGGAATCGGATCAGAGCTGCGGTGGGGAGACGTGACCAGAGGGTGTGGCAAGTTCGCTCGGGCCAGAGGAGGTCTGCAGTGCCACGGGGGGGGACGGGGGGGGCTGCCTCTCCACGACAGCCCCCCCTTCCTGCTAGAGCACCAGTCCGAAGGGTGCACTCCCCAGCGCTGAAGGTGGGGTTGGACACCGGGGGCTCTGAGCAGGCCCAGGTAGGACTGGCCCTCTTCAAAGTAGGGGTGCCCGGCAGAAGTGTGGGGACAAGCGTGCTGTCTGCCCAGGCCAGGGATGGGGACAGGAAGTCTGCCCTGGACATTCCAGTCCCTGATCTGTGTTAACAGGTGCCCCTTTACAGTGTAAGTGTCCCCTGGGCGGGCTGTTCCCTCCAGCCCCCCTTACCTAGTAGAAAATATTTTAATTGGATCGAAGACACCCGAGCAGCTGCTCTTCCTCAGCCCTGAGGATTCTGCTCTTCAGTTCACCCCGGTCCTCGTGGGCACCGACATCCCTTCAGACTCATTCCCTCCCTGTGCAGATTCTCCAGGGCCTTCTGGTTCCCCCTCACAGCCAGCCCCCCTTCCCTTACTTGCAGCTGAATCCGCGGTCCACACCCAGGATCAAGTACGCACTCCTGTGGCTCGGCGGAGCCCCCTCTGGAGTCTTTGCAGACTTCCTCAACCCAGCTTCATGCAACTCTCTGCTTCGCATAGAGGCTGAGCCTTCTGACGTCTGGGTGCTCGCTAACAACACCCCCCTGCCTAGAGGCCCTTTCCTTCTAGTCTCATGTGGATCCTACGAGTCCTATTCCAGATCAAGAGCCAAGTGGAATGCCACTGCCTCTGGGCAGCCCTCCTTGCTTGTGCTGTCTGTCTAGGAAGCCTGCCTCCCACTCCTGAGCTCTCCATCCTCCCACTCAGCCACACAGAGCTCTGCCCGCCTCACTGTGGAGGGAGTATTATGGTCTCATGTCACTTAGGGGCCCAGGAGCTCAATCCAGGCAGAGCCCCCTTCCAGGGGAACGTATAGAGAGACAGAAGGAGAACAGCTGTGGGGGCAGAGCTGGCCAGGAAAGTGTACCAAGGAGCCTTGGGCTCTGCAGGGTGGGGGCCCTGGCGGGGGCTGGGTGAACCTCCTGGGAGTGTCACGCCCCCCCATGTGGGCCCAGGGTCCCCATGCTCCCGTAGCGGGTCGGGGCTCAGCTGGTGGGGATGGGAGAGACCCAAGATTTTAGGAGGTGGGGGCGAGGATGGCGATAAAGGAGCCCACAGCTCCTGCTCGCGACTAGATGCACGCTGCTGTTTCCACTTTGGCAGTGACCGTGATTACTCACCCCATTTGGAGCAGTCATGGCATTACACCCCCACGGGAGATGGGCTCCCTCCAAAAATGTCATTGTCCCAGTGCAAGGAAGCCAGGAGGCAGAAGCCAGGCAGTGAGGGTTGGGGAGGCCCTGGGGAGACGGGGGCTGCCCCACTGAAGTGCCACCCTGGGGTCCTATGACCCCTGGTAGGAAGCCTGGGGTGACCTGGCCCAGCCCTGGGAGGTGACTTGAGGACAGGGAAGTGAGGTGGCACCGGGCCGGCCAGGCTAGCCCAGGAATGCGGGAGTGTTTCCCGGGCAGGGAGCAACCCGCCCTGTGGGAAGGGGCCTGGCAGGTGGGGTCCCCCTGGCTGCACCTGCTCACACTGACCCAGAATTGGGAGAGGGGAAAGAGATGCGGGCCTTGCTCCTCCCTACACATCCTCCCTGTCTGGTGGGGGCAGGAGCCGGCACCCCTAGACCCCCGCTCTGCGGTGAGCCCCTTCTGGCCTCCTGGGGGTCCCAGGCTCAGGTGGCAGCTCAGCCACCCCTCCCCTCGCCCACCAGAAGGTGATCCAAGGCTTTGGAGCCCAGGGGCCCCGAGTTCAGATCCTGCACACCTGCAGCCCCGTGTCTTTATCTGGGGGATGGGAAGAGACTGAGGTGGGAGGAAGCAGCAACCCCAAACCCAGAGCTTGGCCCATGAGCAACAGAGACAAGGTGGGGAGCAGAGGGAGGAGAGCCCCTCGCGTGTTTCTGCCCCTGGCTCCTCTTGGACCTGTGCCCCCAGCCTCATCCTGCCTTCCGCAGTCACTGCCCCAAGAGTGAATCTTGGAGCCTTCTCACCTGCTCAGCAGCCCGCCCGCTGAGGCAGGAAAGGGAGGCTGGTGCTGCAGCCCCAGGTCCGGCCGGGGCGTGGGGGATTTTGTCCAGCCCCAGGCATATCAGAGGGCGCCCCTCTGGGCAGGGGGCGGACCGACTTCCTGCAGCATCCAGTACTCACCAAACCACAGCAGTGGCAGGAGTAGGGCCATGGCTGGCAGCCACCTCATGGTCTCCGCCTAGCAGGGGCACCGGGCCGGGGGCAGTGGTGGCCGGAGGTCCGTGAGCACCAGCTCAAGGTGCAGGGCTCCATGAAGTGGGGTTTTATGCTCGAGGTGAGTGTCAGCTTGGCTATGCCACCCGACCTGTTGGCCCGGCCCGCCCAGCTCCTCTCAGCGGAAGGAGGTGCCCCAGAACTCCAACTTCTCCGTGACCTGCCCCTGAACCCCAGGGGAGCAGACCCCTTGCCCCAAAATACCTTAGGGTCTTGGGGCCAGGGTGTGCCTGCCCCATTTGGGTGCTTGTGGTCTGGGATTCCACCATCACTGAACAGACACCCTCCAGCTGGCCACAGGCCCCACATAAGCTGACAGCAGCAGGCCCACCAGACCCTCCCTGTTTCATTCATTCATTCATTGGTTCATTCATTGATGTATTGAGCACCAACTTTGTATCCGGGCATCAGTGATCAGCACAGTTCAGGTTTGTGGTTTACACTGATAAGGACGGGGACACGGAGAAGTCAGGTCGCTCGTGCTTAGGAACGAAGGACAGGGCCACCGTTGGGCTGTGGGGGCAGGATCCCTGGCTGACCCCAGCACCCCTCACAGGCCCTTGCCCCGGATGACCTGCGTCCCGGGACACCCCCCACCAACCAGGGTGGCCCGACCCCCGTCCCTTCCCCGGGGTTGCACCCTCCTCCCGCGCGCGACGGGCGGGGGGCTTCCCGGCACCCGCGGGCCGGGGCGGCTGGGCGGGGCGGAAGCGCGTTCTGGGAAGGCCGGGCCGGGAAGGAGCGTCCCGGGGCGCCCCTGCCCTGGGCGCGGCCGGCCAGGCTCCGGGACGTGCGGCCGCGGCGGAAGAGGCGCCGGAGGAAGTTATTTGGGGCACGGGCCTGACGTCAGGACCGGACTCGGGGCTGGGGCGGCCACTCCCCACTCCGGTCGCGGGGTCCCGGCTCGGGCCCAGGTGCGGTCGACCCCGCTAGGCCCCGGCGGGTGGGCGCCTGGCCGGAAAAGGAGTCCTGCCTCAGTTTCCTCGCCTGCGCAGCGGGTGCGTACGTGGGCTGGGAGTGAGTTGGGGCCGGGGTCGCCGGCTGCGGGGCGTACTGGGTGTGCGGCGCATCCCCCGGCCCCGGCCCCGGCCCCGGCCCCGGCCCCGGCCCCGGCCCCGGCCCCGGCCCCGGCCCCGGCCCCGGCCCCGGCCCCGGCCCCGGCCCCGGCCCCGGCTCCGGCTCCGGCCCCGGCCCCGGCCCGCGCGGCGCTGCTGGTCGGCGCAGGCCTGCCCCCTGGTGGCCGCGGGCTGCAGCGCGGGCCGTGCGGGCCGCGGTCTCTCCCAGGGAGCCCGCCCCGCCCCGGGTTCTCGTTTCAGTCCCCCTGCGAGAGGTAAGGGGGGGTAGTCATCCCCAGTTCGTTCGTCCGTTCGTCCCTTGCGCACGGTTTCCTGATCGCAGGCCCACCACCACAATCCAGCTACGGGGCCCATCGAGGTGGACAAAACAGATGCAGCTCCCAGCGTGGAGACGACGAGGCATACTATACAGGGAAAAATGTCTAGTCCTAAATTGTGGAAAGTGTTTCAAAACGACAACCAATTTGACTAATAGGCTTTACTGAGAAAGGTCCAGCCTCCTTAATCAAATAAATGCAAATCAGAGCCAGCCTGGAGAGGCCGGTTCTCCTGCCGGGAGTCAGCAGGTGGAAGAGGAATGCTGCCAGTCGGGGCTGTGCGGAAATGGGCCAGCTGGTGGGCGCAGCTCTCCTAGGAGCCGGCTGGTCCGTCCGCGGCTTCAGCTTTTTAAAAGAGTGATTCCCGGGCACCTGGGTGGCTTAGTTGGTCGAGCGACTGCCTTCAGCTCAGGTCATGATCCTGGAGTACCAGGATCGAGTCCCACATCAGGCTCCCAGCTTCATGGGGAATCTGCTTCTCCTTCTGACCTTCTCCCCTCTAATGTTCTCTCTCTCTCAAATAAATTTTAAAAAAATCTTTAAAAAAAAAAAAAGAGTGATTCCCTTTGATGCAGAGACTTCGCTGCTAGCTGGCTATTCCAAGAGGAAAATCGGAAATACAGAAAAAGCAGGAACGTGTTAATGGGCCACGGTATATTTATACCGGCAAAAACAAAAAACACCAAACAAATAAACAAAACAAAAACTAGTTTGGCAATGAGTAGAATTACCAAGTATAAAAATGGTGAAAACGTTTTCGTTTCTGGACCAACAGCAGCGACATGGTCCAGCATCCAAAAGAAAAGGGGGCAGAATGTTCAGCAATGACCAGCTGGCAATGTAATCAGGTGGATTTCTTTCGAAAGCAGGTGACAGGAAGGCAGCTTAGATACCTAGAACACAAGGGATGTTCATGGAACCTTTGGTGGGTTGGTGGGACCCATTCCGTGGGACCTTTATGTGATGCTCCGGTTGAAGGAAGAGGTGCAGGACCCTGGGTGGCCGCCTTTGGCCCTCTGCACCCAGGATGCTCTCTGCCTCTCTCTGCAGTGCCCAGGATGACTCCCCAAGTCGGGAATGTGGCTGCCAGCTAGAATGTCTTCCCCTAAGGAAAGCCAGCTGAGAGGACCGGAGTTCCTTTTCGGCCTCATTCAGATAAACCATCCCAGAAAAGGACATTAAATGGCCCAACTTGTCTCCTGGCTGTGTGATGGCCCAGGCTCGTCAAATGGCCAAGACATGACCACAGGACAGAAATTTTTAAAAATAAAGATTGTATTTATGTATTTATTTGAGAGAGAAAGAGAGAGAGCATAAGTAGAGGGAGTGAGAGAGGGAGAAGAAGGCTCCCCATTAAGAGATCCTGACATGGGGTTGATCCCAGGACCCCAAGATCATGACTGGAGCCAAAGGCAGATGCTTAACCGGCTGAGCCACCCGGGTGCCCCCAGGACAAAGTATTAACAGAAAGGAAGAAGAGGGAAAGATGCTGGTCAGTAAGAAGCAGCAACCACCACGCTCTCAGTAAGCGTGAGGGTCAAATAAAGACATTTTCAGACATGGGACATCTCAAAAAACTTAGCCCCCATGCACTGTTCTTGGGAAGCTACTGGAGGAGAGATGCTGTCTGACTACAGGAGTGCAGCAAGAAAATTAGGAAACCTGCGCTGCGGAACACGGAGCTCAAATGCAGAAGAGCAGTGAAGGGACCCTCTAGGATGCTGGTGAAGTGGGGAGCCGGAGTGACAGCTGTGCCCCAAGCAGAGAGGGCAGGCAGTCCTCACTGGGACGCTGGGACACAAGCAAAGGAATGCCAACATCATCACCGTCATGCCTTCTGCCACTGCACACTCTTTTCAGTCTGATGAACTGACCGAAGGATGTGTTCGTCCAAAACAAGATGGAAACCGAGACAGAGGAAGACTCGAGATCTGGGACAGGGAGTACAAACCAGGTGAAAGGCAAACGGCATTCCAAGGATGACAGCCAAAGGGGTGTCCCAGAGAGGAGGAAAATGGGCATCTCGTGGAGGGGTGCAGTGGACAAGGAGAAAAACCAACTGATGTACTCTGTAATGGAATTGACCTTGTGCGGAACTGGAAAGTGTGGGTAGGTACAAAGGAAATGACCACCAGCAAAAGCGATCATTAACTTTAGGGAGTCAAGTTAGGAAAGGAAGCAAACACAGGAAGCACACTGCAAGGCATGCCTGGGGCCCCCCAAGATTCATCCCATTCTGGGGTCCCAACACACACAACGAGGAAGCAGGGAGTGCAGCTTAACTGGAGTCCCTGGAAGGACCACGCTCCGGGCTTTGGGCTCTGGTTTCTGATTCCTCCATCCTTTTCCTTAGGAAACAGTCTGGTCTGTAGTAGGATAATTTTCTCTGCCAACCTGTTTCTTATCTGTAGAAAGCTGGGAATCTAAAGAACCTTCCTTTCATTCAAGCTTGTACAACATGCTGACTTCTCCTGGGAAATAACGGAGGCCAGAAGACAGTGGCCCCTCTTCATGTTGGAACACCATGATAATGATGGTGGTGGGGGCAATGATACCGTCAACCCAGAATCCCGGAAAACCCATGTCCTCTGAAAATACTCTCCAAGAATGAGAAGAAAATGCACAATGTCAGATAAATGAAAACTAAGAGAATGGATTGCGGTAGGCCTTGCCCTACAGGAGAAGCCAGAGGAAGGTCTCAGGCTAAAGGTGAAACGATCCCTGATGAAATCACAGATCTTCAGAAAGTAAAAAGGAGCCCTGGAAACGGAAACTATGTAGGTCAATATAAAATACTGGTGTTTTTCCTCCTCCTTGCTCTAAAATACAGGAGCGTTTAAAGCAAAAACTATGTTTTGGGGTCTGTAACATGTAGATATAAGGCGTATGACAACTATAAAGTACAAGGGGAGGAAAATGAACTGTATGATCACAAAGTTTGTACATTTTGCGTGAATTGGAACACTAAGAACTTTATGTAGACTCCGAGAAGTTAATAGTTTGCACTTTTTTGCATTTGTTATTTGGGCATCTCATGCATTTAACCCAAACTCCCTTATTGGGAGCCTTATGTGTTAAATTCTCAGAAGACATCCAACACTCTGGGTGTCACTGGTTTCTACAAGAATTTCCACCCTAGCTAAGAATTAAAAAATTGTGTACCTGGGGGCATCTGGGTGACTCCGTGAGTAAAGTAAAGGATCATGACCTTCAGCTCAGGTCATGATCCCAGGGTCCCGGGATCGAGCCCCCATGGGCTCCGTGCTCAACCGGTAGTCCCCTTGCTCATGCTCTTTCTCTCTCAAATAAATAAAATATTTATAAAAAAATTGTGTACCTGTAATTTATCTCTCACTCTGACCCAAACAAGAGGCAAAACCAACCAGTAGTTTTTAAAAGCCACTTGAGAAAGTTGGCCAATCTGACCCTTGACACTTATTCTCGTAGGTAGGCTTTGTTTGACTAAAACATCAAATACGAGATACGTTCCGGCTATTTCTCACAATAGCTGTGATCGTTCTCGGACTAAACTTTTTGTGCTTTTTGATACGTGGGTGCTCAGATATCGTCACGGAACCATTATCCTGAACAAGCATCCAGCAAATCACACCGTGTCTACAAAAGACCAAAGCCTGAGGGTCAAAGATGGTCTTTTAAGGGCTTGTGGGACTTTCTCCTGGGGGGGTTGGTGTTGAGAAATTATAATGAGAGAAATTATGATGCACACCTGGGTGAGTTGAGAAGGCACTGCAGGATAAGGACAGACGTCATGTGACCTGTCACCTATGCCCACCACACGATTCTCAAGATTTTCTCAGAATCCATAAGCAAGGGCAGTTGTTTTCTCTGATATCTCTAGAAGATCTACTCAGGGACAGAACTACCAGACCTACCGCTCTGCTGATGAATTGACCTTGCGAAATGTGAAAAATAGATTCACTTTTGCTAAATCATAGAGTCTGTTCATCCTTTCTCTCGTATAAACGTTTATTTGTCTATTTATTCATCCAGCTTTGTTGAAGTATAATTAAGAAATAAAAACTATATATTTAAGGCGTACGGTGTGGTTTCATATATGTATGCGTTGTGACACGATTACCACAATCAAGCTAATTAACACATCCATTACCTCCTGTAGTAACATTTCGTGTGTGTGTTGTGAGAACACTTGAGATGTAATCTCTTAGCAGATTTTAAGCATTTTATTAACTATTAACTCTTTTATTAACTATTAACTCTTTTATTAACTATTTATTGACTATTATTAACTACAGTGACTGTGCTGTACATTAGATCCCTAGAATTTATTCATCTTATAACTAGAATTTTGCACCCTTTGACTAGTGTCTCCCCATTTTCTCCTCCTGCAGCCCCAGCAACCACCACTCTGCTCCTATGAATGTGACCATTTCGGATTTCACATATAAGTGAGATCATACAGTTTTTCTGTATCCCTAATCTTTCTGTATATATTGTGTGTATTCCCAACAGATACACGCAGGTATATCTTATTTCAATGTCACTTTAAATCAGTGGGGAATGAAATGTTTCAGTAAGCATCGTTGAAAAAAGTTAGCTAATATAATATCTCTGTACTTCCAATTGTTCACAAAAATGTTTTTAAAACCCTAAACTATAAACATATTGGAAGAAAATATAGAATGTGTTTACAACCCTGGAATACAAAAACAGAATGCAAATGTCATAAAGATTAAAACAATGGGCGCCTAGGTGGCTCAGTTGGTTGAGTGACTGCCTTCAGCTCAGGTCATGATTCCAGAATCCTGGAATTGGGTCCCATATCCCGTGCTCTGCAGGGAGCTTGCTTCTCCCTCTCCCTCTGCCTGCCACTCCCCCTGCTTGTGCTCTCTCTCCCTCTCTCTGTCAAATAAATAAATAAAATCTTTTTAAAAAGATTTAAAACATTTTTTTTAAAGATTTTATTTATTTATTTGAGACAGTGTGAGAGAGAGATCATGAGCAGGGGGGAGAGGAAGAGAGAGAAGCAGACTTCCCACTGAGCAGGAAGCCCCGTGCGGGACTTGATCCCAGGACCCCAGGATCATGATCCCATCTCAAAGGCAGATGCTTAACCAATAGAGCCGCCCAGTTTAAAACATTTAAATGTAAATGCTCTTCAAAGGCAGTTTTATTTTTGAATTTGTCCTATGGAATGATTTTGGTTCGCACATTCAACTAGACAATAAATTTGGGTAGAATTTACAAAATAGAGTGTGTCAATGAGAGAGAGAAAGAGAGCGTGTGTGTGTTTGAAGAGAGTTTGGGGCATAAGAGCAGGGGGTACCAGGTGTAGAGCTAGGCGGCGAGCAGTATTCCTTTCTGGCGGGAGCACGGAAGGAAGGCGGGAGATACAGCTGGAAAGGTGAGTGTCACTGCAGATACAGAGCTCATGACTGGAGAATAACAGGGAACACACCCCGACCCCACTCTGTGGGGACTGGCTCCTTGGCCTGCACAGCCAATCAGCGATCTCCCATGCCCTCCTCCGGTAGCCTCTCTGCTCCAGTCCAACCTCCCTCTACAAACAAGGGCCTTTGCCAGGGCAGTTTGTGAGCCTGGGAGCTCCACCCTCTTCCTTCTTTTGACAACTTCCCTCTGCCTACAAGCCCCACTAGTCCGGGCTGGGCTACAGCTTCCTTGCCTCCTCCAGAAAGAATGAGTCACCCCTTGGCACTTTGATCTGCGTTTTTCAATGCACTTATCACACTCATAGTAATTGTCTGTTTACTGTCTCTCGCCCCATTAGATTGAACTCCCTAGAGCCATACATTGTGGCTCACGCTCATCTCTGCAGCCCCGTCCCTCCACAGGTCCGACACAGTGGGTACTGAACAAAGTCCCGAGTGAACAGGCTGGTCTCCTGGTGTCCATTCATTCCTCTCCTCAGGCTGTCCTCCATACGGGCCTGATTCTCATCTGAAAGCAAAGTTTGGATTTTATCACCCCAATTCAAAATCCTTTCCTGGCTGACATTCACCAGGGAAAATCTTTTGAGTGTTGGCACTCGAGGCCTTGCACGGGTGCAGTGAAGGCTGTTAGGACAATTAGAGAAAGGTCAGGTGAGAGTTAGAGTCAGGGTCAGGGTTAGGCAAGCCGACCTTAAGTAAACTGACAGCCCAGGTAGCTCATGATTTCCTCCCTCCTTTTCTCAAACATGCCCTGCGTGCCATGGTCAGGACCTGCACGAGGCTTTACTAAAGAGGAGGCTGATTCCGTCCCTGGGTGGGTCCAAAAAAGCCCTGGGCCTTATTTTCTTGAATGTCCATCCTGGCCATTGTCTGACTAAGTGGTGTGCTGAGGAATGTCTCACAACCGGCTCTGGAGGAGTAGGGTGGGGGTGTGGTGATTTCTAGAGTCCCCCGATGTTTATTATGAAAATTGATAAAAAGGAAACCTCCTTTAGACGGCAGTCGGGACGCCAGCAGGGGGCACTCTCAGCCCTGTCACTCAAGACCAGCCGACCCAACGTGGGCAGTCACACCCAGCAGGTGGATGCTGCTTTACTCTCCTAGCAGGAGGAAGGTTTCCTCCTGCCCTGACAACAGCCCAGCCAATGAGAGACTGTCCACAGTCCAGCCAATGAGAAGCCACCATACTTAGAACTCCCGGTTTACTCCAATGGACTCTTAGTTTACAACACCCCCTCCCAACTTCCCTCTCCCGGTTTTTCCAGAACCTGCCCATCGCGGAAGTTTCGGGTCCCGCTACCGTCAGGATCCCTGAATTTTGGGTTGGAAGTAAATATCCGCGAGCACACGGTGCGGACGTAATACACACAACAAACCTCTAGAACACAGGGTATAGTAAAAAGCACAATAGGAAGAGGGGTTTTTGTTTGCTTTGTTTTTAAAGTAACTTAATTGTAGGTCTACATTATTGTTTGAAGATCATGAACATTTGCCAGCCAGCTTACAACATTCTGAAGGTTTCCCCGGGGGCTCTAGGGACTGGCACTAGCCGGTGCCTGCAAGCACCCGGCTACGCACCCCCTTTTCCTGGTGGTTCGTATTCTAGTTCTCGAACCAGGGCAGGTAAGGGCTGGGGGGGGGGGGGGGCTCCCGACCACGCGCAGGCGCACGGCCGCCGGACACAAGCCTCAGCTCCGAGTCGGGGGGCGTCCCCCTCCACCCGGACCGGGGCCACCCGTACTCTCCACCCGCAGATACCAGCGTGGCAGCCCAGCGAACACCCCCCCCACACCCAGCAGCCTCTGCGGCCGGAAGTTGGCCGGCCGCATTCCCGGCAACCCCGCGCGGTGTCCGCACTTCCGGCGGCTGAAGAGCCCGTGCGAGTGTGCGTCTTTCGTCGCTAGGAGTCCATTAGTCACCGCGGAGTTGGCTTGTGTTTTCCCGGGTCCTGAATCCGGCTGGATTAGTGCGGAGGGACGAGCGACCGGAGCTTCCTCCTGAGTCACCCTGAGGCAGCGGCGCCCGGGGGATGAGGCAAGGAGGCTGCAGGCACGGGCGGGGACAAGGGCAGGGCCCCGCGGGCGGGGAGGTTGGGGGCCAGGGGGCTGCCTTCTCCTCCCGGGGCGCAGGCCGGTTCTTGTGACTGCACCCTGCTGGGCCTCACTTTCTGCAGCAGACGCCGCTTTTTTTCCTTCACGCGGTGCTGTCTGAGGCAGAGACGTTCGCGCCAGCGTGGAAACAACCTGTTGCTTGTCTTGTTCAGGGAGAGCAAGATCTTGAAAGAGTTCTGAGTCGAGAGGAGGGCCCAGTTGAGGTATTAGGATTTGGGACCAGTTTAAGGACAACTTTTGGATGTAGGATTTAATTAGGATTTGGTAAGACTTGGGCTACATAGTTGAGGATTGTTAGGCACAAAAGTTAAGAATTTGTGGTCCCTGTGAGGTTTCCAGTCTTGGAGCTTCAGCTGTTGTTTAATGTAAACTATTGAAAGTCGTGAGGGTTTTTTTGGGTTTTGGGTTTTTTTAAGTTCTTATTTATTTATTTGAGAGAGAGAGAGACCATGAGCCGGGGGTGGGGGGCGGGGTGCAGAGGAAGAGGGAGAAGCAGAAGCAAACTCCCTACCGAGTGGGGAGCCCCACGCGGAGCTTGATCCCAGGATTCCGAGATCATGACCTGAGCCGAAAGCAGAAATTTAATCGACTGAGCCACCCAGGCACCCCGAAAGTTGTGCGGTTTAAAATGGATTTTTGTGAAGTGGGAGAGTCAGTTTATTTGCACCTTTTGTTTCCCTGGTCAGGTGTTCCTGGCATGGTTAAGTCCCAATAATAGTCACATTATTTTGCCTCAGCCAGTGTGAGTCATGGTCCTTGGTTATTTGTACCCAGAGGAATCCTGTATAGGGTTTGCTTGCCCGTAGAATGGAGATCATATTGCATGGGGAGGGGTGGGAGACAGGCATGCCCTGAGAAGACGGGGGTACTGCAGCACCATGGGGCTCATAAAAACATCGGAGTCCTGAAAAACAATTTCCTTTTTCGGAAAAACAATTCTTATTCTCACATAGGAAAAGGGAGCTGCCAAGTCGAAATTAATAGATTCTTATTAATATGTGGAAAGCATTACTGTTCACCAGCCAGCTGGAACTCAAAGCATATAGTTAGGGGTCTTTTGCATTTACTGTGTAGAGAGAGGTGCAGGTACGTGTGATTGGTCAGGGCTTATCAGGATCTTAAAATAGCCCTGGGGCATTTGACTCCTAGCCTTGCACTTCCCCGATGGTCCCCTCTGAGCTCGTTTCCTCATCTGTGCAGTGGGGAAGATGATGCTTTAAGCAGAGTAAGAAGGAAGTGAGGCCATGTGTTGAGTATGGCAGCCAGCTGTTGTTGGAACTGAAGTCCACATGATCCTGGAGCAGTGCCATCAGTCATTAGGGCTGCTCTGCATATTGTGAGTCTAGAACAGATTGAGGGCCCAGAGTTAGCAAGCTAGGAAGCATGGGAAAGGTTAACCAGGTTGGGAGACTTCAGGAGAAATGGTTGGGATATTAACCGCTCTACCAGCACAATCTAGTTTCCTCCCTTTCCTACACTGCTCCCCACCCCTGCCGCCCAGGACAGGTGAAAAGGAGACATTAAACATGATATTCAATAACTAGTTCCAAACAGTCCAGATTTGCTCAAGAGGTTTGGAGGCCCCCTGCCTCAACAGACATTAACTTTTACTTTTTTTTAAAGATTTATTTATTTATTAGAGAGAGAGAGAGCAGGGGAAGGGGCAGAGGGAGAGGAAGAGAGTGTCCCTCAAGTAGACTCCCTGCTGACCAGGGATCTTGACATGGCGCTGTATCCCAGGACCCTGAGATCATGACCTGAGCAGAAATCAGGTCAGGAGTCAGCTGTGCAACTGACTGAGTCTCCCAGATGCCCCCAAGCATGAACTTTTCAACTGGTAGAGTTTGGGAAGGTCTAGGGGAGGCCTAGGGCATTTAGGGGCAATTGGGGTCTTAGGGAAGTGGCTGTTTACCTGTCCATAGTTGATATGGTTTGGGCCCTAGCAGCATCCTGGCTGAAAATCACCTGCTTCAGGAAGCTCTGGCAGCTGAACGACAGAGTCCTGGTCAGAGCTGGGGTCTGCCAGTGAAGCCTTGGCTTCCAGGGGCTCCTGGACATTTGAGCGACACCCTCACGGGGCTTTGCTGGGTTTACAGTCCCGCCTATCTTAGACTTGGGGAACTCTTTCCCCTTTCCTGTTCCTAGCTGACACATTTCCTGTCTCCTCTCTCTCTCCACACCAGTGCTCCCCTCTTTCACAATACCTTGCTGGTGAATTCAGCCTTGACACCACATCATTAGCCACTGGAGAGCTAATTCTTCTTATCCTTAAGGGCAAGGAAGACTGAGCCGTCAAAGCCTGCCAGGATGCAAGGGAAAATACTTGCATTCTATTTTCCTTTGGTAAGAAAAGGGTGAAAAAAGAAATCACTACACAACTCTAGAAAAGTGTTTTTAGAAAAGAAAGTAGTTTGATAATATGTATCAAATAAGTTTATAACCCAGTGATTTCCCTACTAGTAACATAACTTGAGGAACTAAATAGATATTTTTTTTTAGGATTTATGAACAAGGTTGTTTAGTGAAGTATTATATATGACAGTAAAAAGAATGAATGTCCAGTATCAGAGGACACGGCCTTGGATAAATTACACAGTGGAAGATTACATGGCATTAACAGTGGTGTTATGAATGAGTAGTTTACTGACATGGGACACCAAAATATGTTAAATTTTATTTTGTTTTATTTATTTTTATTTGACAGACAGTGAGAGAAGGAACACAAGGAGGGGAAGTGAAAGAGGGAGAAGCAGGCTTCTGCTGAGCGGGGAGCCTGATGGTGGATTCGATCCCAGGACTCTGAGATCGTGACCTGAGCAGAAGGCAGACACTTGACAACTGAGCCACCCGGGTGCCCCATATATTAAATTTTAAAAGCAGGTTAAAATAATGTGATAGCATGATTGAAATAATATAAAAGGGAAAAAATAGAATTTGCAGCCTGCTTTATTAGGCACAAATTTGTGAACTATTTCATTTAATTAATTGATTCAACAAATCGCCATTTCCTGTCAAGCCTTGAGGGTACAGTAAGACATTAAAAATGTAATTTTCAAGGGGCACTTGGCTGGCTCAGCTGGTGGAGCGTGCAACTATTGATCTTGGGGTTGTGGATTTGAGCCCCACATTGGGCATAGAGATTATTTAAAAATAATTTTTTTTAAGGGGCGCCTGGGTGGCTCAGTTGGTTAAGCGACTGCCTTCGGCTCGGGTCATGATCCTGGAGTCCCGGGATCGAGTCCCATATTGGACTCCCGGCTCTGCGGGAAGTCTGCTTCTCCCTCTGACCTTCTCCCCTCTCATTCTCAGTCTCTCTCTCTCTAATGAATAAATAAATAAATAAATAATCTTTATAAAAAAATAATTTTTTTAAGATTTTATTTGTTTATTTGTCAGAGAGAGAGAGAGCACAAACTGGGAGAGCAACAGGCAGATGGAGAAGGCTCTCTATTGAGCAAGGAGCCAGATAGGGGACTCGGTCCCAGGACCCTGCAATCACGACCTGAGCTGAAGGTAGACACTTAACCGACTGAGGCATCCCTAAAATCTTTTTTTTTTAATGTGATTTTTAAAAGTATAAAGGCATGACTTTCAAATAAATATAAAATGGGCATGTGTCAAAAATTTTAACTCATTAATGGATGAGGAAACCAAGAGGTTGTCAAAACTGGTTTAAAAGAGAATCTGAAGGGACAGCTGTGTGGCTCAGTGAGTTAAGGGTCTGGCCTCAGCTCAAGTCATGATCGCAGGGGCCTGGGATGGAGCCCCGCATCAGGCTCCCTGCTCGGCGGGAAGCCTGCTTCTCCCTCTCCCACTCCCCCTGCTTATGTTCTCATTCTCGCTGTGTGTGTGTGTGTGTCTGTCTGTCAAATAAATAAGTCAATGGGAAAAAAAAGAATCTGAAGAGGACATATACAGGAAATCAGGAGTGCTGAAATCAGTTTGCTAACTGGATGCAGAACTGGTCAGTATCCTACAGAGCAAGAAAAGGTGATGTTGAGAATCCTCTTTTTCACAGGCCGGAGGGAGAAAATGTAATGGTCAAATAGCCTGGTTGAAGACAACAGTAGAGACCCTGTAGAATCATGTAGCTCGGAAGGACCTGATGATGTCCGTGCTCAGCCTCCCACTGGAAGCACAACCAGGTACTTCCTTTGCGCGTTTCAAAGTATCACAGTTTTTCCCAAAAAGCAAAAGAAGTTCCTGTCCTCGTGGAACTGATTGTTTACCAAGCTAGTTTCTAAACAAACATGCAGTAACTTCAATAAGAGAAATGTGTAGGCTGACATCGGATTTTTTCACCAAAAGATAAAATAACTTTCCTAAGATCATGTCAGAGATTTTTTTTTTAATCCGTTAAGGAGGGAACCAGTAAGATATTAACTGGTTCAAAAGAGGGCTCAAAGCACCACATGTATATCGGCCTGGAAGGATTGCTGAAATGAGCTTGCCAGCTGACGGAAACTGGCAAAGCTGTCAGGACACCGAGGAAGCAAACCAGTTGCATTGGTGGGATGTGACTTGCTTTTCTAGAGACAGGAGTTACTGGCATTACTGTCTGTTTGCTGACAGTTAAGTTCTGTCCCTGCAGCATTGTAGATAGGCTCATCAGAGACAGAAGGGCGCACACCCAGTAGGGTCAGCTCATCTCTGGCAGCGGCGGTGCTGCCGTCGGGGATCTCGCGTCACCTCGTCTGCCCAGGGGATATCTTCCGCGCTGTTCCGTGCGGGCGAGCAGAAGAGTCAGGGAGAGAGGGCCACTTCAACTAAGCCGGGGGAGAAGGTACGGACTCGGGATGAGGTTAGGACCTTCCAGGTAGAAGAGCCTGTATGAGGCCTCAGAGGGCAGAGGGCATCGAGGACAGGGAGGGCCCCTGCATCGTGTGACTGGACAGGAATGAGCCAGGAGGAGAGAATGTGAGGGAGAGGGCGGCAGGGGGCAGGTAATGCGGAGCCTGAGGGAGGAGTCTGGAGCTCCTTCCAAGGGCAGGGGGCACCGGCAGAGTGTTAAAGGAGGGAGTGTCTTGAACTACCTTGAGTTTTGTTAAGCAGGTCTGGTTGCAGGAGAGGAGGCTGGTGAGGAGGCTGTTACCGAGTCCAGGGCAGAGCTCATGAGCTGTGCGACGGGGGAGAAGGGCCTGGATGCCCCGCTCATGGCTGGCACCCCCAACCCCCGCTGGGTCCCGTTGACGGTGCTGCTCTAGGCGGAGGTGCCCGGGGCACTTGCCCACCTGCAGTACGGTGGCAGGACCCCCAACACCATGTGGCTGGTTAGGTTCTTGTGGTTCCTATGATTGATTGCAAGGTGCACCTCAGCAACCACCATCAGGAAACTGGAAACCAACAAACCCAGAGTCCTCACAAGTCCTGGAGGGGCTGCGGTACGCGACCGCCCTCGGGCCACCCAGTGAGGTTGCGGGGAGCGGGGAAGAGCGCCCAGCAGGGCTCTACCTTTCCTAGGGTCTGAGCCAGGGAGGCCTGGGGTCTCGTGGTCTCTCTGTTTACTGGTGAATTTAAATAAAGAGCAGGGATTAGGGCTCGGGAAGGGAGAAGAGAGAGAAGTGCGGTCATTCAGAGGCCCAGTTACCTAGCTCACCTGGGCTTTCCACAAGGGGGGCCACCTGGCTCCTGGTCTGGTTGTAACGGGTAGCTTTGTCGTGCAGCTGGTGACTGGTTACTCCAGATGGCTGTCTTTGAAATGGGTGCCGTGTGATCTGCAATCCAAAGCTTCTTGTCAGGCCTCCTGCTGCAGATACCCACAGCTTCTAAATCCCCTGGAATGTCCTGGACGGCAGGGGTGCCTTTAGTTAGAGGAGGCAATGCTCGGTGGGCTCTGGATAGCTCTAGGATTGGCCGGGCACCAGAAAGCGCCAGCCTCCAGGGGACGGGAAGGCGCTGGAGATGGGAGTGAATCGTCATTCACGCCCGCAGGGTGAGCCTCCGTGAAAATCCCTCAAGTATGGGATTCGGGCAGCTTCCAGGTTGGTGACCACGTCCATGTGCTGGGTGCACAGTGCAGCCCAGCTCCATGACACGGTAGCTCCTGCATTCGAGAGCCTTCCTGACTTTGCCCTGTGTGCTCTTTTATCTGGCTGTTCCCCTCCATCCTTTATCATACAATAAATTGGAAAGTGTGTTCCCTTGAGTTCTGCGAACCATTCTAGCAAATTGCTGAACCTGGGGAGGGGGGAGTCCTGGGAACCCTGGACTTGTAGCCCCGTCGGACAGAAGTTTGGATGACCTGGGACCCACTACCTTGGACTGGTACCTGAAGTCGGGGGGTTCTTGGGAGGCTGAGCCCTTACCCTGTGGGGTCTGCGCCAAGTCTCGTTGGTGTCCACAGAAAATCGGAGGACTGCTTGGTGAGCAAAATCCCACGCGTTTGGTGTCAAAAAAGCATTCTGCATATACAGAGTAGTCTTTCCTTTTCAGTTGGTTATGGGTAGAGAGGCACAGGCTGAGTCCGGGATGGCTCACCTTAGGGCTGGCGCCCCCAGGTGGGTCTGAGGTGGGAGGTCTGGGGGTGTCAGGGTTCGAGGAAATGTCAGGGTCCCCCCATTTGAGGTGCCCATCAGGAGTCCCAAGTCCTCAGCACCCAGACAGGCTTGAAGGACGAGCAGTGATAGTGGAAGTGGGTGCCTCACACCTCACCAGGTGCTCCGGGACTCCCCTCCCCCGATCCCAGCACAGACAGGGGTCCCCATTCCAGCCACCGACCTACGCCCCAGAGCTGTCTGTCCTCCTGGCTGGAGAAACCGCACTGACTTAACCCTGAAGCCATTCATTAGCAGTAACCAGAAGTCACCCGTTGCCCTGGGGGGGTGAGGGAGAGTAGGAACATGGCTGGAGTTGGCTCTCCACCCTGTGGGGGAGGCTGGGGCTGGTTTTCCATGCTGTGCAGGTCACCTGGGGGGCTAGGTCACGTCGCCGTAGGAAGCTCTGAAGGAAGGCTGGGGGGACCTGCAGCTCCCGGCCCTGGGACCAGTTTCCTCGGGAACCAGACGAGGGCCCCTCCTTCTGCATCTGCCCTTGGATGTGGCTAATCCCGTGCAGCGTTCACTGCCTTTCCATGAGCTCTTGGCCATGACATCTGACCTCAAGAGGTCCTGCCCCCTCTCCTTGGTCTGTGAGTCACTGATAAGTCACCAAGAGTGCTGGGAGCTCCCCGGCCTGGTGATGTGTGCGCAGCGAGTCAGCTCCACCAGCCTGCCCGTTGCCCTCTGCCCTTCTTCCCAGCAGGCTCCTCGGGGCCCGGCCCTGGCCCTTCCCGGCCTAGAGCTCCCCTCTGCTTCCTGGTCACGGAGAAGCACAGCCCTTCCGGACCGATGTCAGTGTTGTGGAGAGAGCAGGCTCCAGTCCATCCCGGTGGAAGGACACGAGCCCGAGTGCTGGGAGTCTGGCTCTAGCCCAGGCTGGTCAGCGGAAGACCCTCGGGGGCATGCCGGTCGGAACTTCATGGTGCGCCACCCCGGGGCAAAGCCCTGTTTTGTGGCCTTTGCTGATTTTGGTGGTGTAAATTGTCCCGTTGTGCTTGCCTGATTTCAGGATATTAATGTGATGTCAGCCACGTGAAGACTTCCTGCAAATTTAACAGTCGGCTCTTACTAGCCAGTCAGAGCCCTTGGGAACTCATCCTCATAGTAGACGTGCAGTTTTATTATTTATTATTATTATTTTTAATGATTTTATTTATTTATTTGACACAGCGAGAGAGATCACAGGTAGGCAGAGAGGCAGGCAGAGAGAGAGGAGGAAGCAGGCTCCCTGCTGAGCGGAGAGCCCAATGCGGGGCTTGATCCCAGGACTCTGAGATTATGACCTGAGCTGAAGGCAGAGGCTTTAAACCACTGAGCCACCCAGGAGTCCCATAGACGTGCAGTTTTAAAAATAAACAGAGCAAAGGGGCTCCAGGTTTACCTGTGATCCGTCAGCTTAGCCAGACACAAGGAGAAAATTCTTGTGGTGGTGGTGGTGGTGGTAGGGGGAAAAGAAAGGGTTCTCCACCAACCAGAGAAGCAGTGTGTCGATGAGGCAGTGGAGGTGCAAGGGGTTCTGGCCCCAAGAGTGGACAAGCCTGGTGACACTTCTGTAGGAGGACTGACTGCCTTCTTCCTCACAGATTCGCAGCCCAGGCTGATGAGTTAGTTTTCCATTAGAACAGTGGGAGTCATTGAGAAAACGTGATTAGCCCTAAAAAACCCACCATACAGCCAACTTTTTTTTTTTTTTTTTAAGATTTTATTTATTTATTTGACAGAGATTGATCACGAGTAGGCCGAGAGGCAGGCAGAGAGAGGGGGAAGCAGGCTCCCTGCTGAGCAGAGAGCCCAGTGCGGGGCCCGATCCCAGGACCCCGAGATCATGACCTGAGCCGAAGGCAGAGGCTTTAACCCACTGAGCCACCCAGGCGCCCCAACAGCCAACTTTTCTGAAGGAGGAAACAGTTGTGAACAAAATTTAGGAGAGGATTCTAAGGCATGGAAGGAAAACTCTAAACCAAGCTGACTTAGAGATGTGCCATAGCAGAAGAGAGTAAATCAGTAAGGGATGGGGGAACAGCTCTGAGTGCAGCTTGGAAGATGCCTGAAGGTCTTAGTGGACCGCAAGAACTAACAGTGCTTTCTATTCCGGGAAGACAGCCAGTGCAAAGATACCTGAGTCATATAATTAACACCCAGACCCTAGCAGTCCAGCATTCAGAGGGTCAGGTAACTGGGCTCTGCATTTAGGAAGTGTGGGACTGAGGAAAGGAATGGGGAGGGGGGGACCCCTAAGACCAGAGAAAGGAAGACTGGGCAACAGGGAGGCGCTCAGCCTCCACTTTGTGGAGATGTCACGAGGACAGACAGTGCTATTATAAGGTGGAAAAAGCTTTTTTCCCCAGAGTTTTAGGTGGGGGGTGGTCTGGGGATGTGCTCAGACCACACAGGCCAGCTTGGAGAGTTGGAAGATGGGCGAGGATTCGGTGTGCTTGCCACTTGAGGCCCCGGTGAGCCGCCGAGTATCCCTGGTCGCCAGGCGTGGAAAGGAGCAGTGGCAGAGCCCTGTGGCCAGGACAGGGATGGGCAGAACTGGGGAGAGTGCAAGGACCTGGGCAGAGGCAGAGGAACATGGGAGGCCCCGGCCGTGGGGGCTGGGTTGGGCTACAGGTGGGGCTCTGAGTGGGACCTGGGATGGGGGTGGAGACCCCTGTGTTCCTGAGAGCTCAGAGGCGTGGTTAGACCAGAGGAAGGACATCCCCAATGATGGAACAGCAGCCAGGGAGCCAGCTATGTCCACAAGTGTCCCCGGGGCCAGCCGGCCGGGGATGAATGGTTCCTGAAAACCACTAGCGCCCCAGAAACCCTTGCCTGGCGCAGCTCGGTGTTGCTCATTGGTGCTGAGGTCTGCAGGGCCGCCAGGCCCTCACCCCCCAGCGCCCCTGCCTCCTGCACTTGGGACAGGCTGGGCGGGGCTGACTGGTCCTCTTCACAGAAGGTTAAACTGAAGCCCAGGGTGCAGGAAGGAGCTCCCGGTTACCTGCTCCTGTGAGTGCTCTGCCTGCGCTACCTTTGCTGGCTACCTTTGCTGGCTGTCGCAGACACCAGCCAGGGCCACTCCCCCAGGGCCACTCCCCCGCCTCCCCCCCCCCAGTGTTGCCACAGCTCCCAGTGTTCACAGGACAGGGGGACGTTCAGACTTTCTTCCCTGTTCTTTTAGTTGTAGTAAAATAGGCATGATTTAGCATTTTCACTGCTGCTGAGAGCACGGCTCAGTGGCGTTAAATACGTGCAGATGTCCCACCTTCGTCTGTGGACCTTTCCCATCTTCTCGAAGGACTGCCCCCGCCGAACCCTGAGTCCAGGCCCCTCCCTGACCCCCGGCACCCCCCTTCCACTTCCTGGGGCTGTGGCTCTGCAACCTCGGGGACCTCCTAAAGGTGGAATCCTGCCGTGTTTGTCCTTCTACGTCTTGCTCTTGTCACTGGGCACAGTGTCCTCTGGCTCCCTCCCTCCCCCCTCATGCAGGCATCCGGGCTTCGTTCCTTGTTCCGGCTGGGGTTCTGTCAGGTGGGCCAACAGGCCACACTGTTTGTCCATCATCCGTGGGTGCACAAGGGCTGCTTCCACTGGGGGTTCTGTGGGTCCTGCTGCTGTGAACGTGGAGCCAACTCAGGCACATGGGCCACATGTGTCCCCACAGCCCCTGCTGAGAACCGTCAGCCGCTTCCTGCACCCCGAGCACCCTGCTCCTGTGCCCTCCCCGTGGAACAGCCTCCCCACTTCTGTCCCAGTCTGGTTCCCTGGAGCCCAGTTCAGTGTCACCTCCACAGAGTGCCCCCACACCCTGTGCCTCTCCTTTGCCACGGCTCGAATCTGCGGGTCCCAGCCAGCGGAGCCTTTCCTGGGGCCGTTCTGTGGGCTGGGATGACCTCCAACTGCACCCATGAGACTTAAGACTCAGTGGAGAGTGAGCACGGTCCTGCGTCCTGACACAATGGCCACCCTCCCCCTGCCCCCCCGCCGCATCCCCTTCCTGGCTGGGCTTCCCCAGGACTTCATCATCCATCAGACTAAATTATTTATTCCCATTGTTTATTGTCTTTCCTCTGGGATTGGTTTCGGTTCACTCCCTGCTGTATCCCGGGTTGGGACGGCGGCGCCCAGCAAGCCCTGGGTAGATGTAGGTTGGGGGTGAGTGCGTAGCCCAGTGCGGGTACTCTGGGGTGGCGTTGGTAGGTGCTCCTCTGGCTGGAGCATGGCCAGTCCAGCTCCGCATTCCTGTGCGTCCTGCACACCTCGGGGCTCGTCTTCAGTGGCCCTGAGAGGGTGCCACAGATAGACGGCTACAGATAGGCAGCAGGGTGGGCGCCCAGGCGACAACGTGCCCAGCCAGCACGCCTGGCACCACTCCAGCATACGGCAGGCACTCTTCAAATCTTTTGTTGACCATTGAATCACGCCAGGGTCCCCACTGTCTGAGAACTGGGGAGCCAGTCTCTGAGGCCTTGCTTAGGGCCCGTGCCAGAGTTCGTTGGCTTTTCAGGATTTCCTGTGGCACCTGCCAGGTCCTCCCCCTTGAAGCCTTCTGCCGGGCCACCCTGGCTCGGGGACAGCGACATCTCAGTACACATGCCTGCCCCTTGGGTCTCCTGGGCAGTCACCCAGGTGTCAGAAAAGGCTGTTAGAGGACACTGGGGAGGCAGCAGTCTGGAGCGTTCGGCCCAGCAGAATCCTCCAGACTCTCCTCTGCCCTCCTCCCTGACTCCTCACCATCGTCACCTGCCACCTCCCAGTCCTGGGGAGACGTGTGCTGCCTGAAAGTAGGACCTATGTCTTACCCACCACCGTGTCCCCGTGCCTGCACAGGGCCTGGCATATAGCAGTTGCCCAATAAATGCTTATCAAATGAGCTGGGGAGGCCAACCACCTTAGTTGCAGGAAGGGAGTGGGTTGGGGGAGCCTGAGGCTAGCCATGGAGTACAGGGGTGACCCAGGATCGGGGGTGGGTGGGGAGGAGGAGCACCCACAGAACCAGCCCCTCACCTTGGCTGCTAGGTGAGGGTGCTCTCCAGCAGCCCCCTCCTCCCAGTCCTGGGAAGAGCACATCGACTGGGGGCTGTTCGGGGCGAGGGGGCTCGCCCAGATGTGGAGGGGTGGTTCTGGCTGCAGGTTAACCCCCGGCAGTCCCCTGCCCTTCCCCCCCAAGCGGGAGTGGGGGTGGGGGGCCAGTAAAACGCTCCGATGGTCCTTTGGTACCGGCAGTTCTGGTCTCCAGGGGAGGCGGCCTCCCACACAGGCTGTGGGGGGTGCGTGTTGGCCAAGCTAGGGAGCTGCAGAGAGGCTGAGGTGGTGTGCCCAGCGCCATGCACTGAGGGCCGGCCCGGAGGGCCCACAGCTCCTCCCAGCCCCACATTCCCTCTCTCCTGCAAGGAGCCCTCCTGCCTGAGTCTCTGCAGGGCCTGCTCCCCCTTGCCCTCTGGGCCTCTGTTTCAAGCACCTCCTTTTCTGGGCAGCCTTTGCTGGCCGCCCCGCCAGAGTTAGATGCCTCCTTGGGCCCCTGAGACTCCTAGCACCCCTGCACCTAGGACCTTGGGTGAAAACCGTCCATCCCCTGGACCAAGATCCCTCAGGATCTACTGAGTCCCATCCAGTCATCTGCCTCCCAATTGAGGTTCAAATCCAGGCTCCCCTGCTCCCCCCCAGGCCCCAGTTTCCTCAGCCGCAGAGTGGGAACAGGGGGGATTTGAGGCTGAGATGCTGGGATGCGGGGCACACTGTAAGCTCCCACTATTTTGTGCCCCTTCCCAGCACAAGGCTTGTCGATGAACAAAAGGACAGAGATACACAGTGGGTCTCCGAGGAGGAATTGGCGGCTCCCTCCTGCTTGTGGTGGGGGCATCATGGGATCGGGGCGCTGAGTCAGGGAGGAGCTGGTGGGGACCCCCTGACTGCCCTCTGACCCGAGTGCAGGGGCCGGCCCAGGCGTGGGGGCTGGCACCCCAGCCCTGCCCAGGCCGCCACGTCAGTCAGCCACCTGGGCACCCGGCTGGCCCCGCCTGGCCTTCCCCGCAGTCCAGGTGAGGGGTGAGTTGTTCGCCACTGAGTGACAGGACCCACGTGACAGGCAGCCACTGGGGGCCTGATTCACAGCTTTCCGGGAAGTGGGTTAACGGGATCCCAGAGCCCAGGGCTCAGTGAGGTCTCCTGGCTGAGTCACGGTGGCCCCTGGAGGAAGGAGCCGTTACTGGGCCTCTCTGGGCAGCCCCCTTCTCCCCAAGGCCCTGGGACCTCCCCAGGACCCCATACCCTAGCCTTCAGCTGCTGCAGAGCCAGACCCCAGGCCTTCCCTTCCCCACCCAAACCGGGGACCTTTCCTGGTCAATGTCAGGGCCATTGGCCTAGTCCTCCGGGTCCGGGTCCGGGTCCTGCTCCTCCAGAGGGTAGATCCTCGGCCCACAGCTGGAGCCAGGGTCCTGAGCCCCCAAACCAGAGCCCTGAGTCCACTGCTCCAGGACAGAGGGAGGGGTCTCAGCTAGACCCCCCAGTCCCCTTAACGGCTCATTTCCTCCCAGCAGTCCCACCCCTCCTGTGACCTATAGCCCGGGGTGGCAGGGACTGAGCCACTCACTCAGTTGGGGGACTGGTCCAACGGCATTCCACCTCCCAGGATAAAACCTGAGGTGACCTGTAGGGAACTCCGCACACCCCAGTCACAGGCAAGACTGCTCTCCCAGACGTGCCTGCGCCCCGCTGGCCATGGTAGTTTCCAGAGCTCCCCTGGCCCTGGGTGGGGGCTGTCTCAGGATCTTAACCCCACTCCTGCTTCTGGCTTCTGCAGGTGAGTCCTGAGGCCGTACCGCCCCTCCCTTCTCCCTACTCAGCACCTGCCCGCCCTCCCTCCTGGTCCTGCCTGCACCCAGTCTCTGTCCCTCTAGCCCTCGCCTTCTCTGCTGCTGGCTGCTGTCTGCTGTGTCCTGTGGCTGCCAGCAGGACAGCGGGACACACTGAGGCAGGCTGTGCCAGCGCTCGGACCTCACCATGCCTCAGCCCTTCCCGAGCTATCCGTCGTCCCCCTCATCCTCCTCCTCCTCCCTGCTCCCAGTTCTCCAGTCCACGCGTTTCTTCTGCAGGCCTCAGGCCAGGGGTAGAGAGGGTCTGGGGGGAAAGCCTGAGAGGGTCAGGCGTGTGCTCCCCAACTCTCAGCCTCCTTGAGAGATGCCCAGGAGGCCCGCCATCCTCTGGCAGGCAGGTGGGATGGGGGGCAGGCACAGGCTGGCCAGGAAGCCGGTGGGAGGGTAAGGCCACAGCTTAGAGAGGCCACCTGAGGTTTCTGTCAGCCCTACCCAGGCTCCAGGAAGTGCCCCACCCTGGAGGTCTGGGGAGCTGCCATGGGCACTGGGGGGGTGGGGGACTCCACTCACCTGACTCTCCCTTCTTGTGCCCTCAGCTTCCCTCCATGCTGCCAAGATACCTGGTGAGTGGGGCCCGCGCTGAGCAGTGGGGGCGGGGGAGTAGTGTCTGTCCGCGGGGAGCAGGAGAGGAAGGCAGGCTGCAAAGGGGGTCTGGAAGGCAGAGCCGAGTCTCCGACTGGGAGAGGGGCCCAGGGCAGGGCAGGTGAGAGGAGCGCAGAGAGAAGGCCAGCCTGAGGGGAGGGCAGAGGAAAGACAGGGAAGGGCTGGGGAGGAACAGCATGGGGTGTGGGCAGGGCGGGAGGTTTGGGCCCTGGGGGTGATGAAACGTGACCCCTCTCCGCCAGCTCCCCCGGCCTGTGGGAAGCCCCAGCAGCTGAACCGGATCGTGGGTGGCGAGGACAGCACCGATGCCGAATGGCCCTGGGTCGTGAGCATCCAGAAGAATGGGACCCACCACTGCGCGGGCTCGCTGCTCACCAGCCGCTGGGTGGTCACCGCCGCCCACTGCTTCAAGGGGTATGCGTGGCCCCGCCTGCACTGGACACCCTGGCCGCCTGCCCCAGACCCTGGTTCCCCACTCAGCCCCCGCCTGCAGGTGTCTGTACAGTCTCGGGGCCTCTCAGAAGAGAGACCCTGCTTCAGGGGCCTTCCTGAGCATATCGTCCCCTAGACCCTTCCTGGCACCCCCTCCCCCCCGGGATTCCTGACTGACCCTACCCCTTTTCCTTTTCCTGCCAGCAGTCTGAACACGCCATCCCAGTTCTCTGTGCTGCTGGGGGCCTGGCGGCTGGGGAACCCCGGCCCAAGGTCCCAGGAGGTGGGTATCGCCTGGGTTCGGTCCCACCCTGTGTACTCCTGGAGAGAAGGCTCCCGTGCCGACATCGCCTTGGTGCGCCTGGAGCACCCCATCCAGTTCTCTGAGCGAGTCCTGCCCATCTGCCTGCCCGATGCCTCCGTCCGCCTCTCTCCGAACACGCGCTGCTGGATCGCAGGCTGGGGGAGCATCCGTGATGGAGGTGCGGCTTCTCCCCTCCCGGGTGGCGGGGGACAGCCGGGGACACAGGGACAGTGGGGAGCAGAAGGTAGAGGCCAGAGGCGTAGCAGAAGGAAGTCGTAGAAGGAAGAAAACTCTTCTGACGAGAGACAAAAAGTGAGCCGCAGCCCAGAGGTGGGATGTCACGGAATGGTGAGCCGACGGCGTAGGTCCCTCTAGTTAACAGGAATCTGTGGCGATGTCCTGAGGTGGCAACAGCCAGCTCAAGGAGGCTACCAAGTGATGGAGGAAGGGCTGGAAGGAGCGTGTGTGGGGCCTGGCTGACTACGGGATAGACTCCCATGGGAACACGCTCCTCCTGGTGGCAGCACGCCATAATTGCAGGCAAAATTTCCAGAAGGACATAGTCTCCATAACTGAAAATAGTTGTCGGACCAAGTCTGGAAAACATCATCTAGAGGCATAAGGCAAATAAAGTAAGAGACAGCGAAGTAGAAAGAGAGAGAGGGCAAGAGAGAGAGAAAGAGGGCTCCTGGGTGGCTCAGTGGGTTAAAGCCTCTGCCTTCGGCTCAGGTCGTGATCTCGGGGTCCTGGGATCGACCCCCGCATCGGGCTCTCCGCTCAGCGGGGAGCCTGCTTCCCCCTCCTCTCTCTGCCTACTTGTGATCTCTCTCTCTCTCTCTCTAAAATAAATAAAATCTTTTAAAAAGAAAGGGAGGGAAGGAGAGAGAAAGGGAAGGAGGAAGGGAAGAAGGAAGGAGAGAGAGAGGGAAGGAGGGAAAAGAAAAAGAAAATTGGGGCGGGGCTAAGAGGAAAAAGTGTAAGAAAAATGGGACTTCAACCAGATTCCAAAAAAATTACAAGAAATGACCCCAGTGCCGGGGGATCCCCCTGAGTCTGAAGTTGCAGGCAGCCTCCTCATAGTCATCCTCCGGGGCTCCTTCGAGAACTAGAATTACGGGCTGAGGACGGCCTACAGACCCACCACAGGGTCTCCAGTCCCCCTAGAGTTTGGGGGACTCGTCATGTCCTGAGAACCTCCAGCATGGGGCGATCATTTGTTGACCACTTCCCCTGCCTAGTCCCCACACTGGACAAGGTGGTGCCTGAGGCAGGACAAGCTGGGACCCATGGTTCTGACCATTTGCGGGCATCTGAAATCTCCAAAGATTCAGGGTCTCAGGATGCACACTTGTGTTTGGGTTCAATAGGTCCGGAGGTGGAGTCTGGGAATTGGGGTTTTCCACAGGCGTTTGGGAGAATCTGACAAGAGTTGATCATTAGCCTTTGAGAACTGCCTCTGAGGGGGATTGAGGGGGCTGAGTGGACAGTGAGGAGAGGGTTTCCCAAGCCTGACCCCCTGCCTCTGCCCGCAGTGCCCCTGCCCCGTCCCCAGACCCTGCAGAAACTGGAGGTTCCCATCATCGACTCAGACATCTGCGGCCGCTTGTACTGGAGGGGAGCGGGGCAGGGGGCCATCACCGAGGACATGCTGTGTGCGGGCTACCTGGAGGGGCAGCGAGATGCCTGTCTGGTGAGTACCCCACCTTCTGCCCCCACTGCCCGCTGCCCACCCCCCCGAGTCAGCTAGGATGCACAAGTCCCCGGATGCCTACAGAACCGGGCCTCCGTGTGGCTCAGGCGCCCATCCGCGGGGCTGCACACCAGAATCTGCTGAGTGTCTTGGGGGTGCCAGACCCCACTCTCTGGGGGCTTGTCTTCTCCTGAGGGAACCCTTCCATCCTGGTCCCCAGAACCCGCTCCAGCTCCCTACAGCAGGTGGCTTGGACACTGCAGATCCTCGGCTCCCCGGCGTGTCGGTGTGGCTCAGGGGCTGCGAGCGAGGAGGTCTGGCGCAAAGCACCCCTCACCAGCACTGAGCCTGAGGGTCTGTCCCTGAGGACGGAGAAGCCCACCCCCACCCCCACAAGGGAATCCCTTGCCACGAGCTGTGTCGCGTCCTGGGCTCTGCCCAGCCCTGATCCATGTGGGTCCCTGACCTCCTCCCCTCTCCGCAGGGTGACTCCGGAGGCCCCCTCATGTGCCAGGTCGAGGGCACCTGGCTGCTGGCGGGCATCATCAGCTGGGGCGAGGGCTGTGCGGAGCGCGACCGGCCCGGCGTCTACATCAGCCTGGCCGCCCACCGCTCCTGGGTGATGAGGATCGTGCAGGGGGTGCAGCTCCGGGGGCACTTGCAGGGCAGCGGGCCCTCCGGCCGCTTGCAGTAGGGATCTGGGAAGTCGGGAGGCCGCCTGCCTCTGGGGGGCGCCCGCGTGCCGGCCCCGCTGCCACCTCTGCTGTGCGGCCCTGCCCTGCCGGCGGGAGCACCTTTCTGTGTGTATATATCCGTGTTAACGATTTTTACAGTTATTTGTAGCCCTCCCCACATATTTATTCTAATTTCAATAAATTATTTATTCCCCCGTCCCTGTTTCTCCAGGTGTGGGGGCATTGGGAAGCAGGGGTCCACTTGGGATTAGAATGGGGGCAGATGGGTGGGACTTTGGTGGCCCCACCAGGGACCAGGTGTCTTGTCCGCCTGTGTTTCAGCGTTCCGACCCTTGCCCTTTGCACTTCCTTCCTATGCCCCCCTCCCACCGGGAGGCCCAGCAGGCTGCAGGGCCAGTCCAGGCCCCCAACCTGCCTGCTGGGTTTCCAAAACTGGGCTAGCAAGGAGAAACCCGCCCATGTGAGAGAGGGGTGTCCCCTCCCTCCCTCCCCTGAGAACCAGGTCTCCCGGATTCGAGCTGAGGTAACCAGGGCCTCTGCGCCCCAAGGAGCTGAGTCAGGAGTGACTCACTGCCGGCTCTGGGAGTAGTCCTGCGAGGACGGAGGCGGACAGTGAGACAGCAGCTCCCTAGGCCTGGCGACACGGTGGGCCCACGGGGGCCGGAGGGAGTCCAGGCCACGGAGGGTCTGCCAGCTAGCCCCCTGTCCCCAGGACTGCCCCTCTCCCGCACTCTCCTCTGCAGTTGGGGCCTTGGCCTCCTGGACCCACCCCCCACAGCCTCCCAAGATCCAGCCTCCCCCACCTGGGGTTCCCTGCAACCTGTGGAATGTGCCAGCTGAGGGCTCTGTGGTTGGTTTCAGGAGACCGAACCCGATGGTTGTTCACACAAAGATTCATTCTGAAGGAAAGTCAAGGAAACAAGTATGTGTGGTCATGCCGAAGGACTGCTTACAAAGTGTCTCCAGCTAGAATTGTCTGTAAAGCGAGTTTCTCAGAAGGCAGCACGGGGTTCTGGCTGGCTTGCTTTTTGGCCCTCTTTCTGGGGAGCAGCTTCTGAAACATTGACTTGCATTGTTTTGATGACCCTTGTATTGTTACCAGATTACAGTAGATGCCTTGGGGTTGGTTTTATCAAAAAACAAACAGGGCCCTGGCCTCCTGCGCACCTGGGAACCAGCCTGGGGAGGGAGCGGTGACTCAGGTGAGCGCCACATCCAAAGCCGGCCCCTCCCTTCAGGACCCAGTCCCCTCCGTACCTGCCATTCCCTCTGCCCCCCTCCTGCCTTCAGCCCGCCCCCCATCCTACTGCGCCTCCTCCTCCCTCTGTCCTCCAGCTCTCCCGGCGCCCCTTCTCCTGCCCCTGCTTCTTCCCTCATTCTTTCCCCTCTCCCTCCTCTGCTCCATGTGTTCTCCCTGGTCCTCTCCCTCCCCTGCAGGTAACAGAGGACCCCCCCACAGAAGGCCCTGAGGGAAGGAATGGGTAGGAGTATTGCCTGGACACGCAAGTGGAGGCGGGTTCTCTCTGAGTCGGGCCGCTGGCCTCCAGGGAGCCCCCAGCGCACCCTCCCGGAGGAGCCGGAAGGGCAGGCTGGGCCCCGGGTGGGGAACCAGCACCTGGGTCCCCACCACAACACGATATGCATTGACCCCTTTTCTCAGGGCTGGGGCATCCCATCCAGGAGGTGGAAATCGAGTCAGCCCAGCACCAGCAGAGAAGCCCTTTTGCTCCTGGGTTGGATCTGGGCCAGAAACACCCCCAAATCGGGACCACTCTGCGTGGGGAGGACTGGCTGCTTTGGCTCCATGGATACCACCTGCCTGGGGACCACAGAGCCCCTGGCCCGCCAGCAGTCTCCTCAGGAGAAGTCCCGGGGGCCCCAGTGGGCAGCTGTCTCCAGCCGCTGCAGCCTTCCACACAGAATAGCCCTTCCCCGAGCTCCCCTGACCTCTCTAGGGTGACAAATGTCACGCCAGCACGAGCTGCCTTAGCTGCAGGCTCCTCAGTCTGTCTCTCCACATGCTCTCTCCTCAGGTCTTCACCCCTCAGGAGACGTCCACCCCCATGCCTGGGACTCTGCAGCTCTGCCCCCGTGCCCGGAGCAGGTGAGCACACACACTGAGCCCGGCCCTTCTGTGGTGGCAGCCTCCCCTGCCTGGTAAGCCTACGCGCCCCCCGGCCCCCCTGCTCCCTCCACTGCAGGGACTGGAAAAGCAGAACGCTCACTTCCACAATCTCCCGCAAGGTCACAGGAGCCTGTGGGACTGAGTGTTGGGCCAGCAGAGGGAACCAGGTGTCTGGCGGGTGTTTTCTTGGGAAGATGGCTTTTTCCTGATAAAAGGGACATATTCAGCCGGCATCTTTTCCCATCCTCTTCCTTCTTCTAGTCTTGGATAGTGATGTGATGCTTAAACATCTGTAGCCATCTTATCACCACGAGTTGACAAGCTGCTATGCCAAATGACAGCAAAGTTTCAGGAGCTGTGAGTGTGAGGATGTGGTGGGCGCACTATCCAGTCTCCGACAGCTGCCTCCATCCACGCGTCTGTGCGCTTCTAAGCCACTGTTGGTTGATCTTCTTTTACTTGCAGCTAATTGCATTCGTAACCGATATACCTGCTTCAAACCCTCTGTTTTACAATAGTTTTAGATTTATAGAAAACTTGGTTTTTTACAAAAAACTTTTTTCATGAAAACAGTAATGTTAGATTTTGTCAATCACATCACATTTGGGTTTTCTTTTAAAGATTTTATTTTTAATTGTTTTTTAATTTTTAAATTTTATTTTTTTTAAGATTTTTTTTTTTAATTTATATTTGACAGAGAGCGAGAGAGAGAACAAGTAGGGTAAAGGCCAGAGGGAGAAGCAGACTCCCCGCTAAGCAGGGAGCCCAATGCAGAGCTCCATCCCAGGACTCCGGGATCATGACCTGAGCTGAAAGCAGATGTTTACCTGACTAAGCCACCCAGGCGCCCCAAGATTTTATTTTTAAGTAACCTCTACATTCAGCACAGGGCTTGAACTCACAACCCTGAGATCAAGAGTTGCATGTTCCACCAACTGAGCTGAGCAGGCGCCCAGCACATTTGAATTATCCAAATTATGAAGGCTTTGAGCTCATACCTGCCCACATGAATCCTGGACCTGCAGAGGGTCCCCCCATGTTGTTTCGAGGTCCCTAGGATGTAAAGAATTTATCCAAGCTTCAAGTCTCTTCGTCAGTGCTGCCGCCCACCAAGGCACCTGAAAGGGTCTCACAGCGGCCCCGGCTGCTGGGGTCCTGGCGAAATCACCAGCATCCATGTCGAGTGCACCCCAAGTGCCTTCCAGCTGGTGGTCAGGGAAAACACACTGCACGGCGCCCCCTCGATCGGGAGAATTCTGCTCGGCAACCGGGAGGAATAGACAGCTCTAAAGGCCCACGGACACCCAGTGAGCGAGCTGACAGGACAAGCCAGGCTCGGGGCCACAGGGATGGAGAGCAGACGGGTGGCTGCCATGGGCCTCCGTGCCTCCTCTCCTGCCCTCGAGGTCTACATTCAGGCCATCAGCCAGTCCTGTTGGTTTTCCTGCATCTGGGAAATATGTCCACAGGTGTCCACTCATTCCTCCACTGGCCTGGTTGCTCTCCGCCGGGTCCTGCGTTTCAGCGGTGGCCTCCTCGCTGGCTCCCTGCTTCTGCTCTGGCTCCATCCGCCTCGTCTCCGCACAGCCACATAGCCATGACACTGTCCGTCTCTGAGCCTGAGTCTCACACCCTGAGTCAGAACCCTCTGCAGGCTTCTCACCTCACTCAGAGGGAATGATGTCGTCCTTCCGGCCACCCCGCCCCCTCCCCCTCACTCAGGGAGCTGCAGCCGCAGCGCTCCCAGCTGTGCGCTGGCACACCACAGGCACGCTCCTGCCTCAGGGCCTTTGCACCTGCAGTCTCTCTTCCCCCATGTGACCGCAGGCTCCTGTCCCCACTTCCTACAGATCTGCGCTCAGATGTCACCATGTCACCATCCTGTTTACAAGAGCAGCGTTCCCTCCCTCTCCTCTTGCTTCTTTCTTTGCTCTCTTTCTTTCCCCAGGACATGTATTACTATTTAACCTACTATGTTGTAGGGCGTTTCAGTCACCCCAAAATCCTCCCTGTGCCCCCTTCCTGGTCATCTCCTCTGTCCCACGTCCTGGTCCGCACATGACCACTGATCTGCCTTGTGCCCTTCCTGCCGTTTTAGGTAAACGGAGTCATCCAGCATGTGCTGTCTTGGGCCTGGCTTCTCTGCCCTCCGCCGGATGTCTGTGGGGGCCACCCAGGCGGCGTGCCCTTATTGCTGGTGGTGTCCCGTGTGTTCCCAAGAGGCCACAGTGCTCAGAGACCTCACCCATTCTCACGTTGATGGGCACTTGGGTTGTTGCTGGGTTTTGGCTTTTCTTTTTTTTTTTTTTTTTAAGATTTTATTTATTTATTTGAGAGAGGGAGACAAAAGCAGGAGACAGGGAAGGGCAGAGAAAGAGGGAGAAGCAGACTCCCCACTGAGCAGGGAACCCGACGCTGGGCTCAATCGCAGGACACCAGGATCATGACCTGAGACGAAGGCAGATGCTTAACCAACTGACCCGGGTGCCTCCATGTATGTTTAAGTTTCAAAGAAACCACCAACTACTTTTAAAAGTGATGGTATCATCTCACCTACCTGCCAGCAGTATGGAAGGTAAGGGTCCCCTTGTCTCTAATCCTCACCCACACCTGCTCTTGCCTGTCCTCCCGGTTAGAGCCCTCCTGGGGCTAGGGGGCTGCCGTGGTGTCTCACGTGGTCTCACTGCGCTCTGATGACTCCTGGCGGGGGGTACCTGCTCCTGGGCCCCTGGACCCCTCGCATCTCTTCTCTTATGATGTGCCTATTCAGATCGTTTGCCCACTTGAAAATTGGGGGTCTGAGTATTGCATGGTAGGATTTTTTTATTTCTTTATTCTAGTTAAAAGTCTTTTGACAGAGCAATTATATATTGTAGAATCTATTTTTATTTTTATAGAAAGCATAGTAATACGTTTTATGTCTTCTCCCACTTATTTTTTGGTTACTCATTTTTACCGTGGTTTACAATTATAGTACTGTATTTTACGAAAGTATATGCCACGGTCTTTTTAAAGTTCCCAGAGCTGGTTCTAGCGTGGCTGGGGCAGGGCTCCTCAGATACACGGGGTGCCCAGAATCCAGCTCAGTCGTGACGCCGTCTTCCCGGGGACAGCGTCAGCCCTACCCCAACCCCAGACGCCGGTCCCCAGTCCTGTGCTTCTGACTACAGCCTACAGAGTGGAGGCCCCTCCTCCCCGGGCCCTCCAGTTGGCTGGAGTGGCTCAGAGCTCGGGGAGACACGCACGTCCCCAGCGTATTGATGGATTGGACCAGGTGAGTTCTCGGGAGCAGAGGCTGCCTGACAGCCTGGGAGAGAGCAGCCCGTCCCTGTGACACCTTCATGTTGGACTCCCGGCAGCCGGAATGGAGGGGACACAACTGGTTGTCCCCCTCGGCCCCCAGTCTGTGCGATGACAGCCAAGAGGGTCAGGTCGGCGTCTGACCACTGTGGACTGCAAAGAGGTAGTCCTTTACCGCAGGGAGTTTGAGAGGCATTTCTCCCGCATGTGCTCAGGATCGGTCACGGAGTGTCCCGGCTTGCTGGGGACAATCTAGGGCGACCCCTGTCCCACCGGGATTATCGGTAAAAAGAAATCCCAGGCCTTAAGTGGCATCACTCAGGCCAAATCTCCCACCTGGAGTTTTAACACCTGACCTGCGTGCTTCCCCCAGAAACACAGCCCTTTTTTTTTTTTTTTTTTAAGATTTTTATTTATTTCTTTATCAGAGAGAGCACAAGCAGGGGGAGCAGCAGGCTCGCTGCTGAGCAGAGAGCCCGACGCGGGACTTGATCCCAGGACCCTGGGAACATGAACTGAGCCGAAGGCAGAGGCTTCACCACCTGAGCCACCCAGGCACCCCAAAACACAGTCTTAAGCGGTGAGTGGGGAGCTTTCTGGCAGGCACCACGGAGGTCACCGGACCCCCCCAAGCCTGGCCTTCCACCGAAGAAGGTGTGGAAAGCCCCCTTAGACTCCCGTCCTGCCCCAGAGGGAAAGCGGCCTCGTCTGGAGCCACCCTTCCTTTCCTTCTGCTGTTCGCTCCTTGCCCACCCCCTTCTCGTAAACAGTCTCCGTTTGGTAGAACGCAGAGCTCCCTACTGCCAGCCCCACACATGGCTGATAAAGCCAAGCCAGCCTTCACATTTACTCCATCGGATTTTGGTTCTTAACATGATCCATGCTCCCAGAAGGGTCCTAAGAGCTGGGTAAATTCTGCAGTCCACCTGACAGTGACTCAGCTAAACCAAGGGCTTCCGGCCCCTCAGACCCCCCGATTTTCAGTCTGCACCCTCGCCCCGTCACCATGGCCGCCAGCTGGCCATGTAGGACTGGGTCTAGCTCTGGCCAGTGGCACAGCCACCATCTCCCATCCTCCCTGCCAGTGACATGGGGGCAGCCCCCGGGAGCCCTGATAACCACTGCCGACTTGGGGGCCAGCGCTTTCCAGCCCTACGTCCAAAACAGAGACAAAGCCAGACCCATGGGAGCCGGCTCAGCGTTTGGGCTTCGCACACCCTCTGTCCCGATAGACTCCCTTGGCCTCTGTGAGGCAAGGGGGACCTGCGTGCAGTCCAGTTAGTCCACGGTGGCCCAGGAGGGGGCAGGCATGGTGTCCCCCTTGCCTCTCCCCTCCCTGGAGGTGGCTCTGTGGAACATTCCATGGAGGAGTTCAGTGTCAGGAGCTCGAGGCCAACTGGAGTCGTGAGCCCTGGCAGGGGAGACGACAGTGCAGAGCAGGCACGAGGCATGGTCCTGAGGCATCGGCCTTTGGGCCCAGACCAGCCCCAGCAGCCTTGGGGAAGCTGCCTAGAAGGCTTGCTGCCTCAGCCACACACCTGGGATGCTCTGGAATGTTCCCTGGCCCTGCGGTGTGGCTCTCAGAGCCTCTCATCTGCTGTCCCTCCCCTGCTCCCTCCCCTCTGTCTCCTGGACGGGGCTCCTGGGCCCTGCAGAGTTCGTCCCTCCTGACGACTTCCTCCCACTCATCACTTTCCTGTGCTCTTTTGCTAAATTCTCCAGCTCTTCACTCTTCATGAGGACCCTCCCAGAAAGCCATGAGGAGAGGACAGGGAGGATTACAGGTAAACAAAGTCCCTCACTTCCTCAGCCTCTTTGCTACACATTTGTTAATGGCCATTTCCCAGCGCGATCCCCACCACCCAGGAGCTGCAGCTTGCTGTCCAGGGCCGAGGCCCCATCTTCCGGTGACACTGGCTGCCCAGGACTGTGGTGCCACACGGCCCTCTCCCTGGGGCCTCCTGCCCCATGTCCATCTGCGCGTGTCCACCATAGGCATGCGTGTGTTCGTGTGTGTGTGCGCGTGTGCAGGTCTGCGTGCTCCTGGGAGCCGGAACATTCAGGACAGTAGGCAGTGAGACTATGAGGGCAACTCCCACCCCCCAGCCTCCCACCTGCCGAGGCCAATGAGCAGGAAGGAGCCTGAACCAGTCACTAAACCCACGGGAAGATTTTCCCAGTTGTTTATAGCTGCAGCCGAGACTCAAGCTCCTTTATCTTCTGTCCCTTGCGCCCCCCAGACATGGTATGTGGGGAGGATTTAGAAGACTGACCTTTCTGATTGTAACACCCCCCCGACCCCCCACTGACTGCAGCAGACAAAGGAGGTTCTCTTGTGCCTGGGGAACATGGGGGGTCCTGGTGCCCGGTGGGGAGCCTGGGGAACATGGGGGGTCCTGGTGCCCGGTGGGGAGCATGGGGGGTCCTGGTGCCCGGTGGGGAGCATAGGGGATCCTGGTGCCCGGTGGGGGAGTGGGGATGGGTCCTGGCCCTGAGGAGGCAGGGTGGGAGGCCAGCATGGAGGGGTTCTCACTGCCCCCTTAGCCCCTAGTTGCCGTGCATCCACCCGCACAGCGGAATATCTCCCAGGGGCACTCCCCAGCCCTGGGGCTAGTCTGGGCACCTCCCAGAGACACATTAAGGCCGGGAGCCACACAGCTCAGTGTTGTATACGAAACGGCTCGTGGCCAGCACACAGCATCTGCTGGGGTTGAGCCAGTACGTGGGTAAGGAAGCAGTTACATTTATTCGAGTGTTCCTAAAGGCTGACTTTAGCGCAGAGGCCAACTGTGAGGAGCGGGAGCCGGGTGCAGGATAAACAGTCCCTTCTTCACCCTGCCCTGGGTTCTGGCCTGGCAGGCACCTCCTCTCTGAGCTTGTCGTGAGTCCCCAAGAAGGAATTCAGAGACGGGGGAAGCGGGCCTGTGAGAACCCCGTGCCATGGCGTGCTGAAGCTCTGGCCCGTGGGGCGCATGGACCCCCAGGAAAATGGGAGCGTAGTGTGCACCCCGCAGGTATGTGCGGGGTTGAGTGAGGGAACGCTTGTGAAGCTGCCGGGCATCAGGCCTGGCCCCAAGCAGGCGAGTGACGGGAGTTAGCGTTCCTCGGTGTGTCCGTCCATCCCTTCGTTCCATTTCAAGTCGCCCCTGGTAACTTTTCTTTCTGGACCTCTTGTCCTCAGATTCTTTCTTCCCTAACGCCAACTTCTATAACCAGGTGTCCTGTTTATCAAACTTAACCCTTTTATATGCCTAAGTCCGTCCTATTTTTTTTAAAGATTTTATCCATTCATTTGACAGAGATCACAAGTAGGCAGAGAGGCAGGCAGAGAGAGAGAGAGGGAAGCAGGCTCCCTGCTGAGCAGAGAGCCCGATGCGGGGCTCGATCCCAGGACCCTGAGATCATGACCTGAGCCGAAGGCAGAGGCTCCAACCCACTGAGCCACCCAGGCGCCCCAGTCCATCCTATTTTTTTAAGATTATTTTTTAGTATTCTTTATACCCAATGTAAGGCTTGAACCCACAACCCCAAGATCAAGGGTTTCACACTCCTCCGACTGAGCTGGCCAGGTTCCCCTCTGTAAGTGCATTTAAAACCCTGGAAGTTGGGTTGCCTGGGTGGCTCAGTGGGTTAAGCATTCAGGGTTCAGCTCAGGTCATGATCTCCAGGTCCAGGATCCAGCCCCATGTCGGGTTTCCTGCTCAGCGATGAGTCGGCTTCTCCCTCTCCCTCTGCTTGTGGTCTGTCTGTCTCTCAAATGAATAAAGAAAAAAATCCTAAAAATAAATAAAACACTGGAAGTAGATACGTCGAAATGTCAACAGTGGGTCCCTCTGAGTAATGGGCCTTCTTTTCAATGTAATTCCTGCAGTGTACGTGTATGAGTTTTGTAATAGGAAAAAATAGTATACACCTGCATTTCATGGAAGAGTTGACTAGCAACTTCTATTCCCTCT
Organism: Nasua narica; assembly: GCA_028533885.1. Classification (NCBI taxonomy): domain Eukaryota; kingdom Metazoa; phylum Chordata; class Mammalia; order Carnivora; family Procyonidae; genus Nasua; species Nasua narica. The sequence continues at coordinate 1,998,315 of CM052805.1, forward strand.
CCCCCAGCTGCCGATATTTTGCCAATTTTGGAACATCTGAAATGTCTTTATAATCTCTTCTTTGAGGGACCTTTGTGTAACGGTAGCAGGGACATTTCAATCCAGTGAGAAAGTTAAGGCCCCAGAGAAAATGCTTCCACAGAACAGACATGCCGGGGTGCGCCTCCCTGGGAGGCCCGAGGGTGAGTGCAGCCCGGAGCAGAGGGAGCCGAGAACGGGCCGAAGCCCTCCTTTACTGATTCATCAGCAAGTCACCAGCTCCTGCCTTCACCTCATACACCAAGGTAGCATCCAGGAGAAGGGAGCTCAGTAGAAAACATCAAACAACTGGGCAAAGGTTCGGTATGAGACGTCGGTGAGGAAGACTAGGGAGCAGGCAAGAGAGACGCAGGAAGACGGATGGCCTAAATGTAGGAGCTTGACAACGCCAAGTGTTGGCACGGGTATAGAGCACCTGGAGGGCTCGGGCACCGCCATCGGGGATGCGGAATGGCCCGACCACCCTGGAAAGGTGTCTTGCCATTTCTTCTTAACTTAAACCTACGCGGACCACGTGAGTCATCGATCCCACCGCTAGACGTTTCCCCAGGAGGAATGGAAAATGGTATGTCCCACAGATTCGTGCGCGCACATCCACAGAAGCTTTATTCGTAACAGCCCAGGCAGGCATCCCCACCCTTGGTCAGCTCGTCCGCAGATAAACACTGCACAGTGGTAGAAGGGGAAGGAACCGGTGAAGCCTTGGTCACAGGGACGAACCTCCGAAGGGTAACACTGGGCGAAGGAAGCCAGACGTACGGGCGCGCATACCATATGATCTCGTTTATTTGAAATCTTAGAGAAGACAACACCAGTTTAGAGGGACCAAAAAAAACCAGATGAGCGATCTCTGGACCTGGATTCCGGAGAAGACGGGCTCCAGGGGCCCTGCAGCAGTGACACACACGTTCTCCGTGTCAAGTGTAGTGCTAGTTACACTGGCGGATATGATATGTTCATCAAATTTTTATCAAACTTCACTGCGACCGTAGATGCGTTTCCCTGCGTGGACATTGTACCTCCCGAAAGCTGCGTGGGAAACCAGAACGGGAAAACTTAAAGGGAATGTGGCCGACTCGCACCACCGTCGTGAGCCTCGGACCTAACCAGACAAAATCATGAGTAGACCCGATAGCAGGAAGCAGACTTCTCTGTGCAACCTGGCTCAGGTCCATCAGACAGCTAGAAAGTATCAGGAGTGAACACTTCCTGGGTTTGGGGCCTGGGGCTTCTGTCGGAGCGCTGAGGAGCTTCTGGGGCTGGGGACGGTGGGGACAGCCCACGGCACCGTGCAGGCCCCAAGTGTCGCTTACGTGGCAAATCGTACATGTATTTTACCACAATAAAAGTATCTGCCAGCCTCATGCAGGAGTGAATTGATGGGGAAAACATCACAAAACATCTTCTCTGGAAAGCCCCAGAGTGATGGGGACCAGGGTTGGGGAGCGGGA
>CM052805.1:2000304-2037792 GCA_028533885.1 Nasua narica
AAGCTGTCCTCCTCGGTCACCTACAATAAGTACATCCAGCCCATCTGTGTTCTGACCTCTTCCTCCGAGTTCCAGAACCGGACCGACTGCTGGGTGACTGGCTGGGGGGACATCCAAGAAGATCAGGGTGAGGCTGGGGGCAAGAGGGGGGCGCGGGGGGAGGCCTCACGCTCCACCATCTGTTCCAGCCGTACCCGGGTCTGGGTGCAGCTGGGTCCCTCCTGGGGCTGCTCGGCACTGTCTCCTCACCTGCCGTCCCTCCGGCTCCCCCTGAAAGGACAGACTTCCTGTCCTCACAGCGGCTTCCCTGTCCCTTCCAGAGACTGGGGGCCAGAAGCCGCAGTGAGAGGGCGGCCGGCGGGGCCCGGGCCTGCACCCCCTAGACTGCAGGGGTCTGGAAGTTTTGGGGGTGGACTTGTTAGAAAGGCCTCCGGTGTTTTAAATTTTAAAGAGTGTAATTTTAAAGAGTATAATTTTGTGGCATGTAATTTAGCACTTTCACAGCGTCTGATCGATCAACTCTATCCAGTTCCAAAACTTTCATTACTTCCCAAGGAAACCCTACAGTCCCTAAGCAGTCAGTCCTCCTTACTGTCTCATTCCAGCCTTTGGCAACCGCTAACAAGCTTCCTGTCTTTATGGATTTACGTGTTCTGGATAGTTCACGTAAATGGATTCATACACCATGTGATCTTTTGTGTTTGGCTTCTCTCACTTGGCGAAACATTTTCCGGCGTAACATACGTGTTACGATATATGCCAGGATCTCATTCCTTTTCATGGCCGAATGATAGCCCATTGAACGGATATACCACAGTTGGTTTGGCCATTCTTCCATCGGTGGACCTTCGTGTTGTTTCTGCCTTTTGGCTGTTGTGAAGAGAGCAGCCGGAGACAGTAACATATGCGTTTGTGTTGGAACACCTGTTTTCGGTTCTTCTGTGTGTATATGTAGGAGGTGCAATTGCTGTTTAACTTTCTGAGGAACCAAGAAACTTCCACAACAGCCGCACCATTTTCCATCCCCATTGGCAGGGAATGAGGGTTATAATTTCTCCCCACTCTTCTCGACACTTTGTTTTCTTTCTCCATCCTCGTGCATGGGAAGTGGCGGCTCGTTGGGGTTTTGATTTGCATTTCCCTCATCTGACCATTGAGCATCTTTTCATGGGCTTGTTGATATCATGCTCCCCATTGAGCAGAGAACCTGACATGGGGCTCGATCCCAGGACCCTGGGATCATGACCTAAGCCAAAGGCAGATGTTCAACTGACTGAGCCACCCAGACGCCCCTGTTATTGAGTTGTAATAGTTCTTTATATATTCTTGGTACTAAACCCTCATCAGACATATGATTTTCACATATTTTCTCACACTCTGCAGATTTCTTTGCACTTTCTTGATAGTGTCTTTTGATGCATAAAATTTTTGCGGGGCACCTCGGTGGCTCAGTTGTTAGGCTCTGCCTTCAGTTCACATCATGATCCCAGGGTCCTGGGATCGAGCCCTGCGCTGGGCTCCCTGGTCAGCAGAGAACCTGTTTCTCCCTCTCACACTCACCCCGCTTGTGTTCCCTCTCTCGCACTCAGTCAAATAAATAAATAAAATCTCTAAAATAAAGGAAGACATTGAAGTTTAAATCATTTATTTTTTGTTGTTGTTGCTTGTGTTTTTGATGTCATATCTAAGAAACCATCACAAATTCTAGGTCATGAAGATGTACCTCTATGTTTTCTTGAAGAGTTTTATAGTTTTAGCTCTTACATTTATGTCTCTGATCCATTTTGAGCTGATTTTTATATATGGTGTGAGATAGGGGTCCAGCTTCATTCTTTTGCATTTAGATATCCAGTTGTCCCAGCTTCATTTGGTAAAGAGACTTTTCTGCCCCACTAAATTGTCTTGGCACCCTTATTGATTGATCGTAGATATGTGGGTTTACTTCTAGACTCTCAAATGTACTCCTGTATGTTCGTCTTTATGCCAGGACCTCATTGTTTGATTCTTATAGCACTATAATATGTTTTGAAATCGGGAAGTGTAAATTTTCTTTGTTTTACTTGTTCAATGTTGTTTTGGTTATTTGGGGTCTCTTAATATTCCGTATGAATTTTAGAGTCAACTTGTCAATTTTTGCTAAGAAGAGCATTGGGATTTGGAGAGGGATTGCATTGAATTTATATATTGCTTTGGGGAGTATTGCCATTTTCATTATGTCTCCTATCTATGAACATGGGATATATTTCCATTTATTTAGGTCTTTAATTTCTTTTCCTGGGGCTCCTGGGTGGCTCAGTCAGTTAAGCATCTGCCTTCAGCTCAGGTCATGATCCCAGGGTCCTGGGATGGAGTCCCATGTGGGGCTCCCTGCTCAGCAGGGAGCCTGCTTCTCCCTCTTTCTGTCCCCCCTGCTTGTGCTCTCTCTCACTATCTCTCTTTCTCTTAAAATCTTTTTTAAAAACTCTTTCTCTTAAAATCTTTTTTAAAAACTTCTTCTCTTTTCTTTCTTTCTGAGAGAGAGCACATGCAAACTGGGGGAGGGGCAGAGGGAGAAGGAGAGAGAGAACCCCAAGTGGACTCCGCGCTGAGCACAAGGCCTGATGCGGGGCTAGATCTCATGACCCTGAGATCATGACCGGAGCTGAAATCAAGAGTTAGATGCTCAACCAGTTGAGCCACCCAGCTGCTCCTAGGTCTTCAACTTCTTTCAGCAATGTTTTGTAGTCTTTTTGTGCACAAGTCTTTCATCTCCTGAATTAAATTTATTCCTATTTTATTTCTTTTGATGCTTCGTAAATGAAATTTCTTATTAACTTCCCTTTTAGAATTGTTCACTGGTAGTATAACAGACTCTTATGTTTTGATCTTGGACTCTACAATTTTGCAGACTTCACTTATTAACTGCAGTCCTCTTTTGTGTATTCTTTGTGATTTTCTGTATATAAGATCATATCATCTATGGATAGAGATAGTGTTACCTCTTCCTTTCCAGTTTTGTTTTGTTTTGTTTTTAAGATTTTATTTATTTATTTGACACAGAGAGAGAGAGGTCACAAGTAGGCAGAGAGGCAGGCAAAGAGAGAGGGGGAAGCAGGCTCCCCGCCGAGCAGAGAGCCCGATGCGGGGCTCGATCCCAGGACCCTGAGACCATGACCCGAGCTGAAGGCAGAGGCTTTCACCCACTGAGCCACCCAGGCGCCCCTCCTTTCCAGTTTTGATGTGTTTTATTTCTTTTTCTTGGCTAACTGCCCTGACTAGAACTTCCAGTAAAATGTCAAATAGAAATGGCAAGAACTTGCATCATTGTCTTGTTTCTGATCTTAGGGGAAAAGCTTTCAGTCTTTGGCATTCAGTATGATGTTAGCTGTGGGTTTTTACAGATATTTATTATGTTGAGGAAGTTCCTCCTATTCCTGGTTTATAGAAGAGTTTTGTAATGAAGGAATTTTGGATTTTGCCAACTGCTTTCCCTCCATCAGTTGACCATGTGGTTTTTTCCCCTTCATTTTATTAATGTATATAGTCCATCATATTGATTGATTTTCACCCGTGGAACCGCCCTTTTGTTCCTGAGCTAGATCTCGCTTGGTCATGATGTTCGGTTCTAATATGCTGCTGGATTCAGGTTGCTAGCATTTTGTTGAAGATTTTTGCCTATATGTTCGTGAATGTTATTGATCTGTTGTTTCTTTTGCTTGTGATGTCCTTGTCTGGGATTCGGCATCACCATAATGCTAATCCCGTGGAATGAGTTAGGAAGTGCTCCTTCCTCTTCTATATTTTGGAGAAGTTCAAGAAGGATTAGTGTTCATTTCGTCAGACGTTTGGTGGAATTCACCATTGAAGGCATCTGGCCCAGGCTTGTCTTTGTCGGGAGGTTCCCACCACACATTCAGTCTCTTTATTGCTCTGTTCCGGTGTCTTATTTCTTCCTGATTCCGCTTTGGTAGTTTTTGTGGGTCTAGGATTTTGTCCCTCTCATCGCTGTCATCTAGTTTGTTGGGCTACAACTGGTCATAATCTCTCACAGTCATCATTATTTCTGTGAGGTAAGTAGTAATGTCGTCACTTTCATTGTCAATTTTGTTTATCTTTCAAAGAACCAAGTTCTAGTTTCCTTGATTTCCTCTTTTCTTCTACCCCCAGCTTGTTTTTTTCTGCTCCTCTCTTTATGATTTCCTTCCTTCTTCTACCATTGATGTCAGTCCTGTCTGCTTTTTCTCATTCCTGAAGCTGTAAATTCAAGAATTGGTCTGAGATTTTTTTCCTGCATTAATGTCGTCATTTCCAGCTGTAAGTTTCCTTTCTCAGGGCTGCCTGTGCTGCATCCCGTTAGTTTCGGTGTGTCTTATTTTCATCTGCATTCACTTCAAAGCGTTTTCTCATTTTCCTTGTGATTTTTTCCCCCCTTCGATCCATTGGTAAGGAATAGGTTGTTTCATTTCCACACACCCATGAACTTTTCACTTTGTCTTCTGTTACCGGCTTCTAGCCTCAGTCCCCTGTGGTTGGGGAAACGTTTTGTATGATTTCAATCTTTTCTAATTTCTTGCAGCTTATTTTGTGGCCGGACCTAACGTCTGTCCTGAAGGGTGTCCCTCGATGCCTGAGAGGGATGTGTGGGCGGGTTGTTCTGTAAATGTCTGTTAGATCTAGTTAGTTTCTAGGGTTCCTCAGGGCCTCTCCTTGTTGATCTCCCTGGTTGATCTCCTCTTTGGTGGTTCGACTCATTATTAAAAGCGGCGGGTGGAGCCTCCCACTGTGGTCAGAACTGTTTCTCCCGCCCGTTCTGTCAATTTTGCTTCATGTATTTTGGGTCTGGGTAGGTGTGCAGATGTTGGTCACTATTTTATCTTCTTAATGATTTTGACACTGTTATAAATCTCGAATGTCCTTGTTTGATTCTCATAACAAGTTTTTTTTTTTTTTTTAAGATTTTATTCATTCATTTAACAGAGAGAGAACGCAAGCAGGCAGAGAGGCAGGCAGAGAGAGAGGAGCAGGCTCCCCGCCGAGCAAGGAGCCCGATGCGGGACTCGATCCCAAGACGCTGGGATCATGACCTGAGCCAAAGGCAGTCGCTCAACCAACTGAGCCACCCAGGCGTCCCTCTCATAACAAGTTTTAACTGGAAGTCTGTTTTGTCTGACATTAAAATAGCAACCTCTGCCCTTCTCTGGTTGTTATTTGCATGGATTCTTTCCCCCACCTTCCACTTCCAGCTCGGTGTGCCTTTGACTCTGAAAGGATTGCCCTGCACGCAGCATGGCTTGTAATCTGTCCTGCCAATCTCTGCTTGTTCGCAGTATTTAATGCATTTACGTTAAAATTAACTACTGATGAGTAAGGACAGACTTCTACTGTTATTCTATTTGTTTTCCTTATCTTATCCCATCAATTAATAGCTATGTCTGTATCCTGGATCTTTTTGAGTTCTTCCCTTTGTGTTTCATTGATTCTTATTAGTGTTGTGTGTTGATTCCCTTGCCATTTCGTGTTCTGTCTATTTTCGTAGTGGCTGCCCCAGGGGATGACAATTAGCAACTTAAATTTATTTCATTTTATTTAAGATTTTTTTTTTTTAAATTTTTAAGTAATCTCTCACCTAACGTGGCGCTTGAACTCATAACCCTGAGGTCAAGAGTCATGCTCCACCGACCAAGCCTGGTGGGAGCCCCTATAGCAATTTATTTTGAATTAATACTGACTCAGCTTCAGTAATGTACAGAAATTCTGTTCCTGGGGCACCCGGGTAGCTCAATCGTTGAGCATCTGCCTTCGGCTCAGGTGATGATCCCTGGGTCCTGGGATCGAGCCCCGCATCAGGCTCCCTGCTCAGCGGGAAGCCTGCTTCTCCCTCTCCCACTCCCCCTGCTTGTGCTTTCCCTCTCGCTGTCTCTCTCTCTGTGTCAAATAAATAAATAAAATCTTAAAAAAAGAAAAAAAATTCTGTTCCTGTACAGCTCTCTTCTTCCCTCTTGAGCTGTTAGTGTCCAATTTACATATCGTGCAACTATTAACAGAGACATATGATTGTTTTACGCGTGTGTCTTCAATTATACAAGGAAAACAAAGAAGTAACTAACCCAAACTGTAAGAACACCGGCTCTTGCGTTCACCGGTGTGGTCTCCTTTACCAGTGCCGTCTCTCTCCTCCTATGAAAGAACGCAGTGTCCTTTGCACCCTGAAGGGCTCCCTTCTGCATTTGATAGCAGGTGGGTCTGCTCCCGATGCCCCCTCTGGGCATGGGGTTATCTGAGAATCTCTGAAACCCTTCCTCACTTTCTGAAGGGTTGTTTTGCCCAACACAGAATTGTTGGTTGACGGTTCTGTTCTTTCGGCGCTTGGAATAGGTCATCCCTTTGCCTCCTAGCCTCGTTGAGGATCTTAAACTTGGTGTGCGGCTTCTCTCTCGCCGTTTACAAAATTCTCCCTTTGTCTTTTGAGAGTCTGATGAAAATATATGTCCGTGTGGATCTGCTTGGCTTTTATCCTACTTGGAGGTTGTTCGGCTTCTTGGGGGGGGGGGGGCGGTTAGATTCTTATCTTTCAGCAAATCCAGGGCATTTTCAGCCTCAATCCTGCAGACGGAGTATGTTAATCCTAAACCATCTCAGTGTGTTAGCGCCCCACCCCCTGTCCCAGATGGCAGAGGAGGGGCTAAAGTCATTGTCTTTCCGTCACCCCAACCCCCATGGCAGCTCTGCGGCCTCCTTACATTCTCCAGGAAGTGCCGGTCTCCATCATAAGCGCCGCCAGATGTGACTCCCTGTTCCAACAGTTGGGCTTCTTCAGTTACGACCTGAAAGGCATGATTTGTGCCGGATCGGAGGACAGCAACCAGGACGCCTGCAAAGTGAGTTGCCCCTGCCCCAGGAAGGGCCTTACTGGACCAGGTACCATCCCCGCCCAACCCTGGGAGCATGGTTAGAGACCTGTCTCTAACCTGGACATGGTTAGAGACCATGGCCCCACTTTGCAGACACAGAAACTGAGGCTTGTTCACTTCCGGGGGAGGGGGCGCAGGATTTGCACCCAGTCTGCCCAGCCCCACAGCCCCTCCTGCTGTCCCCGCCTCTCCACTCCTCCGTTCCCCCCAACTCCTGGCTCTCCCATGCTGCTCCCCAGGGTGACTCAGGCGGACCCTTGGCCTGCGAAAAGAAAGGGCTGTGGATTCAGGTTGGAATCGTGAGCTGGGGATCGGGCTGTGGGAGGCCCAACCGGCCCGGTGTCTACACCAACGTCAGTAGGCACTTCAACTGGATGCGGAAGCTGTTGGCCCGCGGCGTCGTTCCCAGGCCAGCCCCCTGCCTGCGGCTGCCGCTCCCTCTGCTCGGGCTGGCCTCCTCCCTGCGGCTGGCCTGAGCGCACCTGAGGGCGCAGTCGTTACCATGGTCCCCGGCACGTTCACCCGCGGCTGTGGGCGCTGCAGCGGCAGGACCACCTGCGGGATCGAGCTCAGTCCACCTCTGTCCCTCTGCTAATAAACACGTTTGCGTGTTGCAGTCTATGCCTTGTGGAGCCCTCTGGGGCCCGGGTGGCTCCCGGGCACCCTCCCAGTCACCCCAGCAGCACGCCTGCACGCCTGAATCTTGCTCCAGCTGTCTGCACTATTCGGGTGTGGGGGCGGACCACAGGACCCCTCCGGTTAGATCAGTTGGAAAGGTACTTGGTGGGAGGACATTAGAGCCGGCCCCCTCCCCCCTCGAATTCACTCCACGCCCCCAGAGGTGGCTGTATGTCCCCGAGATCCCTTATTCTCCCACCAGGCTCTCCAGCTGCCCCCACGGGGACCACCTCCAGCTCCGCAGCTCCGTGACCCCCAGGTCATGAAAGGTCAGGAGCCCGGGGAGGACAGGAGGGAGCTCCTTTTATTCTCCTCACACTTTTACCGCATTTGAGTGAGCCAGGCTCCCTGGCAGGACCCGGGCTGGCCGAGCTCTTCGCAGCAGCCTCTTACAGAAGAGGAGACTGCCTCTTCTGCAGACTGCAGTCCTGGGGACTGCAGGGAGAGCAGGTCATAGCCCTGTGTCAGACACCTCCGGCTGGAGCACGGACCTCCGGCTGGAGCACAGCCCAGTGTCAGACACCTCCGGCTGGAGCACGGACCTGCAGCTGCCCTCCATCCACATCCGAGGCGGGCGCCAGCTTCCCTGTCCCGTGGCGCCCGCCCTCACCCCTGCCCACTGCCCTGCTCACCTCATTTGCCGGCTCACCGTGCGCGCTTCCCGCCCGGCACTGCTCCAGCCCTGGAGGACTATTGTGGACTGAATGTCTGTGTCCCCTCCAGAACTCACGTGTTGAGGTCCTCCCTCCCGCGCAACTGTCTTTAGAGATCGGCCCTTTGTGGAAGCAGCCAGGATTAATATGGGTCCTGAGAGCGGGGCTCTGAGCCCCTAGGCCCGCTTCTTACAGGAAGAGACGTCAGAGAGCTCTCTCTGCGTCCCAACACCTCTCCTCCCGGAGACAGGGAAGAGGCCGCGGGGTGCCCCGAGACAGCCGCCGCCGAGGCACCGGGCACGGAGCTCTCGGGATGGGACCCGCCCTGCCAGCACCTCGTTCTTGGACTTGGCAGCCTCCCGGACGGTGAGACCTGTTTGTTCCAGGGGCTCAGTCCCCCTTTCTGTTCTCACAGTCGGAGCCGAGACACACCCAGAGCCCACCCCGCAGAGAGATGACAGCCGGAATGGGCCTCCCCCAGCGCGCGCACTGACGCGGGCCGGAGTCAGGGCCGGGCAGGAAGGCGCCCCAGGAAGCCTGGGGCAGAGCAGCAGCTGCGGGATGAGGAGGAGGTGAGCCGGCAGAAAAGAGCTCAAGAGCCTTCTGGGTGGTGGGCACAGTCCAGGCCCAGCCCTCTGACCTTGGCTCCCAGATCGGCCAGCTGCACGGAGGCCAGCAGGCTTGCTGTCCTGGCCACACCAAGTTCAGGAGTGGACTGTGCCCCGAGGTCAAGTGTGCTCCTGCTTCTGGTCAAGCTAGGAGTGCTGGCAGCTCTGAACCCGCCATCCCCCCCTTTGAATTAAGTGCAGCGTGGGGAGCCAGGTAGAGCTCTGTGTGGGCAGCCGCGCCGGGATTTCTGGACAGAACGGTAGTGTTCGCAAGCTCCGTGACCGCCACTAACAGGAGCCAGGAGCCGGGATCAGGTTCGGAGATGAGCTGCCAGGATTCTCCAGAGCTTCCTGGCCTGACCGCAGCCCTCCGCCCCTGCCCTTGACCTCCCGAACCCAGGCCCCCGCCCCCAGCTCTCAGGACCGTGGCCCCAGCCAGGTGTCCTTTGACAAACCCAGGTGTCCCTTTCCTGCCACCTCAAAAGTGCTACTCAAAGCATCTTTGTTTGAGGCTCCGCTGGTGAAGCCACAGCTCCGCCCCAGCTCCGTAATCACCCCCTGGCCAGGCGCCCACCCCCTCTGGCCCTTTAAGCCCCCAGGTCCTCCCCTGCCCAGTCAGCAGGGAGGGCACTGGCCTGCAGGTGAGAGCAGGCTGCCCGGGGCTGCGGGGGCAGGAGGGGCGGCCGCACGCAGAGGGACTAGGTGATGGGGTGGGGACCTGGGGAGGCCTAGGGGGCTTAAATCTCGCGGGGGCTGGGGGGACAGGCGTGGTTCCTGGGGCGTGGACAGAGGGCCATGCATAGAACCTGCCCCCCCCCCCCATAGGTCCAGGGCCAACCAGGGGCTGAGGAAAGACACAGCGCCCCTGGGGCCTGGGCTAGGACCCCCTCTCCTCTCCTTGCAGACTCTGACCGCAGTCACCACCCTGAGCTGTGCTGCCCTTACCAGGCCCAGCCCTGAAGACATGATGAGGGGGGCTTCCTGCCTACGGGTGTTGCTCCTACTGCTGCTGGGTGAGTGGAGGGCAGGGGCTGGGGGGTTCCCTGATGTCCCATCACACCTCTCTCTGGCCTGGTGCCCCTAGAGCACTTGGGGACACCCTAATCCTGGCTTCACCGGTTCACCTTCTCCCCGTTGCTGATCGCGGGCTCCCCAAGCTCCCTTGTGCCCGCGGGTGTAGGGGTGTGAGTCCCCCCTTCACGCTGCCCTGGGGAGGGTTAAATCAGGTAACCAGGCCAGTGTGGTGTGACAAGTATGTTCCACCCTCCTTCCTAATCTCTGACATCCGTCCCCCACACCCCGTTATCTGACACCAAATTCCTAATCCAGTCCTTTCCCTTCGCTGCTTCCTCCTCCAGGAGCTGCTGAGACTGCGATGCGGGAGTCGGCAGGTAAGGACGCCTCAGAGTCCCCGCCCTCTCGGCCCTGGCCCCTCCCCGACCCCACCCACCTCGCTGGTCCCCGGTCTTCCTCCCTCCGTCGCGTCCCCCTTGTCCCCCGCAGCCTGCGGGCAGCCCCAGGTGTCCAGTCGGATCGTGGGGGGCCGGGACGCCCGGGCCGGTCAGTGGCCGTGGCAGGCGAGCATCCAGCACCGCGGGGCGCACGTGTGCGGGGGCTCGCTCATCGCCCCCCAGTGGGTGCTGACGGCGGCGCACTGCTTCCCCAGGTCAGCGGGGGCGGGGTCCGGGGCCCCCGGACGGGGGGAGGCGGGGCCCCGGACGGAGGGAGGCGGGGCCCTGGGACGGGGGGAGCCCGGCCCGGGGCGCCGTCGGCAGCGCGGTCCCCATCGCGCAGGCCGACGCTGCCGTCCGAGTACCGCGTGGTCCTCGGGGCGCTGCGCCTGGTTCCCGCCTCGCCCCGCGCGCTCTCGGAGCCCGTGCGCAGGGTGCTGCTGCCCCCGGACTTCTCCGAGGACCGCGCCCGCGGCGACCTGGCGCTGCTGCAGCTGCGCCGCCCGGTGCCCCTGAGCGCCCGCGTCCAGCCCGTGTGCCTGCCCGAGCCCGGGGCCCGCCCACCCCCCGGAACACCGTGCTGGGTCACCGGCTGGGGCAGCCTGCACCCGGGAGGTGAGGCTGGGGGCGGGGGCTCCCTCTCCACCTCCGTCTGACCGGCAGCCCCAGCCCCGCGCTGTCCCAGTCCGGGACTCTGCGCGACCTCTGGGAGGTCCTTTCTGTCCTACCCGCAGTCAGACCGGCGAGTCCTGACTGGCCCGGCGGGTCAGGCTCGTCAGCCCCGGCCTCTCCCAGCTCTCAGAAGTCCCCCTTCCTACCCCCCTCAGTGCCACTTCCAGACTGGCGACCTCTGCAGGGAGTGAGGGTGCCGCTGCTGGACGCGCGCACCTGTGACCATCTCTACCACGTGGGCACCGACGTGCCGCGCGCAGAGCGCATCGTGCTGCCCGGAAACCTGTGTGCCGGCTACGTCCAGGGCCGCAAAGACGCCTGTCAGGTGCGCGAAGCTGCCTGGAGCCCTGGAGGCTAGGTCCTGTGCCCGGCACCCTTCCTCCCTCCCTTCCTGGAACCCAAGACCCAGGGGCGGTCCATCCTGGCCTCTCACGCGGAGGCAGCACCTCTGGGACTGGAGCCCTGGGGTTGCTCTCCCACATCTTCAAAGTGCTGAGAACTGAGCTTGCCTTTCTCCTGCAGGGTGACTCTGGGGGACCCCTGACCTGCGTGAGATCTGGGCGCTGGGTCCTGGTGGGCGTGGTGAGCTGGGGCAAGGGCTGTGCCCTGCCCAACCGTCCAGGGGTCTACACCAGTGTGGCCACTTACAGCCCTTGGATTCAGGCTCGCCTTAGCCTCTAATGCAGTCACACTGACCTGGATTCAGAGGCTGGGGTCCCTCTGAGGACCTGCCCAGTCCCCCCGCCTTGCCCCTTCCGACTTGAGGCTCACAGGTGTCACCCATCTGTCCATCCCTGTCTCCTCCGCAGGGCTCACCAAGGCCTAGCTGCCAGCCCTCCTCCAGGAACCTCCCGTGGGGGTTTGGGGGGGAGCTGTGTCCCAATTCCTCGCACCCCCTCCCTTTCCTGCTCATTTACCATATCTCAGCTCCAGCCCCTGGGTCCCCAGAGACCGGCAGGCCAGCTGGTGCTGTCTGACCTCTGGGCCCCCTTTGGAGGAAGTCAGGGAGAGTCAGAGTATGAGAAGGATTCAGCCCCAGGAGATGCTTCTCCATGGTGGCCGGGTGGGGGGCCCCCAGCTGACAGCCGGTGGGGAAGCCCCTCTCTGCCACAACTGCAAGGAGCGCCCGGGACCCAGCCCCGCCCCCGCAGGCCTCCAGACAAGAGCCCTTGAACCCGGTGGAGCCCTCCCAGACTGCTGGCCCCCAGAGTTGTGATTTAATAAATGTGGGTTGTTGCAGATTGCTCTGTCAGTGGTCCATTCCTACAGAGCAATAGAAAATGAGTGTAGACCTCGCCCCGCTGCTGGGGGGGTGCCCCCCACCCCCGGCCTGGGTGGGCCAGCCCTAAGCTCTAAAAGGCTCAGGAGCCTGGGGCACCTAGCCTGGTGCCCTCGACCTGGGCGGGGCCGGGAGCCCCCAGCCAGGCCTGGCCAGAGCTTCAGCCGCGCTTGTTCCTGTGGCGGAGCCCCTCGCGGGGAAGGGGCCGGGGCTGTGTCCCAGCGGAGGCGAGGGCCCGCACACCCAGGACCCACCCCCACCTGCATCTGGAAACCAGCTGAGGCCCCCTTGCAGCTCCCTGCCCACCCTTGTGTGCCTGGGACCTGTCTCCTGTCCCCTCCCTGCCATCTGCTCATCTGCAGGCCGAAGACCGTCTGTCCCAGTAGATCCAGCTCAGTGTCTGCAGAACAAGAAACTGAGGAAAACCTGGGAACCCCAAAGCCTAATCTTTGCGGCTAACAGGGACAGTGGGGCCAGGAGGCATGGGGGAGGCCATCATCAAAGGTGTGGCCCCGGGGGTAGGGGATGCTGGCCTGACACTCGTCTCCTCCCTTCCCTCCCAGGAGAGAAGGTAGGTGCACCGGGCAGGTGGGCAGGGTGGGCCCACAGACTTGGACCACGAGGGAGCCCCAGACTGCTTTCTCCCCCGGCTGAGGGCCATCCATCCGGGGAAGCGCTTCGCTGTCCTTGGGGATGGTTATTTGGGACCAGAATGAGGCATGGCTATGGGCGTGGCGGCAAGGAGACCCCAGTGGCCCCTGCTGGGCGCTGCTGGCAATCCTGGCTCCTTCGCTCAGCCTGGGGCTGGCTAAGGGACCTTCCCCAGGACGCCTCCGGAGGCGCTGAGATGGGCACAAGTTAGGGGCTGGGAGGCAGCTGCCTCAGCCTTGGGCCCGCTATGATTTGGGGAATGGGTCCCCATTCAGCCCCGTGTTTCAGAAGGGTAACCTGGGAGCTCAGCAGGGGCGTCCGGGGCTGGGACTGGAGGAGAGGGGCCCACAAATGAGAAGAAATCAGCTGCTCCTCATGAAGGCCTCACCAGATGCCACAGAGGGCTTTGCTGCACCACCTCGTGGGGTCTCACCTGACGCCCGTTTGTCAGATGAGAAAACTAAGGCCCCAAGTCACGCACCGGGTGGATGGTCGGCTGGGATCGGTGCCCAGGCGGTCCTGGTTCTGTGAGCGGCTGGGAACGGAGGGGCGGGGGCTCCAATCCCCTTTACTCTCTCCACTTGCTTCCCTACAGTGCAGGGCTCCGGGCTCACCTTCTTTCGGCCCCTTCCTGCTGTGCGTCTGTCTGCAAGGTCAGTGGCGGCGCGGGGGTGACTTGACCTGCCAGGTGACGGGCCGGGAGACTGCCTCTGGGAGGGGGCACCAGGTCGGCTGGGGTGGTCCTGGGGAGTCCCGGGCGTGGGGGACACTGGGCTCCCCTCTAAGGCAGGCATTGCCCCGCTGCTCCGGCTGGTAGTGCTGCAGCCAGACGGCCTAGCCTCTCCCAAGGGCACTGACTTGACCTTGGTTTCCCCTTCTGTCCCCTGACTTGATGCCCCGAGCCCTCTCGTGGCGGCCGGGAGGGCCGAGAAGCCGGCTAAGGCCCTCACCTGCTCTGCACGAGCGCGCTCCCGGCTGCTCGAAGAACACGCACGAGGCGTTCTCGTGTTCACTTTCGCCAACTGGCCAGCAGGTCCAGAGAGCTTAAGGGGCGTGTTGGGCAGGCCCCCCACCCTCCCCGCCACCTCCCCTAAGCTGGGTGACCTCTAACAGCGGGGACCCCTGTAATGGACGCCATTCATCCCCCAAACCCCAGCACTGTGCTGTGTGTGCATTAGCTCCTTAACGCCCCCAAAGGGCATGCGGAGTCCAACTGTAGGTCCCTTTCACGGATGGGAAAACAGGTTAAGGCTCAGTTACTGAGCTGATACTTGGACCCAGATGGTCGTTGGCTGGAGGGTGGCCAGAGACAGGCCCGATCCTCGGTCAGATGGTGTGGGCCCGCTCAGGATGACTCCCGGCAGGGATCCTGAGCTGTGACACGGGCTGGGGACAAACCTAATAAGGCAGGTGTCAGGGCGCCTGGGTGGTCAGTGGGTTACAGTCTCTGCTTTTGGCTCAGGTTGTGATCTCAGGGTCCTGGGATCGAGCCCCGCATCTGGCTCTCTGCTCAGCAGGGAGCCTGCTTCCCCCTCTCTCTCTGCCTGCCTCTCTGCCTGCTTGTGATCTCTCCTCTCTGTCAAATAAATACATAAAATCTTAAAATATAATAAGGCAGCTGTCTACGTGGCAAGAGTGCGTGCGTTGAGGACTACGGGCCAGGGTGCAGCTGGGCCAGAACATGGTGGGCGGAGAGGAGCCCCATCCTTCCCCACAGCCCTGGGCCCCCATGGTCCGCACCCCGCCTGCTGCGCGGTCTCCTTCAGCAGTACAGGATCTAAAGCCCTAAAATTTCTGTACAGAAAGAGGCCGAGGGGCACCTGGGTGGCTCAGTGGGTTAAGCCTCTGCCTTCAGCTCAGGTCATGATCTCAGGGTCCTGGAATCGAGCCCCGCATCGGGCTCTCTGCTCAGCAGGGAGCCTGCTTCTCCCTCTCTCTGCCTGCCTCTGCCTACTTGTGATCTCTCTGTCAAATAAATAAATAAAATCTTAAAAAAAAAAAGAGGCCGAAATTAAGATGGAAATCTTCGACCTGAGCCAAGGGCACCACACTAGTGACTAGTCCATGACCTTCTGACTCAGCGCGAAGGTCAGCTGGGGGGGGGGGGCAGTTAGCGAGGAGCCAAGGCCACCAGGGACCAGGGAGGAAAGAGTCACAGGAGGGGAGAGGACTTCAGGGGGCTCTGGAGGAGGCAGAGGCTAAAAGTCAAAATAACAATAATTTTGGTTACAGCTCTAGTTCAACTCAGTTCTACTGAGTACCAATTCTTTTTTTTTTTTTTTTAAGATTTTATTTATCTGAGAGTGAGAAAGAGAGAACATGAGCAGGGGGGAGGGGCAGAGGGAGAAGCAGGCTGCCCGCTGAGCAGGGAGACGGCTGAGCAGGGAACCCAATGTGGGGCTGGATCTCAGGACCTTGGACCGGAGCCGAAGGCAGACGCTACTGACTGAGCAGTTGAGCCACCCAGGTGCCCCCAGTACCAATTCTTTTTTTTTTTTTTTTAAGATTTATTTATTTATTTATTAGAGAGAGACATCACAAGTAGACAGAGAGGCAGGCAGAGAAAGGGGGAAGCAGGCTCCCTGCTGAGCAGAGAGCCCGATGTGGGGCTCGATCCCAGGACCCTGAGATCATGACCTGAGCCCAAGGCAGAGGCTTTAACCCACTGAGCCACCCAGGCGTCCCCCCAGTACCATTTCTTGATGAAAATCTATGAACTTTACAAACTACTGTTCTCTCCTCTTAAAGACGAGGAAACTGAGCTTTCATGAGGTTAACTGCCCAAAGCTGCACAAGCAGCAACGGGACCGAGGATTTGAATCCCCCGTCGTCTGAGCACTAAGCCCAGCCCGGTGAAAATTAGTAAAAGGAACCCTCGTTTAGAACGCAGTCGGGAGGCCAGCAGGGGGCGCTCTCACCCTTCTCGCTCAACAATTGCGGCCCCAACGGGAAGAGAGGCACCACCTGGCAGGCGGATGCTTACTTTACTACCCCAGCTGGAGGAAGGCGACAGCCCAGCCAATGAGAAGCCACTACAAGAACTCACTTTATTCCAATTAACTTTGTTTGTAACAGCCCTCCCAGTTTCTCCTTTCCTCTGTTAATCAGAGTTTCTTTCCTTCGTTGTGCAGATTTGCCTATGGTTTTGCTGTAGCTTGCTCGTCCTGGCTTGTAATTCTCCGCTTTCCCCAGGTAAGCCCAGTTTTGCTGGTAAAATAACTGGCAGTTTCATTTTCTTAAGGGTAATAATTGTTAGTCACCAGCTTGACTCACGGCCAAGGCAGCAGCAGCTTCAGATTCTGCCCGCTCTCAAGAATGGTCACATCACAGCCACCGACATCGGCAGCGCTGTTTGGCATCCAGGACCTTCCACCCGCCCCCTGGGAGCCCCGGCATGGCTGCCACATCCGGTGAGCGACCCAGCTGAGGCTCTCTCCCTCCCGGTACTTTGTACGGGAGAGAAAACCTCTTTCCCTCGCTCCAGTGTAAGCGCAACCTGGGGCAAGGCAGGACGGTGTCCCAACACCCAAGAATAAGCCCTACACTGTTGGTAGGGAAGCCCCCTAAAGGGGCAGCCAGCCAGGGAAACCAAGTCCACGGGGTCCTTCCAGAGCTGCAGTGGAGGCAGGCAGTCAGGCGGGCGGCTGCCCAAGGACCCTGGGCAGGAGGGGTGGGGGACTCCTCCTCCCTCCTCCCCCTGAGGAGTGAGCACCAGCTTTGGCAAAGCCTTGGGCACTTTTAAAAGATTTTGTCAGCGAGCACAAGCAGGGGGAGACTGCAGAGGCAGCAGACTCCCCGCTGAGCAAAGAACCCAATGGGGCGCTGGGTCCCAGGACCCTGGGATCGTGACTGGAGCCGAAGGCAGACCTTAACCGACTGAGCCACGCAGACGCCCCGAGCCTTATGGCATTTTTCCTGGGAGTTCCCCGGCCCACTCCCTAAACACCCACGGGCAGCTTCCTAGGGTTCTTCCCGGCCACACAGCCCAGGCAAGGCTGGCCGTGGAAATGGGGACACCCACTGGGGCACCTGGGAGAGCCAGAATTATCACCCTCTCAAAATGGCGGCCAGGGAGCCCCTCAATTATGAGCAGACCTTCTCCCCCCTCCCCCCTGCTCACACACACACACACCCACACACACACCCACCCTCAATTATGAGCAGACCTTCTCCCCCCCTCCCCCCTGCACACACACACACCCGCCCGCCCGGGGTCGTTGAGACGCAAAAGTCCTGTGCCCCGATGACCAAGATGGCACAGCATTTACTGACCCTCCCTTGGATGTGGGACTATTATACACTCGCCACGTCAGTCCCCAATGTTTGCGGGCTCCCCCACCCCAGAGGGCCGATCCTGCGCCCAGATCACTCCCTCACTGCTACTGAGTGGGGGTTGGGGGCTGTGTGGCTCGGCTTTGCCACTCCCAAGATGGCGCCGCCACGTGCCGCGCCGGACCCCGGCTGCACGCCCACCACGCCACGGCGCCGAGATGGCGGCGGGACACGCAGTAGGATGGAGCGGCAGGCGCATCACTTAAAATGGCGGCGGCCGCGGGGCGGGGCCGCGGGGCGCGAGGCACGCTGGGGCTGGGCGCGCGGGCTGCCGGGAACGGGGCGGAGCGCGGCCGCGCCGGCGCGTCGAGGGGCCACAGGCAGTCGCCGCGATGGTGAGCGGGCGCGGGGGGAGGGGCGGCGGGCCGGGGACGGCGGGGACGGCGGGGGGTGGCGAAGGGCGGCGGGCCGCGCGGGGCTGGGGGTGGGGACGGCTAGCGGCGGGGCAGGGGGGCCGGGCTCCGCGCTCACGCCGGCCCGCCGCCCCCAGGACGTGTTCCTCATGATCCGGCGCCACAAGACCACCATCTTCACGGACGCCAAGGAGTCGAGCACCGTGTTCGAGCTGAAGCGCATCGTCGAGGGCATCCTCAAGCGGCCGCCCGACGAGCAGCGGCTGTACAAGGTGCGGCCCCGGGCGGGCGGGGGCGGGCGCTGCGTGGCGGCCGCGTCGTTGGTGTAAACAGTGGCCGGAACTCCCCCGCGTGGAGGTGAGGCGGCGCTGGCGCTCCGTGGAGCGGCGGCCCCGGGCGGCGGGCTGGGGAAACTGAGGCTCGGCGAGGTGACCGCTCAGCCCAAGGGCAGCGGCAGAGCCGGGGTTTGAACCCCGTGGGCCCGTCAGAAGCGCCCCCCTTCAGCCCCGCGCCTCGCTGCCGACAAGCACAGGGTGTCGGAGTGAGTCGCGGCCCAGCAGGCCTCAGCCCACGAGCGCACCGCTCCCCGAGCTCCTGCCGGTGCTCTGAGGGTCTGTCCTTCCCCCTCAAACCCACTGCAGTGAAGGGGGCGAAGGTGGCTTGGGGCTTTCGTGGGGGAATCCGCCCTCTTGGCCCCATTCGGGTGCCCGACAGCATGGCGCCCCTCAGCTAAGTGCCTCGCTCAGATTCTCGCTGGAGACTGGGGAGCGGGACGCTGGCCTTTCATGCCGAACTGAGCCTCGTTTAGTCCCCGAAAGCCCCTTCTGCAGGCGCCCAGGGCCGCGTCCCCGCTTCCTGGGCGTGCTTCACTCACTGAAACCTCCTGGGTGCCGGACAAGTTGGGAATTCCAGTAATTCCCGTCTTCCGGATAAACTGCACATAGACAAGACGCACTGCTTTGTCCAAGGCGGCAGAGCTGGGATTCAGATGAGGCCTCGCCGAGCGCAGACCGGGTCTCGGGCTCTTAAAATTAGGATCACCTGGAGACTTGGGAGGGAAAACAAGATTCCAGAGCCCCACCCTGGGAGCTTCTGATTGGAAAGTCGTGTGTGTGGCCCTGGAAGTCATGTTTGCTATGTTCTGGGGTGGTCCTGGGCCCCAGTTGGGGCCATCTGTCCTTTTTTTTTCTTTTTGAAGATTATTTATCTGACAGAGAGAGCACGCTCACAGGCAGAGAGGGGGAAAGTAGGCTCCCCGCTGCGCAGAGAGCCTGACGGGGGGCTGGATCCCAGGACCCTGAGCCCCCCGGGCGCCCCTATCTTCCCTCTTCTGACTTTCAGGGTAGTTGCTGACCAGGGAAGCTTGGGATCCACCCCTCCTGGGGCCTCTCCCAACACTGCCTGCCTCTCTCCTCAGGATGACCAGCTCCTGGATGACGGCAAGACACTGGGAGAGTGTGGCTTCACCAGTCAGACGGCAAGGCCGCAGGCCCCAGCCACTGTAGGGCTGGCCTTCCGAGCAGGTGAGCGGGGCAGCCAGGCCTGGTGAAAACAGCCAAAGAAAGGCATCACTGGGGAGCCTGCTGGGGTTCCTCCCAGCCTCCGGGGCAGTGTCTTCCTAGTCCACAAAGTGCAGTCAGTATCTTGCGATTGTGTATTTGTTTCCCGATGAGGGGGGAAAATAAAGCAGAGGAGGTGTTTGTAGAAATTGAAGCCTATTTAATGAAGGATTCAAATAGTCCAAATCATGATACCAGCTTCTGTTCACAGAGGTCTTAGTGAGTATTGGGTCCTGTACTCTGCATTCTCTTTCCTTTTTTCCATTTAATACTCGGTACCCTGAGAGGGAACCGCTGCCATCCCCACTTTGGAGATGTGGAAACTGAGGCTTGCCTGCAGTCCCACGGGGAGCTGTGGTTCCGATGCAGACTGCTGGGACCTGGCCTGAGCTGGGCACAATGTAGTCTTCCAGCATCTCTGTAGGCCAGACTTGTGTTGTGCCCATTTTAAGGATGAGTAACTGAGCCTGGGGAAATTAGGTCAGTGCTGCCAGATCTGGAATTCGTGTCTAGTCTCTGCCTGCCCCAGGGACGGTTCTCTCATGAACCATATGCCCCTTGCCTGGTGTTTAGAAACCGAAGGGTGGGGGTGGTTCACTGCCTTCCGGTATCTCTCCTTCCCCCAAGAAGAAAAGTTTGAATTTTATTCTTTGTCTCTAGAAACTTGAACAGGGGTTGTGGGTTTTCACAGCTGTGGACTCGGGCTTGTGTGGATGGCTGGTAAACTCGGTTGATAAGTAGTGATTTTTCCAGATTTTTTTTTTTTTTAAAGATTTTACTTATTTATTTGACAGAGAAAGATCACAAGCAGGCAGAGGCAGATAGAGGGAGAGGAGGAAGCAGGCTCCCTGCTGAGCAGAGAGCCCGATGTGGGGCTCCATCCCATGACCCCGAGATCATGACCTGAGCTGAAGGCAGAGGCCCAAACCACTGAACCACCCAGGCGCCCCAATTTTTCCAGTTTATATGAGAAAACCTATAGTGAGGACTGAGGAAGGAGTGTACAACTTTAGGCACACTTTCGGATTTCATGAGGCTCCCTGGGCTTGGCCTCAGCAGTTGTCCTTGGGCGCCTGCTTCGTGCCTCCGGTCCCCGTGGCTGGAGTTCCCATCTCCATGGCACTTGGGCCAGCCTCACAGGTGGTGTGAGCCCACACACACCCGGAGGGTGCTCAGCAAATGGAAATCCAAGGGGCTTTCCTGTGGGTCCCGTGTGACCCTCTCCATGACATGAAGGCAGGCACACAGCTAGTGCAGACTTTGGGGGGGGGGGGGGCAGGTGAGGACTGAGCCCATCTCCTGTTCTGCTTCCCGAGCCCAGGCTCGGTGCATTCTCCTGGAGGAAGTACCCCTTCCTCTGAAGCAAAGGCTGTCTTCCGTCGGCTTGCAGAGACTCCTGGGAGATGTGAGTAGGCCTATTGTGTTGAGGAAAGTCTCAGAACACAGGGAGGGGATTTTTTTTCCTATGACCCCAGTTAGGGCGTTGAATGTGGGGGTGACTAGACCCTAGGTGGTATCACCACTGGGGCAGGTAATTGCTGTCTTGATAGAGGACACAATATGGACCGGACTAGATATTCTTTTTTCCTCCTGTGGACTTTTGTTGCAAAAATGCACTTTGCGTGGGCAACCATTTTCCTTAGTTTTTGGAAGGGCAGAACAGAACTCACCCCAGCACAAACTGGCTGCTCAAATCAAGTGTTAAATGGCGTTTTCCAGATTTAGCTAATCAGAAATAGAATTGTGAATGAAGGCAAGAAAAGGTTACTGCTGATTTGTGGCTTGGAAGATGAACTAGTTAAGCTGAGCCATGGTCCAGTTCAGCATTGTTGACATCTGGGGGTCAGGTAACTGGGTGTGAGGTGTCTTGTGCATTGCAGGATGTTGAGCATCTCTGGCCCCTATTAGAGATAGCCATCTACCCGCCCTGCCAGGTGATGACAAGCAAGACTGTCAGCAGATGTGGCCAGCTGTCCTGTGGGCCTAACTGGTTGACAACCCTGAGGGGAGGGGGGGTAGTCTCCCTTTTGGAAGAAAGTGCAGGAGAGGATGCAGAGACTGTCTATGTAGAAAGGCTGGGGAAGGCTTTTCTCATGAGTGTTTTGACCTCTTGAACCCCCCCACCCCCACCCCTTTAGAGTGGCAGGCTTGGGACCAGCAAATTCAAAGGCCTTGAGTCAGGAAAGAGCTTGATGTAGGAACACAGCACCGGGGACAGGTGGACAAAGGACAATGGAGGTGGGAGATTCTATTCAAATGTGATGGGAAGGCTTTAAATAAGCAGGGGAAGAACAGTCTTGTTTGAAGAACAGTCTTGTTTGAACCTAAAAATCTGTGCTTAGTAGAGAAGAGGTATGAATGGGACAAGGAGATGGTGGAGATTTGGGGGGGGGGAGCCAGATGGGGAGGAGGGGGTCCACACCGTGTCACTTGTAGGTATAAAGGGTGAGGAAAGGGACTCCGGAGGGTGGGGATGGGCCTGTAGGGGTGGAACACATTCTAGTAGGATCATGGAAGACACTCACTCTGCAGAGGGGGGGGGGGATTTGCTCAGAGGACCCCTGAAGCTAGAGGTGGCTGCTCCTTCCACTCTCCCAACCACCCCCCTGTCCGCCAGATGAAGCTTTCGAGGCCCTGCGCATTGAGCCCTTCTCCAGCCCACCTGAGCTGCCTGATGTGATGAAACCGCAGGACTCAGGAAGCAGCGCCAACGAACAAGCTGTGCAGTGAGAGCGCCCTGGGCCCCCTCCAGTGCCCCCCCCCCAATAAAAGAGATTTGGGTGTCTGTGTGGTTGCTGCCTTTTTCTACACACCCTGTCCTGATGTAGACATAACCTGCCCTGGGATGGTCTGCACCCCTATAAGGCCCATCCTCAGCCCCTTGCTGCTAAGGCCCCCCCGTGAGAGACCACAAGCTCTGTGGGCCCAGCCGTCCATCCCCAACCCCAGCCTGCCCCTCTGAGGCCTGGGAGGACCCCAGGGCCCACATGCCAGCCTTCTGCTTGGCCTGGAGACCCAAGGTTTGAGGCTTTGTTCCTGCCGTGAGCCAGGCTCACAGCAACTCTGAGCTAAGGTAAGCCCAGGAGCTAAAGCAAGCTGGAGTTAGTGTGCAGGCTTTAAACTGGGCTCCACAGGGAATCCAAAGCCCAGAGCCCCCCCCCAACACAGGTCCTTGGAGGCCAAGAGAACCCCCCGGCAGTCAATAGAACAGCTCTCTCCCCACCCCTCATAAACCATCTATAGATCCAATTCCTGCATTTCTCATTTTTATTTGACAGAAAAAGTTGCTCTTGCTGTACAGATTTTAAAAAACCAAAATGCCTTTAAGAAACGTGAAGAAAAGTTGGGGGAGGGGCCACAATCTCACTGGGGGGGGGGGCAGTAGGGGCAACTAATTTCCACTCCTGCCCCTTCCTTCCAGGAACACCTCACACAAGTTCCTAAGTTCCAAACCACCACCCCCCAGGAACTTAGGGGTAAAGGAGGGGGGGGCATCACTGCCTCCCAAGCCCTAACTCAAGACCAGGGTGTCCCCAACTATATTCTCCCCTCCCACAACTCCCATTCTCATTCCCACCCACCCCAAACCCCCCAAAACGTGAACCAGGAAAAAACTCACAGAGATTAACATTTCACAGGAACAAAGAAAAAGAGGGGGGGAGGGAAAGGAGAGAGCCCTCCCCCAAGATGCTGCCAGGGTTCAAAGGGGGGCAGACAAGGACCCCTCCCCATGGCTCTGCTGGGGAAAGGGGACACTCCCTGCAGCTCCAGAACTTAGGGTGTGGTGGAACTCCCCCCAGAAAGATTCAAGGAGACCTGCAACGGAAAAGAGGCCGGTCAGTGCAGAGCCCAGTCAGCGCTGGGGCACGCAGAAGGGGACCTAGCACCGGAGTGCCAGGCCGACGCACCTGGAGGAGCGGTGGCGCACGGGGCGGGGGCTGGGCGTCTCCCTCCTGCGCTTGTGGCCCGGGGAGCGGCTGTCACCACGCTGGCCTCTGCGGGAAGCTCGCTCGCCGCTGCTGCTGCAATACCGCAAGAATGAATGACATCAGATGACACACAAGGCAACACCCACCTCTAGCACCTTTGGGCCTCAAAACTGCACAGGGCCCGACGGGCCAGGCCGCCCTACCTCGGCTGGTCCCGCGGCGAGGGCTGGGGTGAGGGGCGGCGGCGCTCCGCAGGCGAGTAGCTGAGGGACCGAGAGTCGCGGAGGGAGTCTATTGGCTTCCGGGGGCTACGGGACCTGAGGAGCAGATTAAGTCCCCATAGCACCACGGTCTTCCCAACCCACCAGCCGGCACTCAGGACCACCCCCCAGGTCCTGACCACCAAACCTCATACCACACAGGGCCAGCCTCAGACCCACCTTTGTCTGCTCGCTCACCCATCCGCCCGCGCACCATCCGCGTGCCCCAGTGGGCAGGGCACGGGGTACAGCGGGGGATGCAAAGACAAAGACAGTCCCTGCCCTTGGAGGGGCTCAGTCTGGTGATGGAGGAAGGCCAAGGGAGGCCCACTTGGCCCCATGTATGGGAAGCAGCCCCACAAGGACCGATGTACATGGGTCTGGGGACCCGGGGGGAGGGGATGTGGGGCAGGGTAGTCTTCTCGAAGGTGCTGTTTGAGCGGAGTCTTGCAGAACGAGGAGTTCACCAGGCGGACAAGGGAATTCCAGGCAGAAGGAACAGCATGTCCAAAGGCATGGGGTTCTCCTTAGACTGCAAGGCGCTGGGTGTGGCTGGAGCACAGGGCATGTGTGGGGGCGGGCAGGAGAGGAGAACACAGGGCAGGCAAGGCCAGTTGGTGAAGAGCCTCACACGCCATTCCCGCAGAGGTGGGGCTTTGTCCTGCAGGCCACAGGGCGTCCCGGAAGGATTTGTGGAGTGGAGGGAAGTAACCAGATGTGCGTTTTAGAAAGATCCCTCTGGCTACGTGTGGAAGAGAATGGCGTGGAGGCAGGGAGACAGGGAAGAGGCTGTGGACAGAGTCGGGAGCAGATGACGGTGGCCAGACCAGAGCCCTGGCAGGAGCAATGGGGAGATTTAAAAGCTAGTATCCCTGGGACCTCGGAGGAGGGAACAGGCTGCATGGCAGGGGCAGGGACAGGAAGGAACCTAGGACTCCAGAACTCTGACTGGAGCGCCCACTTGGATGGTGCAGCCCTTTGCCGCAGCAGGGCCCAACGAAGGTGGCGGGGAGAGGAGAGCCCAACTCCTCCCACGTAAGCAGACAGCACAGTCCACCTCAGACTCCCGGCAGGGATTTCGCACCCGGGGTCTCACCCCACCCCTTCCATCTCAAGCAAGGCAGAACTCACCTCCGCTCACCAGGGGGCGGCTTCTTGGGGCTTGCAGGTTTGGGCAAGACCTGAGGGCCAGGCTTAGCAGGGGAGGGGGAGGAAGTAGAAGAGGAGGACGAGGACGAAGAGGAGGAGGACGAGGAGGAGGAGGAGGAGGACGAGGAGGAGGACGAGGAGGAGGAGGACGAGGAGGAGGAGCTGGAACTGGAGCTACTAGAGCGCCTCTTCCGCTTGGCTGGGGTCGGCTCCTGAGGACGTCCCTCTCGAACAGCCTCCTTTGGGGCTGGGGCGGGACTGGGCACCCTGTGGGAGAAGCACAGTGTCACAAGGAGACAAGATGCCCCAGCCCCAACCCTACCTTCCTTGGCCTGGAGGAACGGCAGTGGGGGAGGGGTGCCGCAGAAAGGCCCTGCGCGCTTTCCAAGCTGAGAGCCAGTGAGTGCATTCTCTGGAGAGCAGTGGCCCCGAGCTGACCCAACCTCTGCTAACACAAGCAACAGGCTGGGGCCCGCAGCACAAGGGATCAAGGCTAAACCTCAAGAATGTCCCTGATGGAGGAATAAGGCCCCTGGGCTCAGGTGTGGAAGTCGAGCTGGGTGGTCTCCCTCCATGGAGAGCCACAGTCTGGGGAGGCCCCTGTGTGTGCGCGGGTTGGCTGGGGGAGGGGCCGTCCTGCCTGGAGGCAGGGAGAGGGATGGGATGACCTCTGAAGATCCTTCCAGCCCAGGGAGTTCCTCTTGAGGTCTAACTGCCATCCCTCCTGCTGTAAAATTAAGTCCATTTCCTCTAGTTCTGTCCTCTGTAGAGACGGAAAACTCATCATTATCCTCTAGAGAATGAACCTTCGGAGACTTTTATCTGACCCGTTCCTCCCCCCACCTCCCGCTGCCCCCACCCCAGCATTCTCTTCTACCCCCAGCTTAAGGGTCAAGGTCCCCATACCTCCTTCCGAGAGCAGAGAACCTCTGGATGGGGCTTCTCCCTCCCCGCAACCAGCCATCCCCAAAACCTGCCCCGTAGAAACAGTTCTAAAAGTCAAGCCGCTCACCTCTTCAGTGCTACCTCAGGTTGAGCAGGAAGGCTAGAGCCCTCTGAGTCGCTAGAACTGGAACCAGAAGAGGAGGAGGAGGAAGAGGATGACGACGACGACGATGAAGAGGAGGAGCTGGAGGAGGAGGAGGAGGAGGAACTCCGCCGCTCCTTTGCCGGCTGCAGGGCGGCCAATGCAGAAGGCTGCTGGGCCCCCGTGGAAGCAGGTGGTTCCCCACCCTCAGGATGGGACATCCCAGGGACAGGCCCAGAGAGCATGCCATTGTGGTCACCAGCAGAGGACGTGGTCTTGGCCACTGTCCCAGAGGAAAGGGACTGAGACCCTGCTACAGGGGTGGTCTGGGCCAGCAAAGCTCGGGACTGGTCAGAAAAAGCAGATGGCACAGGGGACCTAGGTCTATCCTGAGCTGAAGGGAGAACACACTGTGAGGGAGCCTGGACCATTCTAGAGGCAGGAGAGGGAGCCCGCTCAGAGGTCATTCTAGACTGGCTCAGGGCAGATGGCGGGGTTCTGGAGCCTGGGCCTCCTGGCGGGGTTCTGGATCTGGCTCTGTCAAGAAGCGGTGGTGAGGTTCTGCCACTAACGCGCTCGTAGGCAGAGAGGGGCACCCTGGGGCTGGTAAGGTTTGCACCAGACAAGGCTGGAGCCATCCTAGCACTGGTGAGGCTTGCGGGTGCCAAGGCAGGAGGGGTTCTTGAGCTGGCAATATTCACAGGAGCTGTGGCATGTGCAGATCTAGGACCCACCAGGTTTGCAGGGGCCGCGGCCTGGGGTGTTCTGGAGCTGGACGGATAGTTTGCAGCAGCTGGGGGTGTGCCAGAGCTGGTGAGACTCAAAGCTGCCAAGGCAGCTGGGGTTCTGGCTCCTGCTAGGTTCACAGCTGGGGCTGTAGGGGTGCGAGGGTCAGCAAGGTTCACAGCAGAAGGTGCCACTGCTGTTCTAGGGCTGGTCAAGTTCATGGCTGCTGCTGCAGCTGGTGCTCTCGAGTCAGCCAGGTTCACTGCTGTTGGTATGGCAGGTGTCCTGGCACTGGCCAGGTTCATGGCTGCTGCAGAGGCTGCAGGAATCCTACTGGCAAGGCTAGCAGCTGGGGCCGTTCTGAGACTCATGAGAGGCACTGGAGCTGGAACCTGGGACATTCTTGCAGCAAGGCCAGCAGCAGACATGGATGGAGGCGGCCGAGCAGTGCCAAGACTGATGGCTGTCAGGGCAAGTGCAATTCTCGACTGTGCGTGATTTTCTGGCACCGATGTTCTTGGGTGATCAGGAATTCGGGGACCTGGACCATCCATCATGGAGCCACCAGCTTGCTGCAGGACAGACATGGGTGTTCTAGAGCTGCCAAGGGGTTCAAGCATTCCAGGTGATCGACAGCGGTCCAAAGGTGTTGGTGACATGCTAGGACGACTGAAGCAGCTCATTCTGGAGCTATTGAGTGCCACTGGAGGTGTCCGAGAACCAGAATGATTCCTTGTTGCTGGAGGGCTAGCAGAGCGTGAACGATCAGAACTACTTCCAGATGCAGAACGTCTTCGGATGGCAGGAGGGGATCTTGTTAAGGACCGCTTGCCCCGAGTTGTTCGCGGAGTACGGGATCTAGAACGGCGGCGGATAGCAAGTGGAGAGCGACTTCGAGAACGTTTGCGTGGCAACAGTGGGGTTCGAGACCGAGAGCGGCGCCGAATAGCTGGAGGTGTTCGGGACCGAGATCGGCGGCGTGTCACTGGAGAGGTTCGAGAGCGGGACCTCCTCCGATTTACTGGAGATGTACGCGATCTAGATCTCCTACGGGTAACTGGGGATGTTCTGGATCTCGATCTTCTGCGAGTGATAGGCGATGTTCTGCTTCGAGATCGCCTCCTGGTTACTGGTGGAGTCCTAGATCTAGACCTTCTTCGGGTCACTGGTGGAGTTCTAGAACGGGAGCGCCGGCGTGTCGGTGTTCTGGACCTTGAACGACGGCGGGTTACTGGTGGTGTTCTAGACCTGGATCGCCTTCGACTCACTGGGGATGCTCTGGATCGAGATCGTCGTCGAGTCACTGATGTCCTGGACCTTGATCGTCTCCGACTAACTGGTGAGGTTCGAGACCTGGACCGACGGCGGCTGACCAGAGGTGTTCTGGACCGGGATCGCCTGTGAGTGGCAGGAGAGGCCCGAGACCTTGAACGTTTCCACGGGGCTGGTGAAGTGCGTGAGCGGGACCGCTTCCGACTAGTCGGGGGTGTCCGAGAACGGCCTCTTCGGCGTCGGGAAGAAGTTCGGGAACTCTCCTGCCGGGCAGGAGACCTTGAGTGGTAACCAGAGCCTCCCCTCCGCCGACGAGTGACCCGAGACCTTGACCGGCTCCGCTGTCTTCTCCGAGAGGTTGACTGAGAAGATCCAGACCTATCTCGACGTCGAGTTGTTCTGGTTTTCTCCCTCCTTGAGCGGGAACGGGACCTCTGGAGCCCGCGAGGCTTTGGCGAAGGAGAACGGCCTCTCCTTGAGGTTGTCTTAGCACGTGGGGATGAAGCTGAGCGCCGGCGGCGTGAGGATCTTGACTTCTCAGCTGGCTCTGGGGAAGACACTGAAGGACTTCTTCGGCGTCTTGGGGGAGTTCTAGAACGGGTCTCTGGTGAGGAGGACGCCGAGCGGCTTCTACGAGAAAGCCTGGCCTTCCTGGTCAGCTCAGGAGATGATCGAGAGCTGCGACGGCGAGGTGGAGTACGGGACTTGGTCTTGGGCTCTGGTGAGGACCTGGAGCTTCTCCTAGCAGTTCTGGATTTGGGTGGGTGTTCTGGAGAGGACTCTGAACTGCTGCTTCCTTCAGGAGAAGGGCCTCGGCCTTTGCTTGATGAACCTGATCTGCTTCGCCTAGGAAGAGCTCGAAGGGCAGGAGCCTTGGGTTCAGGAGAGGAATCAGAACCACTCTGTGCCCTGGGTGCTGCTCTTGGCTTATCTTTAACTTCAGGAGATGAGCCAGATCTACTGCGCCGAGGAGAGGGTCGTGATTTGCTCTCGACCTCTGGAGATGATCCAGAGCGACTCCTCTCTCTAAGCGGTACTCGTATCTTAGCTTTAGGATCTGGAGAGGAGTCTGACTCACTTCTTTCTTGAGGAGATGCACTTGGTTTCCCATCAAGTTCTTGAGAAGATCCAGATCGACTTCTCTGACCAAGAGGAGTCCTAGCTACAGTCTTCTGTTCAACTGAGGATTCTGATCCACTTCTCTCTCTCTGGGGGGTGAGACACTTGTTGTTGAGCTCCGGGGACGATGGTGAACGACTTCTTGGTCTAGGAGTCTGAGGCAAAGCTTTTGGTTCTGGCGAAGAATCACATTCACTTCTCCCCCTGGATGGTGTTCTAGGTATATCTTTCATTCCAGGAGAGGACCCAGACAAGCTGTGTCTTGACGGAGTCCCAGACCCATCTCTAAGTCCTGGAGAAGACCCAGACCTGCTTCTCCTTGAAGGGGTTCTGGGTAAGCCATCTTTCAGCTCAGGAGAGGCAGAGCTACTTCTTTCCCTTGATGGCGTTCTGGGTACTGCATCAAGTACTGGTGAAGAAACACTCTGATTTGAAGACATTCCTGCTTTTTCCACTGCATCTGGGGATAACTCAGAACTGCTGCGTCTAGAAGACCTCGTTGATTGTTCTTTCAGGTCTACAAATGGATCTGTCTCCAGCTGATTAGGAAAAGATCCATTCAAATCTTCTTTAACTTCAGGAGAAAACCCGGCATTCATTTCTGCAACAGTGCCTGAGTTTCTAAATTCTAAAGGTGACCCAAAACTATTCTCCCGTGGGGGAGAGTTAGACAGTTCTTTATGTTCTGGAGAAAAATGTGGCCCACTCCAATTTGAGGCCACAGCAGGGCCTTCTACTTCCAAAGAAGCCTGCGACTGGCTTTGGTCAAGAGTCAGAGACACAGTGGGTCTTTCTTCTATTTCAGGAGATGATTCAAAGTTATTCCCAGTCACTTCTTTAAGTTCCGGAGACAAATGAGAGAGGGACTGCTTTGAGGATTCTTCAGATTTCTCTACCACGTCCATTAATTCCTCATCTTGGCTTGGCTTAGCTAACACACTTTGGTCTTTTGTATCTGGAGATGATCCAACACCAATGCCTCTTTCCCTTGATGGGGTTTTAGGCATCTCTCTGAGTACTGGTGAAGAATCAGGCTTGTCCTGCACTGGAAGAGGACTCGATCTGTCTCTTGGTCTAGGAGAGGACACAGTCATCTCCTCCTGAAGGAGTAAGACCATTTTCTCTTTTGATTCAGAAGGCTCCAATCTACTCTGCCCTATAAGAGATTTAGAGTCCATTGCAGGATATGGGGAAGAGTCAGATTGAGCCTTTCTCTGCTCGGGAGACATTCCAGATTTTAGCCTAGGACTTGACAATTCGCTTCTTTCTTGTCTTGCTGGAGATTTGGGTGCCAGCTCAGTGACTGGAGATGAGGACCTGGACCGGCCCCCCTTAAGAGGTGTTTGAGATTTGTTCTGCACAGATGGAGACTCAGAGTAACTCTGTTTCATTTCTGGACTGGAAGTATCAGATCTAGGGTCTGGTGAAGTTTGAGATTGTCCTTTCTGCTGCAAAGAGGCGGTGGCAAAATACAACTCTCCTGGTGGTGTGCTAGACTTTACACCTGGACAGAGAGAGAAGGATCCAGAACTTTGTGCTGTTAAGTCTTTCAACTTCTCTTGGGAAGATGGTGATCCACAAATATTGGGCCCTGATGGAGTTCGGGGCTTTGCTTTAGGGCATGGTGAAGTAGACCCTGAGTGACTTTGTCTTGGTGGTGTTTCAGGTTTCACTTTGGTATCTGGTGAGGAGGACCTAGAACGGCTGTGTCTTTGCAACAATCTAGATTCCATCTTGGAGCAAGGAGACTCTGATCTGCTTTGCCTTGGAGGTGTTTTAGAGGTCACCCTGCTAGGACTTGGAGAAGAGGAGCCAGAATGGCTTTGGATTGGTGACGTGATTGCCTTCACTTTGGGTTGTGGAGATGACGACCCAGATCGGCTCCGTCTCGGAGATGTGCTAGATTTCACTCTAGGAGGAGAGGACCCAGAGCAGCTTTGTCTCGAAGGGGTTGTAGATTTCACCTCAGGGTCAGGTGACGATTCTGAACGGCTCTGTATTTGTGGTGTTACAGGTTGTTCATTTGCCTGGGGACTTGTTACAGACCCTTGCCTTGGTGGTGTTCCAGACTTCACTTTAGGTTGAGGAGATGAACTGGAACAACTCTGTCTCGATGGTGTTTTAGATTTCTGATTAGGAGGAGAAGAACCAGACCGGCTTCGCCTTGGTGTTCTAGATTTAGCTTTTGGTTGGGATGATCCAGAGCGACTGCGCCTCGGTGGTGTCCGAGACTTCTGTTTAGGACACGGAGAGGACCCTGAAAGGCTTCGCCTCAAAGACAAGCGAGATTTTGCTTTGGACCGTGGCGAAGAGAGAGACCTGCTCCGCCTTGAAGAAATGCGAGATTTTTTCATTTCTGGGCTTGAGTTAGACCTGCTCCTTCTTTGTGACGTTCTGGATTTGTTTTTCCTCTCTGAAGATGAACCAGACCTGCCTCTTCTTTGTGGCGTTCTAGAGTGAGATCTTCCCCGTCTAACTACACTTCTACTACGAGATCGTCGTCTTGCAGGTGTCCTAGACCGAGATCTCCCTCGTCTCGCGGGTGTCCTAGACCGAGACCGTCCTCGTCTTGTGGGTGTTCTAGATCGAGATCTCCCTCTTCTGGCTGGGGTTCTAGAGCGTGACCGACCACGTCTGGCTGGGGTTCTAGAACGGGACCTGCCACTTCTCCTGGCTGGTGATCTGCTACGAGACCTCCGTCGTACTGGTGATCGGGTCCTAGATCTGCGCCTAGCAGGTGTCCTAGAGCGAGACCTGCCCCTCCGGGCTGGCGTTCTAGAGCGAGACCTACGTCTGACTGGTGTTCTGGAACGTGATCTCCGCCTGGCAGGTGTTCTAGAGCGAGACCTGGCCCGACGGGCTGGTGTTCTAGAACGAGATCTGCCCCTAGTGGCTGGGGATCTAGAGTGTGACCTACCTCGTCTCGCTGATCGAGACCTGCCTCTTCTCTGGGTATTCCTGCTTCTAGACCAGCCTAGTCGCTGAGGAGACCTAGAGCGACCACGTCGCTGGGGGCTTCTGGATCGTCCCCACCTCTGTGCCGACCGGGACCTACGCCACTGAGGGGACCGGGACCGAGAATGACCTCTCTTGGTAGGGGTTCGAGACCGAGAACGTCCCCTCTTAGTAGTGGTAGGGCTACGGGACCTCCCCACCCTTCGAGAAGGGGTATGAGAATGTGACTTATCCCGCTTTGCCCGGCCATGTGAGCGACTCTTGGAAGCGGGAGAAGAAGAAATCTCTCGGCGGGACCCAGGAGCTGGTGCAGGTTTAGGACTTTCAGGGGAAGAGCTGGCATGTCGAGAAACTTTGGTAGGTTGAGGGGATGGTGGGCAGCTCTCTGAAGAAGACTGGGGTGGTTTCTCAGGAGACTTAGGTAGTGAACAGCCCCTGGGTGGGGAAGCCTCAGATGGGGGGTTCACTGGCTCCTGACTTAAGGTGGTTGTTGCAAGGGGTTGTGGGGAGCCGCCATGTTGCTCAGCAAGGAGCGGAGTGGGAGCAGGTGGTTCTGGACCTGTGCTGCTCCTTTCCGGAGAGGGGCTAGGTCGAACTGCAGATTTCTAAGAGTGGGAGAAAAAGTACGGATAGGAATATAAGCACCAAATCTTCCTATCGCCTTTAAGAGTCCAACACCCTTCCCAATGAAATTTTTCTCTACACACCCTATTACACCAACTGGTGCCTTTCCCCACCACGGGCTGTCATTCATCAACAAAAGATCACATAAAAAGTGCAGAAAACAAAAATATAGACAGGCTGTCACTTTAAAAGCATTATTATCTATGAAAAAACACAAGGCAACCAACTAACTCATGACACTTCCTAACATCTGTAACAAAAACACCGTGGCAACATTTAAAAAAGAGGGCACTTTTTTAAAGAAACAAGGCAGTCTCCCAAAGTGGGAGGCATCATCTGACTTAGCCCTTAAAAAAGAATGTTAAAATAAAAGAACAAAGGAAAAGGTTTCATGACATGACTTGTGTAAATAAGAGTATGGGAACTACAGAAAAGAAAAAGGAAACCAAGTTATAAATTCTTTAAATATAAAAAATTTTCCGGTGATCCAACTTGTTTAGAAAACTAACTCTGGATGACATAGGAAATGGGCAAAAAAGCTAAGAATTTAGCAAAGAGCGATTTATGTAATAGCAAGAAAACATCATAAATAGGGCTCAAGAAGAATAATCATAGAATGACACGTACTGAAAAGACAAATGTAGTAGTGTTTTCAAACTGTGGGCAGCAACCCAGGGGATTAAAACTCTTAGTTAGCTACAACCACCATTTAACAAAACAAAAAACTAAAGATAGCTCAAGGAATAAGACTAGACATAATTAAAAAAAAAACAAACAAAAAAAGACTTCTACACAAGCTGTACATAAAATATAAAAAAACACTGACATAAAACCTATTAATAACCATTCTGGTTTGAAAAACATAATTTTATACTCTGGCTTGAAAAACATAATTCTAAAGAATCTACAGATGCAAAAAAGAACTTGATGAAAAACACACACAAAAAAACTAAAATCCACTTTCAAAAACTTCTTTCCTCCTTCACTTCAAACACCCACCCTAACCCTGCAACCCAATAAATATCTATTAACTCAGTAACATACCTCCTTGTCTTTATCTTTATCTTCATGAGGACTGCTAGGCTGCTTTGTAGAGGGCTCGGGGCTGCTAGGCTGCCCTGTGTTGGTGGTACCTGGTTCCTTAGAAGGTGCATCTCCCTCCCCTCGACGCCCTGAAACGGGGGAAGGACTTCGCCCAGTCAAGGCAGTTGTATGGGTTTTTGCTGCCGCACTTCGAGACCTGAAGAAGGTAATTGAGGGCAGGGAAGAGGAAGGAAATCAGCTCAGGGGAGAACAAAATACCCCCTCCCCAGCTCCCATCCACCTTTCCTGACTGTACAAACCCTCTTCCAAAACGCCTTCTCTTACACACATGACTCAAATCACTCACATGGAAATTCAAGTCCAATTCACTTTGGTCTTTTTCTTCCAACACAGTCCCCAAAAAACATTCTCCCTCTACCCCTTTATTCACCTCCCCCAACCTCCCCCAAACCCTCCACCCTGCCCATTCCCTACCCACTTCATTCACAACTCACCTCTGAGCCCACCTCCTTCAGGAAGCCTTCCCCGATTAAGGAAGCCAGGGTAAGGATTCCTTCCTCCCCCAGACACCACGAACAAACCACCACCCCCCCTATTCTGGCAGTCCATATACATCAGAACAAAACAAAACAAAAAAAAAAATAACAAAATAAACAAAAACAAAAACAAAAAAAAAAGAGAAGGGGAAATGTATATGTCTGTCCATCCTGTTGCTTTAGCCTGTCAGCTCCTAGAGGGCAGGGACCGTGTCTTCCGAATGGTCTGTGCAGCGCCTAGCACACCGTGGGCGCTCAATAAATATTAAATTGATTAACCCGCAAGTCCCTCTCCCTCCCTTCCTCCTGGACCACCCCTTACCGACTACGGGAAGTATCAGAAGAGGAAGCAGAGTCAGCAGATGTTGAACGGTGGGCCCGGCGGCTCTTGGGGGCTGGTGTTGTACTCCGAGACCTGAAGGAAGGTCACCACAACTCAGGGTACTGTTACACTTGTACTGGACTCTCCTCTTCCATCTCTCAACCCTCCACCATCAGTCAAGGACATAACTAATTCTCCTTTATCCCCCATCACGCAGCCTTTACCTACTTGGTAGGCAAATTACCCCCAATCCACACAAATTCACTCACCGCTTCCGCTTCTTGTCCTTAGATTTACGTTTGCTCTTTGGAGTGGGAGACCTGACGATAAAAATGACATTATTAAAAACAATCACTTTTAAATAAAACCAAAAGCAAAATGGGAAGAACCAGGGAAATTATTAACAGCGCAAGATCAAAGAACTGAGCTATTCCAAGAAAATCCCTGAACAGGCAAAGCCAACCCGGCTCACCATTCCATGTGCCACTATGCCCCTTACGCCCCAAAAAAACTCTTACCTGTGCTTCCGCTTTTTGGATTCAGACTCTGACCTGTTAGAGGGAGAGGAGGGGAGAAAAAAACCAAAACATGAACCAATACCTATGCCTGGACTCATCAAGCTTCTCCAATCACTCCACACACTCCCACCTCATACCTGTGCTTCTTCTTCTTCGAGCTCTTCTTCCTCTCTCGTCGAGGAGAGCTGCTCTCTGACCTGCTAAAGATGGGTTCAAAAACAAAGTCATTCCGCTCAGCTCCTTCCCTGACCTACCCACTTACAATTACCCCACAAAAAGGCTTCTTTAAAAAAAAAAAAAAGCAAAAAACCATTCTCTCAGACTTATTTACTCTCTCCAAGAAGCATGTCTCTAGCATAAAGCAACAAATCTCAAAATGAGAAAGAAAATCCAATTTAAGATACTGCTGGTTAATTCTTAGCTGGGAAAACTGCAGAATCAACCCTTTCCCACTGAAGAAACGTCCATATTCATTCTCCAACTGAAATCTAAATTGCAACTCCCTCTTCTCTGATTTATCTGACAACTGTCACCTACCTCCAAGAACTATTTCCAGAAAGAAAAAGAAAACGACAGGATTGGTTCTCTAGCTATTAGAGTAACTTTCCAACTAACTTACCGTCCTCTATCTTTCTTCTTTTTTTTCTTCTTTTGCTTTGGGGTTGGTGAGCGGGAACTGCTGGACTCCCGGACAAGGCTTGGGGAAAGATGAAATGAAGCAAGCTAAGTGCTAGGACAATTTTAGACATTTCAACAATAAAATCTCAACAGTTTGATAAAAAATAGTCCACAAAACTCCACAAAAACAAAAACCAGACTACTTAGAATCAAGAATAGAAGTTGACATGGGTGTCTTGGCCTCGAGTACCTGTAAGGTTTAGGAGGCTCTGGAGCTGGTTGTTTAGCTTCTCGAGCACGACGCTGAGGATCAAAAGAGCTGCCATCCACATAGGAATCACTGATGCCAAAGGCAGCACGGAGTCGCTCATTTTTCTTTTCATTCAGTTCCGCCAACTGGTGAGTCTCAGTTACCCTAGAGGGGGAAAAAAGGAAAAGATGAGGAGGAGTTAACAAAGAACAGAGTGATATTCACACAATTGTAGACAATCAAATGGGACTGGGAAAAGATGAGGGCAGGGAAATATAGAAGGTAAGAAGAGAGGATAACAGAAGCAGTTATTTAGAGTCCAGAGGAAGTAAATGACAGTGAAAACACTCACGCTGGCCTCTGTCCTGGGGTCTCTTCCTTGCCCCCAGGGTTCACATCCTTCTCCAGCAACATGAGTCGAAAAGTAGCCACTTTTTCCTGAATTTGCTGTTCCTCGTACCTAAAGAACAAATCCCTTCAGGGTTAAAGCTAGATTAAGCACTTTCCCCGGTCCCAGGTTTACAGTTTCCTCATTCCCAGAAAGATCCCTTCCCTTTCCATGCACACATAAAACTTGTCACTCACTGTCACCCAAAGGGCCTTTCTCTTAGATCTTTCTGATCTTTTTCTGTTATCTTTCTTCTCTCCACTGACTATAGCCTCTAGAACAGTGGATTTTAAACATGCCACACTCCAGGGGCCAAAAGAGGAAAGTTAAGCAGAGTTCCAGGTGCTCCTCCCCCCACTTCAACAACAGGTATTTCCTGAGATTCCAAAGATACGTTGTGTGAAAAGGGTGCCACTGCTCAAGTTTGAAAACCACTGCTCTAAAAGGTCTTCTGCCTGACTGCACCCCTTCTCCAAAATTTCACTTCCCTACCCAACCCATGATTCCCTCTTATCCAGATATTATTCCAATTCCTGTTTTCCTGCCTTCGGTACTTTCCAAGGCCTCAATCCTTAAATCCATTTACCTTCCTCTTCTCTACCAATGACAACACCTGTCAGCTTATACCTTAGCTCTTCTCTTCCCTGGTACCAGCTTTCCCACCTCTCCCCTTAATTTCTGTTTCTCTATAGCTCCCCTCTTTCCCCATGTGCCTCCACCTAAGTAATTCAGACTCCCTGAGGCTTCCTCTTATCAGACAGTTTCTGTGTCTCCCACCTTAAGCTGTCCCTTAACTCCTTTCCATTTATTAGCTCCTTTATCTCCTCCCCTCCTTCAACTCCTCTCCAGGTCTCTTCAACAAATCCTAAGCTCCCTACATCCCACCTAATTCCCCCAGCTCTGCACTCACACAGTGCTTGGCTCTCCCCCAGCCCTCCCCTCACCCCTGCTCTTCCATCATCTCCTCCAGCTCGAGGCATCGCAGCTCCACGCGCCGCTTGCGCTCGTGGTCCAGGATGTCAGGATTAGGCCGCTTCACCAGGGCAGCCTCCAGGCGCCGCAGTTCCTCCTCTCCCTTGTAGTCAGGCCGCTCACCCCGGCGGCCCCGCACCAGGGACAGGTTGCGCTGGACGTAGCCGTTGGTGCCGCTGCCCCGGGGCGTCGGCAGCCCGATCCCGTTGTACATGGCCCCGTGCCCGGGGGGGCACCACCGCTCCTGAGGGGGAGCGGGGAAACACGGGTCAGGCCCCTGACCCCAAACTAACCACTTACCACCCCCCAAATCCTTGTTCTCCTTCATCTATTTCAACATGAATCTCCGCTCTAAACCTCCTTTAGCTGCACAATCCTCCTGGTCTCCTAAAACCCTTCCTTACCCTTCCCATACTCTCCATTAAAATCAAAGCCCAGCTCTTACAGTCCTTTTAACCCCAAAGTGTTAAGAGCTATAGCCATTTCTGTTTGCACCTAGATGTTCTTCTTTTCCAGCCTAAGGCAACAAGAAATCTGTTTCTCTCAAATTTCTCCACGTTGCCTCTTAATTCTCCTTCGGACCCAATAAGCACAAGAGATGTCTCCACCAAGTAATCTAATCCTTAGCATCTGGTAACTGACTGAGACCTCCA
>CM052805.1:2037892-2123910 GCA_028533885.1 Nasua narica
CCCCCTATGTACTTGAACAGGTGGACTAATTGGTTCCTAACAGAAGCCAAGTGTCCTGTACACTGAATAAAGGCCAGTATGGGTATCAGAAACACATGAACCTTGGATACATAATCCTCTTGTACTTTACCTCCCAGAAGAAAAGGGCCATTTCCCCGATTCCAAATACTTATAAGTGCCTATCAACTACCCCACCTGTATCTTATTCCTTTAATTTCCTTCCCAACAGAATTTCTTACATGATTTGCAGCTCACACAAGTCTCATTAGCTCATCTTGAACATCACCCGTTTTCAACTCAATGCTGAAATACATTAAATCAGCCTCCTCTGCTCCAACTGTTCCCATATCTTCTACGTTCCTTGCCCTAAACTTATTCAGAAGCCCCCCCACTCTTTATACTCCCCCTTCACTAACATCAATCAGCTTTCCCTATCAATCCCCTGTATCTCACTTCCTAGAGTTTCTCTTCCAGCCCTGCCTTATCCCTCTCATCTTATCTCCATACCTTCTATCACATTCTATCCTCTCAACCTGTCCCAACCCCCAGCAAGGCTTGAAAGAGCCCTCAAGCCCCCATTCTGCCGGTTAAATTTCTTAGCGATGCATACTCTACTCCTTTTCCCTACCATATACACTTTATTTCTTCCCCCATCTCATCCTGTCGTGGACAGCTTCACAAAGCATAAATATCAGTAAAAACTACCCCAAGAAACAAGTGGAGAGATTAAAAGAGATAAAACTGGATAAAAAGAAACAAAAGGGTTTGAAAATCCCAGAATAAAAAAACAGCATACAAATACGGGGGGAAACGTACTAAAACAACAACAAAAATTTAAGTACGGGGAGATAGTAAATGGAAGGAAAATTGCCCAATTCCAGAA
Source organism: Nasua narica (assembly GCA_028533885.1). Taxonomy (NCBI): domain Eukaryota; kingdom Metazoa; phylum Chordata; class Mammalia; order Carnivora; family Procyonidae; genus Nasua; species Nasua narica. The sequence continues at coordinate 2,038,776 of CM052805.1, forward strand.
CTGCTTGTACCTCTATCCCCAAACTCTAAAGGCTGGATCCTTGCCCAATCCCAATAGCACTCAAAAGGGCTGAAAACAAAAAAAAAAAACCACACTAAGGTAAAGCAGTCACAAATAAGGCTTAATCTAGGAAAAGAAAATAGAAATGCACAAAAAATGACAAATTTCTTTACAGCACAAAAAGTCAGTTTCTCTACCTTCCAAACTTCACTTTTGTTTTCTCAACTACCAAGCCTCACCACCCTAAACCTAGGTCCTTCTTTGCCCCTCTAAAGCCCACCTAATTTCTGCCTTCCTTACAGAATGCTTCCGACATACAATTATTTCTTCAGCTTAACCATTCACCCACACTTCCATACCACCTCACACAAAAATCCTCCCACTCCCTTAGAAGAGAAAACCAATAGCTGCTAAGAAAAGGATATTAAAACACAACGAACTGTAGAACTTTTAGGGAACAAGTTCCCCCCCCAAAAAACAGCCCACAGTTTCCGATGCAGTGCTCAACACTAAAAGCAAAGACCAAAGGGGAACACCCACACACAGAGAAATCACCAAAACCAGTTAACTTTATAAAACAGGCATTCTTAACTGGGTTACACACCGTGAGCACCCGAGGTACTACCCAGGCTAAAATCAGAGAATAAAAATAAGCTGCAAAGCAGGACAACAGAATTTCTTTTGTTGGGAAATTAATCACAACGTCAAACTAACAAAGAGATATAAGGCAATCTGAAAATTCAATACTGAGAACTCCAGAAACGCACCAAAAACAAGGTGGTGGGTGTGCAGGAAAAAGGACATACAGGTAAGCGCAGTAAGAGGGCATTTCGGTGACAGAGCGGACACTACGGAACCCCCAAAATTTTAAATAGTAATTCACGACGAGACCTAAAACCACACACTTAAAAGACAACGAGACGCTCTTTCTGAATTTTTGGTCCAGACGACATCTTAGATAACCGTGAGTGGAAACGAAGGCTCCGAAGAGTTGAGTACCAAATAATACCTAAATCGGCGCCCAGCGTTTTCTTCCCAAGGAAGGGGTCCAACGGCCTCCCCCAGCTTTAACACAACTTTTAAAACGACAATAAAAAGTGGAAAACTAAAAAAGAGAAGCACATAGTCTGCCTTTACGTACCTGAGCTGAACGTCTTTCAAAAACAAAAACAAAAACAAAAACAAAAGGAAGAAAGCCAAGGTTTGGCGCTCTCGTCTCCCTACCGCTTCGAGACAAACAGTAAAGAGTCTGAAGGGCCCCAATATGCGGGGCACCTAGTCCGAGGCCTCCCTGCAGCGGCGGGGCCGCCAAGGCCTATTTTCGGCCTTGAGGCCTGGGGGAGGGGGCTGCGTGGCGCCCAAGAGTCTGGGAGGCTCCGCGCCGGCCCGCAAGCCCGCAGGAGGGACGGGGAAGCCAGAGGCCAGAGAGGCTCGGGGGAAGAGATCCGGGAACAGGCCCCCGCCGCCGCCGTCGCCGACTCCCCGCCGAGAAAATGCCGGAAGGGGCAGCCGCGGGAGAGCCTCCTCGGCCGCACGCGTGGGGGAGGCGAGAAACCGAGGCGCGCGCTCCCCCCTCCTCGTCGCGAGCGCGCGCGAACGCGAGAGCAGTCGGCGGCGCGAGCCGTTGCCATGGGGGAGGGGGAAGGCAGTAAAAGCCCGAGCGCGACAGGAACCGAAGGAAGGCGAGGGGGAGGGGAGGCAGGCGAGCGAGGGCGTCCGCGTGAGCTAGGGGTGGCGAGCGCGCGTGCGTGCGGCGGCCTGGACCGTTCTCCGCGCGCTTTGGCCTCGCGCCGGGGGCCGCCGCCCCTCCCCCACCCGGCTCGCGCGCTCCCTCACCCTCTCACCCGCCGCCGCTGCCGCCTCCGCCCGCCGCCTCCGAGGGGGAGAGGTGCTGCCGCTGCCGCTACTCAAGCTCCCGAGTCCCTCGGGGTCTGAAGCTGCCGCCTCGCCTCGCCGGTCCGCCCGCCTCAGCCGACACCGACGCCTCCTCGCTTCCTCAGGGGCCGCAGCGGGCTCCGACTGCGCCACTCGCACCCCGCCTGGGCCACGCTGCACGTCAGCACGACCAGCTAAGCGCGTCAGCACGCACCCGCGCGCGTCGCAGGGCCCGCCGGGAACCGTAGTACGCTCTGCGGCGTTGTGCGCAGGCGCCGGAGATACATCGGGAACTGTAGTTTCTTAAGACCCAAGGGAGGGCCAACGCCGCTGCCAGTGAACTACGAATCCCTTCGGCCAGTGCGAAGAAAGGAGGGTTAGCGGACCCGAGCGGGCCACGTATTCCAGAGGGTTTCCGCTGCGAGGGGGCGGGGCACAGGACCTCGCGCCACCTCGAGGGACGCTAGCGCGCTCCCCGCCCTCCCACTTTCGACCCAGAGCACTCTGGGAGTTGTAGGTCCTGCGTGCCGCAGAACCCGTATGTGGCTTCGGCCGGGGACGCGGCCGCCATTTTGTTGCCCCATGTTTGGAGTTGATGGTCTGAGGCCAGCGACAGAGCTGCTTCGGTGTGAGCATGGCATCTTGCGGTCGCGTCGCACCTGGCCTTCCGCACCCGAGAGAAGCCCCCGCACACCCCAAAGCAGCGGGCGCGCCTCTAACGTCAGAGCCCAGGTTCAGGGCCAGGGCCTGAGGCGAAGGCCACAGCAGCTGGCCGAGGTTTTGGCAGCTTTCACGTTCCAGACGGTGCTGGACCGGGCTGGCTGCCCTTGGGAATGATTTTCGTACTAGTACCTCGGGGTAAGGCGGCTGGGCCGCGACGCCATGTTCTTCTACAGAACCTGGATCGGGCTCAACGTGTCAGGGTAGAAACGACACAAACACCCTTAATTTTTCACTCCATGCAGAATGTCTCCTGTGACCTTTTTAAAGATCGTTTTTTTAGCCTGAGAACTAGCTGTGCTGTCTCAAAGCAGAGCTGAAAGCAGCAGGGCTCAGACCCCGCCGCCTGTCAGCCAACCATGGGCTCGTCCTTGGCGGTGCCGGTCATCTGCGGGGGGGGGGACGGTCTGGCACCCTCAGAGGCACACGGTGGGCGGCAGCCCCTTTGAGTTTGGGGCTCTGTGTTGGCTATTACCAAATTTCCTTTTTACCCTGCCCGATCTCGGGAGCTGGAACTGGAAGGCCCGCCAGTTCTTGCGGGTGCGCGGGCGCGCCGGCCACACTTGGGGCCTTGTTGGAACCCTGCTTCCTGGAACCCGGGCACCTGCAGATCCCGCTTCCCTGAGTGGAACCCGTCTGAGTGACCCAGGGGACCCTGGCGAAGCCTAGTTGTTCTGCACTCGAGCTGGTGGTTTCTTAAAACCCACCTCGTCCATTGAGGTCTCTTCTCAGGGATGATCCTTCCCTGTATTCGCCCATTGTTTTGTGCTGAATTCTGTATGTGAATTAGCACTTTTGATTTGGTCCTCGTGACACACCATGGATAGGCATTCAACCTTTTTTATGGGGAGAGCGGTGAATTCCCTAACATATCCACAGTCCAGTTACCAGTACCAGGAAAATAAGACCGAAACAGTACAATAAGCCACAGACCTTTTTGAAGTGTTGTCCCTCAAGTTGGGTCTGTCTGATGTTTTATCCTTTTTAGATTTCAGGTTCCACACTTTGGGCAGGAGAGACCACGGAAGTGCTGCTCTGTTCTCTGCGTAATACGAAAAGGTACACACTTTCCAGAGTTCATGTGTTTACGAAGGGTGGTCAGTGTGGTTTCTCTACAGTTAGAGTTACTGTGGCATCACTGCTTGGAGAACAGAGCTGGGAAATGGGCGGATGTGTACACCCACGAATTTACACCGTCTTTAATTCCAACCCCATCCTGCAGGGTTCATTCTTTCTTCTCCCACTCAGTATTTGTAACCCCTTTTATCGATCCCGAGGGACTTGGTTTCCTTTATTTATGGGCTAAGTTTGCCAGAATTCCAAAAAGGAACTTCAGAATTTTTCATCTGTCTTGGGAGGACGGACGCTAGCCTACCAATTCCAATCAGAACTGAGTATTTGTTTAGAGTTCTTTCTGTCTTTAGCCTGGGGGCATATGCTCCAAATACTATATTCAAAAGTTACTTGAGTTAATGGTTTTATTTTTTCTCACCCTTGAGTGTGTTTACGTTATTCATTTGAGAGAACGTTTTGGTTCATTTGTTCCTGTTTGTATTAAATTTGGGGATTTATTTTCTCCTATCCTTGAAGATTTTATTTTATTTTTTCAAATATGTAAAACAATAACATAGTTCCAAAAGTCAGGTCTGGACAAAAAGGTCTATTCAGACAAATAGCTTCTCCCTAATTCCCTCTCTCCATTCAATTCCTGCCAACTACCTTCTGAAATCAATCTCAGTCCTCTTTGGGTTTTCTTTACTAGGTTCTTCTATACTCAAGGAAGGAGGCAAATGTTTATTTTCTTAATTCTCCTTCTTTTGTACACAAAGGTAGCACGTTATAGATACTCCTTCACATTTCCCTTTTCTCACTTAGCAACAGAGCCTGGAAATCATTCCACATCAGTTCACAGAGCTGTGTGGATGGATTTTTCATTCAACCACGCTTCTATGTATGAACATCTAAATCGTTTCCAATATTTTGTAATCATGAACCCAGCTGCCCAGAGTAACCAGGTCAGAGGTATTTTCATATTGTTGAGGATGTACCTTCAAGGTAAATTCCTGGAATTAGCATTGCTAAGGCTAATGGTAACCCTGGGTGGCTCAGTGGGTTGGGAATGCACTCTTGATTTTGGCTCAGTTCCTGATCTTAGGGTCATGCCAGGGCAGGCTCCTCCCCACCCCCCACCAGTGGGGAGTCCCCTTCTCTCCCTGTTCCTCTGCCTGCCTCCTGCCCATACAGTCAGTCTCCCTCTCTCTCTCTTTTTTTCTCACTCAGCCAGTGCAAGGAACGGTGGGTGAGTGGACCTGAGTGGTAAATTAAGTAAATCTTTTTTTTTTTAAGATTTTATTTATTTATTTGAAAGAGAGAGAGAGATCACAAGTAGGCAGAGAGACAGGCAGAGAGGGGGAAGCAGGTTCCCTGCTGAGCAGAGAGCCTGATGTGGGCTCAATTCCTGGACCCCGAGACCATGACCTGAGCCAAAGGCAGAGGCTTTAACCCACTGAGCCACCCAGACGCCCCTAAAATAAGTAAATCTTAAAAAAAAGAAAAGAAAAGGTAGAGACACTTAGTTTTGGTAATGACAGATTCCTCCCAGAAGCAAAATATGAGAAGGCCTGCTCTCCCACAGCCTTGCCAACAAAATGGGTTGTTGTACTTTCCAAATTCTGCTAACCTGATGTGAGAAATGGTATTTCAGTATAATGGTAAAATATACGCAACATAAAATATACCATTTTAACCATTAGTGTCCAGTTCAATACCTTTAAATCTATTCACAGTGTTTTGCAGCTATCACTACCATCTGTTTCCAGAATTTTTTCATCCGAACTGAAACGCTGTCCCCATTAACAATAACTCCTTCTTCCTCCTTCCCCCAGCTCCAGTAACCTCTCTTCTATTTTCTGTCCTATAAATGTGCCTGTTCTAGTTACCCCATGCATGGAATCACACAGTATTCCTCCTTTTGTGTCCGGCTTATTGCATTTAGTGTCATGTTTTCTAGGTTTTTCCACATTATAGCAGGTGTCAGAATCTCATTCTTTTCACAGCCCAACGTATTCCATTGCATGGGTAGACCACACTGTGTTCATCCATTCATTAGTTGATGGACATTTGGGTTTCCACATATGACTATTGTGAATAATTCTGCTATGAATGTTAGTATATAACTCTTTGTGTGGTCATACTTTTTTTTTTTTAAGATTTTATTTATTTATTTGATAGAGAGCAATCACAAGTCAGCAGAGAGGCAGGCAAAGAGAGAGGAGGAAGCAGGCTACCCGCTGAGCGGAGAGCCCGATGTGGGGCTGATCCCAGGACCCTGAGATCATGACCTGAGCGGAAAGCAGAGGCTTTAATCCACTGAGCCACCCAGGCGCCCCTGGACATACGTTTTTATTTCTCGGGTATGCACCTAGGATTAGGTGACCCAATAATACAGAACTCTACATTGAACTTTTTGAGGAACTACCACACTTTTCTCGTGGGGCTGCACCATTTCACATCCCTGCCAGCAGTGGACGAGGGTTCCGATGCTGCACATCCTAACCAACACTTGTTATCTGCATTTTTGAGTCCAGCCATGCTAGTGGGTGTCAAGTGCTATGTCATCGTAGCTTTGATTTGCATTTCTCTGAGGACGCAGAGCCTCTTTTCATGTGCTTTTTGTTCATTTGAACAAAATGTCTTTGGAGAAATGTCTATTCGTCCTTCTTCCATTTTTTTAAACGGGTTTTTTCTTTTGGGGGATTTTTTGGTTTTGTTTTTACTACTGAGTTACAAGAGTTCTTTATATATCATGGGTACTAAATGTTCCTTATCAGATTTCTGATTTGTGATTATTTCCTAACATTCTTTGGGTTATTTCTCCTGTTTTTGCTTTTTTAAAGATTTTATTTATTTATTTGACAGAAAGAGATCACAAATGGGCAGAGAGGCAGGCAGAGGGAGAGGGGGAAGCAGGCTCCCTGCCTAGCAGAGAGTTCGATGCGGGGCTCGATCCCAGGACCCTGAGATCATGACCTGAGCCGAAGGCAGAGGCTTAACCCACTGAGCCACCCAGGCGCTCCCTGTTTTGATAGTATCCTTTCATGCACGAAGGTTTTTAATTTTAATAGAGCCTGACCAGGGAAGTCCTGCCACAGGCCACAGGGACAGTCCCAGTGTGCAGCATCTGGGTCATTGCCTCCTTTGCTGCACATGGCAGCCTTTATGCAGCACGTTCTGGCCCGGGTCAGTACTGTCCCCCCACCACTCCTTCTTGGAATGGACGTGCTCTAAAATTTGGGAGTTTCTACAGCTTTAAAAATAATAACTTAATACACTTGGGTGGCTCCATAGGTTGAGCATCTGGCTCTTGGTTTCAGTTCAGGTTATGATCTTGGGGTCCTGGGGTTGAGCCCTGCATGGGTGTCCACGGTTAGCTGGGGAGTCTGCTGGAGGATTGTTCTCTCTTCCTCTCCCTCTGCCCCTCCCCCTGCTCAAGTGCATCCATGTGCTTGCTCTCTCTCAAATAAATCTTAAAAAAAAATTAAAAATACATAAATCAAAGCAATTACTTTAGGGGTGCCTGGCTGGCTCGGTTGGAAGCATTTGCACCTCTTGATTTCCAGGTGGTGAGTTTGAGTTCCGTGTTGGGTAGAGAGATTACTAAAAAAATTAACTTAAAAAATAAAATGAAATAAAAGCAGTAACTTTATTTTCTTAGGATTGTTTTATGAAAATTCAGGTGAATTATGACTATCAGGCTTGGCACTTTTGTATTTATAAATACTGGTAGGGCGCCTGGGTGGCTCAGTCTGCCTTGGGCTCAGTTCACGATTGCTGCATCCTGGGATCCAGCCCCATATCAGGCTCAGCGGGGAGCCTGCTTCTCCCTCTCCAGTTGCCCCCCATGCTTGTGTTCCCTCTCATAAATACATAAAATCTTCAAAAAAATAAAAATGCTGGGAAAAAACAAAAAAACACTGAAAGGTGAAATATCAGCCAAATCCCATTACTTAAAAATTATAGAATTAGAAAACACAAAGTAGCCTCCCAGGCAACACCTGAGCCCCGCCCTGCAAAGCCCCCAGAGCCACGAGGGAACCACTTGCTGGATGGGCCTCTGAGTTGCCTGCGGGCTGAAGGTCCAGCTGAGACAAGCTTTGCAGGTACCCTGTGGGCACAATTTCCAACACAAAAAGATGGGGAAAACCTACAAGCTTCTGTAGTGTCAGCCCTGACAGCTCGCTTTGGTGTGGTTTGGTTTGGTAATGCAGGTGGCTGACTTAAGCTTTGATTGCCAAAGCATCCCTCTCAAAGCGGCATCCCTTGGGGGGAAAAAAAAAGCTGGTTATCTCAAACGCATTTCCAGCTGCACTAATGAGCCAGGCCACCGCCCCACACTGAGGCTCCCTTTATCTTAGAGTTTGGTTGCTCTCAATAACTGACCCTTTAGGCCACTTGTCCCTACCCCCCTTGCACCTCAGCTTTATATTCCTGCAATTATGTTTTAAATTCAGCAATAAAGAGTGAGCTCATAAAACCATAGGCCCGCATCCTGGACCCCAACAAAAGCAGAACCCCAGGCCTGTGAGCCTGCTCCTCCACACTCGGGCTCTCCCAGATACCTCGCTGCATGGCCCCAGGTGTGTTCTATAATTTCCTGGTCCTGAAGTAATAAACCTTTTTTTCCCCCACAGGTTCCTGATGGTTATTGCTGAAAAGTATCTTGCAATCATAATAAGAACCACAAGGGCTGGTCCAGCCACAACACTGGGTATTGATAAGCTGTGACCAACACAGGGAACGACCGGCGAAGTTGGCAGGATTGCATGATTGCCCTTGCAATTAACTGAGGGGAATGTCTTCAGCTGCAGCTTGCTTCCTAACCTCCTGACTCGCTCAGGTGGGTAGCACCATCTGGAAAACTAGCACCACTTGCAGGCAGTCGTTGATGCTGTTTTGTGTTTTTGCAAATTGTCTCTGTCATGTGTCGCCTGGGGTATGCAACCCCAAAAGGTCACAGCTGCTGTAATTATCCAATGATCTCCCTAGAGCAGCATGATCAAGGCCATGTGGTCTGCCGAGATGATTGGACCACTAATTATAAAGACCTAAATTGACTATTAATGTGTGTGATGGTGCTCCACATCTCAAGGCTAAGGAGAGCTAAGGAGGGTGGGTTGGACCATAAAACTAGTGGCTCTGCCCAAGGGGAGGCTAGGGCTGAAGAAGCAGGAAAAGATTCCCATTGGTGAGCCAGACATGAGACGAGTCTTTGGGCAAGGCCCCAACCACATGTCCTTAACCAGAAGAGTCACATAGCCTTGCAACTGGAAACTAGTAGTGGCACCAAAAGGAAAATATGACAAAGGCCATGGTCTCAGGGCCACCACCTCACTCACCTCTGTCCTTCTTCATCCCCTGATATGGGTCCTATTCCTTGTGTGATATTGCAAAAACATTAACGGACAAGCAGTCCTCAGAGGCTGGTGCCAGCACTTCCTAAGAAGCCTGAGGAGGTGTACCCGCTCCTTGAGCAATGCAAACCCCATAGAAGCTTCTGCGCTATTGCTCAGTGCCCTACATACCAACATGCCAAGACTTACACACCACTCCAGAGACCTGAGGCTTTTCTCAAAGACCCTGCACATAGCATGCCAGTGGAGGCCTACCCTAACTCCAGGTTGGTCTCTTGGAACACCCTGGAAAGGAAAACAGCCACCTACAAAGAGGGCTCACAGGAACATCATCCAGATTTTTCTGGCGTCCCCGCTACCAAGGGAAAAGCTGACAGGGTTATTGAGGTCTGTAGTGAGAGGGCAGAGGGAAAAGGTAAGGCAAAGGCTCCCAGAGCCACAAATACTCATACCCTCTCTTCACTTGGATATTTCTTGCCTGGCGCCATGCCTATACTGTGATCACTCTCGAGGCTCACGGGGAACAGCAAACAATAAGATGAGGCCCATCTCTTGTGTGAATTTGGCATGGTCCAATGGGCTGATCATATCTCTGATCATCGTGAGTGACCCAAACGATCCTCTGTTTCCAACCCTCAAGAGGCCCCAGATGACCCTGAGTCCAGAGAATTATTCTTACAAGGCATTTCCCTTAATTATAGGGTGACAATTGGGAATTTTAATTGGGAAAAATTGCAGTATGAGGAAATGTTAAGTTTCTAGGAATTAAAGAGACGTATTGGTAAGTTTGACAATCTAAAAGATACTGTGTAGCAGTTCACAATTGTATACTTCTTAGTTTGCACTAGAAATTAAGTTTTCTAAGAATTAAGAATTTAATTTATGCCATTTTTTAAAAAATATTTTATTTGACAGAGATTACAAGTAGGCAGAGAGGCAGGCAGAGGGAGAGAGGGAAGTAGGCTGAGCAGAGAGCCCGATGCGGGGCTCGATCCCAGGACCCTGAGATCATGACCTGAGCCGAAGGCAGAGGCTTTAACACACTGAGCCATCCAGGCACCCCTACTATAGACCATTTAAACTACAAGGAATAATAAGGAACAATAAAGTAAATTTGTCTTACCTTTTTATTATTTGACAGCGAGATAGAGAGCACAAGTAGCCAGAGCAGTCCCCAGGGACTGAGCCAGCCAGGCGCCCCAAACCTGGCAGAGGGAGAGGGACAAGTAGGCTCCCTGCTCAGCAGGGAGCCCGATGCGGGGCTTGATCCTAGGACCCAGGATCATGACCCGAGCCGAAGGCAGACACTCAACCGACTGAGCCACCCAGGTGCCCCAGTTTTGTCCTATTTTTTTAAGGTTTTAATTATTTGACACAGAGAGATCACAAGTAGGCAGAGAGGCGGGGGTGTGGGGGGGGTGGGAAAGCAGGCCCCCCCACTGAGCAGAGAGCCCAGCCCAATGCAGGGCTCTATCCCAGGACCCTGAGATCATGACATGAGCTGAAGGCAGAGGCTTTAACCCACTGAGCCACCTAAGTGCCCTGATTTTGTCCTGTTTTTAAGCCATCGCTCCATCCAGTGGGGCTCGAACTCATAACCCTGAGATGGAGAGTCACATGCTCCATGGGCTGAGCCAGTCTGGTGTCCCAAAAGTAATTTTGTCCTAAAGTAAAGCTGATTATTTCAGAGTGAGAAAGGGGAAAATAAAGAAAAAGCAATGCACATAGAGGGGCGCCTGGGTGGCTCAGTGGGTTAAAGCCTCTGTCTTCGGCTCAGGTCATGATCTCAGGGGCTTGGAATCAAGCCCAGCATTGAGGGTCTCTGCTCAGCAGGGAGCCTGCTTCCCCCTCTCTGCCTACTTCTGATCTTGCTCTGTCAAATAAATAAATAAAATCTAAAACAAAAAAACAATGCACATAGAAAGTTTAGAAGAGAAAGAAAAGTTGAGGGGCAGGGGATCTTGCATGGTTAAGTTGGCTAAAAATGGAATGGCTATTATGAGGGTTTTATTTTTTTTATTTTTATTTTTTTATTATGAGGGGTTTTTTTTAAAGATTTTATTTATTTATTTGACAGAGAGAGAGATCACAAGTAGGCAGAGAGGCAGGCAGAGAGAGAGGGAAGCAGGCTCCCTGCTGAGCAGAGAGCCCAATGTGGGGGCTCGATTCCAGGACCCTGAGATCATGACCAGAGCTGAAGGCAGAGGCTTTAACTCACTGAGCCACTCAGGCGCCCCTATTATGAGGGTTTTAAAAATAGGCTTGGGGCGCCTGGCTGGCTCAGTCCCCGGGGACTACCACTCTTGATCTCCAGGTTGGGTGTAGAGATTACTTAAAAAAAAAAATTAAGATTTAGTTTATTTATTTGAGAGAGAGCATGAGCAGAGAGAAGGAGAAGCAGACTCTCTGCTGAGCAGAGAGCCCGATGCGGGGCTCCATCCCAGGACCCTGAGATCATGACCTGAGCCGAAGGCAGACACTTAACCAACTGAACCACCCAGGCAATCCCCCCAATTTTTTTTAATGTTTAAAAAAAAGGCTTTAGGGGCACCTGGGTAGCTTATAAAGATTTTATAAGAAATAATGCTGTAAATTCTTTACTAATATCCTTACATGGATATGTTATTAATATAAGTGTTACAAAAATTATATGAAACTCCTACTTCAGAAGACTCATAAGCCCTAGCTGACCAATGGGCTGCTTATCCCGGACACAGATACCCCAAAAGGAAAATTCCATATGTTCCCATACCTCCTGGCCTTCCCCTTTATCTACAGCCTCCCCCACCCCCTCCTGGCAACAGCCTCTACCCTGGCGTCCTGCCTGCCTCCCCCTTGCAGTGTGTTCTATCAACTGCTGTCTCCATTGTTCTGTCCCCGGTGAATCCTTTCACTGCCCTTGTGGCTGGCCCCCACCTGGGTCACCCCACACACTAGATGGCCCAAGATGTTAAAATATCTCATAGTGTTACCCAAATCCCTGAAGAGATCCCCTGAACTGGCCACCTGCCAGGATGATGGGCCTCTTTTCGTAGCTGGACCCTTCCAAGTTTGGGACAATGGCTACAGACAACATTCCAGACTACTGCCTGTGTAATTTTTATAGGATTTGCTATGTAGAAGTGCACTTTCTGCGTTGCAATGTGCCCGACCCTGCTTGCAGCAAGCCAGCTACCCCAGCAGAGGCCTGGCGGAGTTGGGGGCATAGAGTGTGGGTGGGCTTTTTCCTCTGTTGTGATGCAAGTGCCCAACTTAAACTTTGATTGCTGAGGGCTCCCTTTCAAAGAGGCACGACTTCAAAGGCCATCTCAAATAAATGTATTCCAGGCCACTTTAGAAAGCACCCTGCCGGCCCCCCACCTGGCTTTAAATTCTTGCTCTTATGTTTTAAATTCAACAATAGAGTGGGTCTGCAAAATCCTTGGCCCACACTCCCGAACCCAATAAAAGCAGAACTCCTGGCCTGTCAACTGAGTGCCCACTCTAGCGTGCTCTCTCACTCTCATTCTCTCTCTCTCCCCCTTCCCTCCCCCTATTCCTCTTCCCCCTCCTCAGCTACCTTGCTCTGTGGCCCCAGGTGCGCTAAGGAGCCTCCAGATCCAGTAAGGAACCTTTTTCTTCCTTAAAATTCCTGGTGGTCATTGCTAAAGGGCATTTCAGTCATTGCCCTCCCAGGCCCAGGGTCACCTCCTCCAGGAAGTCTCCCAGGACTGAAGTCTCCAGGCTGCAAACTTCCAGGGGAAGAGTCTTTAGTCAAAACATTGGCTCCAGAGATTATAATGAGTACTGGGCCAGGGCTGCAGGCTGGGAGACAAGGATTGGACACAGGGCCCAGACCTGATGCCGGGTTTACGCAAGGAGCTCAGAAAACTCTCAGATGGCCAGTATTACACCATCTCCAGTACGTGCCCTGCTGTCTGGGGCTTCACCTGGGCTCCTAATCTTGCAGCCACGTTGGTTGGCCTGCCCAGGAGCTAGCTCTCTCGAGCTCTCCCTCACTCACACATAGAGTTCCTAGTTGTCTCACACACTCGGAACATTCCAACTGCTTTTATTTCAGAGCATGTGAAAGAGAAACGAAATGAAATGAAACCAGGACTGTCTGGACCCCAGAAAAAAGTGCCGTGGATTCAGCAAAACCCCTGCTTTTCTAAGAATCTCCAGGAGGGAGGAGCCAGAAAATGCCACTCTCTTGCTGGGTCTGGCCCAGCAAGAGTCTGAGGGAGCCTGTGGGGAGAGAGCTTCGCCCCCTTCTCAAGGTGAGAGCAGGCAGCCTGGCAGGGCATCAGGGCAGGAGAGCTGCTCCATCAAGATGGGGGGGTCCTACAGGGGGTCTTTTGTCTGGCTGGGACAGCCAGCCTCATGGTGGGAATGAGCAGGTCTCTGCAGGGAGGGGCGTGGAGTGTGGAGAGGGGTGTTCAGCCAAGGGAGGCCTAGGTGGAATAGGGAAGGGGCGAGGGGACGCAAGGGTGAGGACCAGGGTCAGTTGGGACATCCTGGCCTTGGAACGTGTGCCTTGGAATTGGCTGGTGGGGGGCAGAGCGGGCAGGGAATGTCAGCGGGCTGAGGTGGTCCTTTCTGCACTCAGCCCCCCACCCCACCCCACCTGCTCACCGACTGATGTAATTTTGGAATATAGGTGAGGTTGGGGGGCTGAGGTCTGGAGCCAACAGCCAAGAAAGAGCTCTTGAGATGACTTTGGTACAAGAGGCGGTTTTATTAAAGCAGCGTCAGGACTCATGGTCAGAAAGAGCTGCTGTGCTGGGGTTGTGGGGGTGTGACATACTTGGGATCAGGGGACCTAAGGAAAAGTTCTTTTCAAAAGAATTTTTCTGCTAAAGAGGACCTACAAGATACTGGAGGCCTAGCCATTGTCAAAGTTAAGGTGGTTTTTTTCCCTCTGGCAAGGCATATTAACATTAGAACGGTTGGGAGTTTCCTTCTGGAAGTCAGCTTACTGATAAGAAAGCTTTTTTCTTGTAAATTACTAAGATATTTATAAACCGAGGGAAACTTCTGTCTTGATTGGACTGTAATCTCTACAAGTTAACCACTGGTTTTTCCTTCTCTTAGCTTTAGGGCAGTGCCTGAGGAATGTCACAAGTATCCCACCTGGGAGTTGGGGGGTCAAGTTTGCAGGGTATCAGCTCGTACTTTGTCCTCAGCTTGTCTTCTGTGTCCTTGTGAAGACCATCCCCTTGAGGCTGCCTCCCCCCATTCCTGCTGGGAGCAGTGAGTTGGAAGGGTGTCAGGGTTATGAGCAGCTAGATGAAACTGCCTAGCGAACAGGGAGAGAGAGGGCAGGGGGCCACTGCTGGGTTGGGGGCAGTGGAGGGGATAGAAGGGAGGAGAACAGGCTAGCAGCCACTGGGATTTCTCAGAGGCCAGAGGCCAGATTCCCCAGATGGGTCAGGGGACAGGAAGCTGACCGCAGAAGTGGTCACCATCTCTACGCAGGACCGCAGACCTCCCTCCTCTCGGGCTCTTGCCGTCTGCCACTGCCAGCCCTGCCCCTGGACCCCAGAACGGGATGTAGAGTGGGTAGAAAGCAGCCTGTGGTGGCTCCTGGAGCATTTGGGCCTGGGGGCTGTGAGGCAGTAGGTCCCCCAGCAAAGAGTCCTGAGGGGGATGTGAACACCCCCAGGCCTGCAGAGGTGACTCCTAAGCCAGAGGCCAAGTGGGTCATGGGATCTCCACAGTACTCCCCACCGAGAATGGGCCCCGGGCAGCCACACAGACTCCAGGACTGTCAGCACCCCGATCTCTTGTCCAGGTGAGCCCTACAGGTTGTAAGGCTGACACCTGGTCTTGGCCTTTGGGGAACACCACAGGGTCTGGGAGATGGGAGTATGTAGGAAGGAAGACAGTGTGGGATGTCCTCCCCACGGAGCTAAGCTCTGACACGTTGGGATGATGGCAACAGGAGGAGTCCCTAAGGTGGCTGTACCACGGTGCGACCCAAAAGGTCCCCCTACGCTCAGCCAGGCCTGGCCACCCCCAGCCCCTAGCTCGGGTCCGGAACCAGGACCCTGGTCACTTCCCCTGTTGACCAGGTGCACCCGGGTTGACCAAAGGCCCCAGGGGCCTGTGGGGAGGGGTATCGCTTCCCCCTGGGCTGAGACCCCGGGACCCCTGGGATCGGGCATTCACAGTAAGAGGTCAGGCGTTCTCAGGTGACCAAAGGGACACCTTGGCTCCCAAGCCCTGCTGAGGGGGCCCAGGCCTGGCCAGAGCCGTGCTGGGGAGTCCCCTCAGCAGCAGCCCCGCTCACCCCATGAGTCTTTCCGCCATGCCGGCCACCTCTTGCCAGTCACCAGCCTTGGCCTGGAGGGTGTGGTCCCCAGGACCTGCGGGAAGTAGGGTTCAAAGCGGCCAAGCCCCCACCTGGGGGGCCAACTGGTCACTACAGAGGGCGGAGTAGGACAAGTGTCTGCTTCAGAGCCCGTTCTTCCCTCTGAGCTGGTGGGACAGGCTCTCTCAGGGGTCCCTGTCTTTCTCTGTTTCCTGTTCGTCCCCCCCGCCAACTGCCGTCAGCCTGGGACTCTGAGCCCCACAGTCCCTTCCCCGTCTCCATCCTGTGTGGTCATCCTGGGGTCACTGTGCCCCCCACCACAGGGTCTGCAGTGCGGCCCACTGTGTGTTTCCTGCCGTGGGCCCCACTGCTGCAGAGACCACCGGCTCCTGGAGTAGGTCAGAGCAGGCCCAGGATTAGCACTGCAGCGGCCCCAAGCTGGCTGGGGTAGGGTGGGGTGCACATGACTTACAGGAGGACACGAGACGGCTTGGGGGAGGTGTAGGTCAGGTCAGGAGAAGACGGGGGACCCTCCACTGGCCTGAGGCCCAGGAACCCCTCCCCACTGGCTACCCCACCCTCCTCCCTAGTGAGTCTAGGCCCTGCCTGCCCCCTTGTCTTACAGATGAAATTGCTAATGTATTGACAGGAATCCTCTTAAAGCCCCCCAGTCCCTCCAAAGATGAGGAGGGCCCCCTTCCTCAGGGTGGGAATGTCGTACGGCAGCTCCGTGTTTTCTACATTTCAAGTATGAACAAAGTCAACTTTGGGGCAAAACCAAAATCCATTGAACACACATTTGTGGAGTGCTTCTTAACTCCTTTCCAGAGCTGGGCTCACACTCCCCAGAGACCCTGGGACCTCAGACCCTCACCCTCCTGGGCCCTCCACCAAATCAGGGCCTGAAAAAGGAAAAACAAGTCTGTTTCCACATACCAACACTTCCAACAGTGTGGGATCTTCCTCACTGAACAGGCTTCCACTTCCCTGTGCACACCGAGAGGGAGTCCTCCAGTTTAGCTCCATTCAGACGCCAGCAGGCGTCTCCCAGACTCCATGGGGTAAGGGCTCAGGCCCGCTGGACCCCCTGCTTCAGCTGCCAATCTCAGACAGTGGGACCCCAGGTTACCCACAACTGCTGTTCCACTTGGCTGCAGATGTGGATATAGATCCGGGGTTCCCAGAACCTCCTCCTTAGGTTCACTATTTTGCCAGAAGGGCTCCGGGAACGCCGGAAGACAGTTCACTTACTGGGTGTAACTTGGGGAAAAAAGATGGGGAAATGCAGGTGAGGGGGTGGGGGAGGGAGGGAGAACACACTCGCCCCGTCTGGGTGTGCCACCCTCCCAGCAACTCCCTGCGTCCACCCATCCAAATCCTTTGGTTCAGAGGTTTGTGTGGAGCCTCATCCCATGGGCCTGATCCATCATTATCTTGATCCCAAACCGCCCCTCCCCAGAGGAGGGTCCCCAGTTTCTAATGGAGCCTTGGCCTTTCTGGTGATCAGCCCTTGTCCCGAAGCTGTCCAGGAGCCCAACCAGAGCGCCCACCTTAGAGCAAAAGACAGTCCACCTACCTGGAAATTCCAAGGGATTTAGGACCATACCTTAGGGTCCAAGGTCAAAGACCAAATATTGGAACCGAAGATGCTCCGAGCACCCCTATCACCCAGGAAATCGCAGGGGTTTGGGGAGCTCTGCTCCGGGAACCACAGGCAGAGAGACCTCTTTCTTATGATGTCACAGGATCTCACCCCCCCCCCCCCCGGAACCACTCCATCTGGAAAGTGAGCCTGTTCAGTAAGTGGGGTCCTTGGGGTTTCCCCTTCCTGCTGCCCTGGACCTGAAAGGGGGCATTGGGACACCCAGCATGGACAGGGCACCAGGCCTGGTAACCTCTTTTCCAGCCTTCGCTGTCTCCGTCAGTTTCAGTTTATAAGACCTGCCCCCTGCCACCCCACAGCTGGCTTCAGAATGAAACCTGTCCCCTCCAGATGTGGGTGTCCAGGAAGTCTCTTGCTGAGCTCTCTGCGCAGGCCAGGCAGGGTGACCTCCAGCCCGAGGTCTGCGGAGCTCTCCACTGCTCTGTCTCCTCTGCCATGTCACTTGTGTCTGATAGAGACTCGAAGCCTCCCTGATGGGAGGCTGCGGACCAGAAGGGGGTGTGCTGTGTGCCTGGAATGGGAGGTCTAGCGGGATTTATCTGGTCCTGGGATGAACATGGAGGCAGGGAATAGAAACGCCTCTGTCGCTGGCTGAGTCCTGACCATCTGGGCAGATGGCTGCGGAGCCCGAGCTTCGGCTTCCCGGGCCCATTGTTGCAGGGACTGTGGGCCAGATGGGTCAAACAGCCTGGCTGCTCTCCTTTCTGACATTCCTCCTCTCCAGAGCGAGCTGTCCCCTGCTCCCACCCAGTCATAGCAGCCCATACTTCCCAGACCTGCTGGTGTCCTCCCAGCGTCTGGGACAAGACCACACATGCACTGGGGGCTCATAGGACTGGTGAGATACAGGAGGCACCAAAGTGCTGGAGGCACCTCCAGGCTCTGGCACCAGCAGCCAGGCCACGTGGTTTTCTCGAACACTTGACTCCCCCAGCAGCAATCCCCTGTAAGCCTGAAAAAGAGAAGAATTGCACACGCTCAAAGTCCAAGGCAAAAAACCACAAAAACGGCCTCAGGTCGGGCCAAGGTCCCTAAGGAAGGAGCTATGAGGTGGAATGCCTGCAGCCGAAAGTGGGCACAGGTCCCTGTGGGGGCAGGGGGACAGGAGGCGGAGGCAGAGGCCCGGCTGAGAGCAAGAGCAGACCCAGGCCCTAGAGGTCGAGGCTGGGTATACCTCGGGAGACAGATGTGGGGCACCCAGCTATCTCTGTGGTGTGGGCCTCCTTGAACTTGTACTTCTATGATTGTTTTGTGGAGATGCTAGTTCACAGCCCGCATCCCTTTGGGGACCTGAGGAGGCTGAGGGGCCTGTGCTGACTTTGGGGCTGGGTAACATCACTCTGGCCTGCCCAGGTCCACTACCTCTCATCATCCCCCAGCCACCCTGCTGCCTCACAGGCCCACCCTGCCGGCTTCCCCCGTGGCCCTCTGCACTCCCCATAGGTGCACCCACAGCGAATGATCAGCTGTGGCAACTCTGAGGCTTCCGGGCACCCCGGGGACCACAGAGGAGTCTACGCAAGCAGCCATGGGATCAAAAGGCATGCTTAGGCCTCCATGGGAGCCCAGCGGCAGCACTGGCCTGTCCACTGCCCACTCTAGGTGGAAACAAGCAGGTGGGTGCCTGGCCGCTCTAGGGAAGCATTACAGCGCTTCCCTTACTGCACCTTTACTGTGTGGCCTTCGGCAAGTTGCTTAACCTCTCTGGGCCTGTCTGTACAAAGGTAATCACAACGCAGCTCCATCAAGGGCTGGTGGGAAGATGAAATGAGGCACTAGTTCTGCCTTAGCATAGAATAAGAAATCCGCAGAAAACAAGCAGTTCCTGGTGTTTTTCCTGTCTCCCTGAAACCTAATCCCCCCCACAGCCCCCACCCCATCAGCATGGGGCTACAGTGGGACCATCTCCTTCCATCCCAGAACCTATGCTCTGGGAGGACAGAGATTTCCTACTTTTTGGTTACCTTTCCTTTCCTCAGTGCCTGACCCAAGGCGGGTGCTCCATGAACACAATGAATGAATGAAGTTAGATTATTTACCTATTCCTGCCTTTAACCAACTACCACAAAATTAGCAACTTTACAGAACACGCCAATTTATAATCTTGCAGTTCTGTGTCTAGGGGGCCGGGGGGCATGGGGAACGATTTTATGTTTAGGTGGGAATGTTTTGCAAATAGACCACGGTGCTGGTTGAGCCACCTTGTGAATGTAACTAGTGCCTCTGAGTCGTACACTCAAATATGGTGAAAATGGCAAAAGGACTCTCTTCTGCGTGTAGGTCTTCGCAGTTTAACAAACAAATGAAATCATCATCTAGTAAACTTTTAACATAGAAGAGAGATTTAGAAAGCAAACTGTTAAGTAAAGCCAGTTTCCTGTCCCATCGTCTCCAGTTATAGACCTCACTTCCCTTGGGTTGCACCTGTTCCTCCAGTGTTTGAGGTACAGACAGGTCGAAGTAGGTGTGTTGGTCCCCTGGGGCCCCTGTCACAAATTACCACAAACTGTGTGGCTTAACATTTTATTCTCTCTCAGTTCTGGAGTTCAAAGTCCAAAATCAAGGCATCCCTCTGAAGGCTCTGAGGGAGGCTCCTTCCTGCCCTGTTCCGGATGCTGGCGGCTCCTGGCATCCCCTCAGCTTGCAGATAGGCGCACTGCACCATCTCCCCCTGCATTGCCACAGGATCCCTGTCTTCCTTTCTTTTCTCTGCAAAGACATCATTCATTGGATTTAGGGCCACCATAAATCTGTGATAATTTCACCCTGAAGTCCTTAACTATTTACATATGTAACATGTCATAACTCTGTTTCCAAGTACTGTCAAGTTCACAGCTACTGGGGTGGGGGAGGCAGGAGGAGGGGATGGAGACTTGAATGTATCTTTTGGGGGGATATAATTGTACACTTTTTTGCACACAAGGGAGATCAAACTATAAGTGTATATATTTCTATGATAAAAGTATAGAAAAGAAATATCTTCCTAACCATGAAGTAAAAGTTTTTAAACTTTTTATTTTGAAATAATTTTAGACTTAAAGAAAAGTGGCAGAAAAGATTTCCCATATATCCTTTACCCAGTTTTTCCTAATATTACAGTCTAACATAGCCAATGTAATTAACCATAGGAACGGACAGTGATACAGTCCTTTTTTTTAATATAGTCCCTTTAACTAAACTTTTTTTTTTTAAAGCTTTATTTATTATTGAGAGAGAGAGAGAGAGGGTGCAAATGTGCATGTGAGTGGGGGAGGGGCAGAGAGGGAGAAGCAGACTCCCTGCTGAGTGGGGAGCCCAACATGGGGCTTGATCCCAGGACTCCAAGATCATGGCCCAAGCCCAAGTCAGATGCTTCATCGACTGAGCCACCCTTTAACTAAATTTCTAAACTCTCAAACTTACTGACATTTTCCCAGGTTTTCCACTAATGTCCTCTGGTCCAGGATCTACCCCATGTTCACAAGGCATTTATTTGTCCTGTCTCCTTAGCCTCCACTGATCAATCAGTCAATCACAACAACTAGAATATGTTTACAAACATTAGTAATTTAAATCATATGTATTAAATCACATGACCCCAAATTTTCATCTGTCCTAATTGATTTGAAAAATACGAACCAGGAAATTAAATGATGTGTGGCCTCGTCTACTAGCTTGCCCGTCAACAATAGCTTGGCTTAAATTTCAAGCTATTAAAAAAAAAAAGATTCAAGTTATATTTATCCCCAGGCTGAAACTGAATACTTTAGGAATGAGAACTGTCTCTTGTGGATATGTGCTCCTGAACTTAAGGCACGTTGGTAATCTGATTCCGTCAGCCCACTGGCTGGAGTCCACATCCCTTCTTTGTCTATGGAAAGAGGATGACTTTTCAACACATGTAACATCTGATTGAAAACTGTGCACACAGTGCAGCCATTACCCCCTGAGTCCAATAAGGTCAGGATCAATACAAAATAAATCAGTGACCTTTGTAGGTATTGTTTAAACAATCAGTGATTTTAGTGTGAAATGGATAATGAAAATATGCAGAAAATGCCCATCTAAAATGTAGGAACAAAAATATTTAATTTTACTGTTTAGTATTTAAAATATAATTCTGTAAAATAAATGACAGGTGCCTGGCTGGCTCAGTCCGTAGAGCATGCAACTCTTGATCTCTGGGTTGGAGGTTCAAGTCGCATGTTGGGTATACAGATAACTGGAAAATAAAATCTTAAAAAAATATAAATGGGGGCACCTGGGTGGCCCAGTGGGTTAAAGCCTCTGCCTTTAGCTCAGGTCATGATCTCAGGGTCCTGGGATCGAGCCCCTCATCGGGCTCTCAGCTCAGCAGGGAGCCTGCTTCCCCCCTTTCTCTCTGTCTGCCTCTCTGCCTACTTATGATCTCTCTCTCTCTCTGTCAAATAAATAAATAAAATCTTAAATATATATATAAATGAAGTTGTGGTTGTGCAAAACATTTTTTTAGCTAGATAAACCTAGGTTTTTTCCCCCCTAGGTTTATTTTCTCACTCTGCCTATCATTGACTCTCTTACTAGGATCAGCTTAATTCAAATTCTCTTAGACTCCATCTGCTCACACGTAAAATGGGCGAATAATAACAACCTCATAGGATACTCAGAGGATTAAAAAGAGACCTATTTACATAAGGCATATTAGATGTTAACATTTATTGAGCACTGTTTTGTGCCAGACGTGTGCTAAACGATATATTCGGGTCTTACTGAATCCTCAGGATACCCTTTCTTAAAAAGAATTCCAATTTCTTTTAAAGGAATTAAGGCTCATAAAGATCAGTTGTCGCCCAAGGCCATACGACTACTAAGTGTTGTGGTTGGCGTCCCAAGTCCATCTTACTTACCGTGCACCCTGTGTTCTTTTTTTTGATTGAAATATAATTAACACAATGTTATATTAGTTCAGGTGTCTGCCATAGTGTTTCAACAGTTCCATCCATTAGTGTTCAATAGGATACCTGTCTTTTGTGTCACGAAGCAACGTGTTTTTTTATTATTTTTATTTTTTTAGGATTTTATTTACCCATTTGACAGAGAACATGAACACAAGCAGGGAAGAGGGAGAGGGAGAAGCAGACTCCCTGCTGGAGCAGGGAGCCTGATGGGGGACTCGATCCCACGACCTTGGGGTCACAACCTGAGCTGAAAGCAGACGCCCAACTGACTGAGCCACCCAGGCGCCCCAACAAGCAAGTTCTTACGACGTTATCAACAGTATTCCTCGTGCTGTACTTCTCATCCTCAACACTTAATAACCACAGGTTTGTACCTCTGAATCTCCTTTATTTCTTTCACCCGTTCTCCCATCCACCTCCCCAGTACAGACCGTTTCCGAGGGAGCAGTTTTAATGAAGCTGTCACTTTGTTCATTTCTTCTGTTTAAACTGAGATTTAACTTCAAAAAGTTGGAAATAGAGCTACCTTACGACCAAGCAATTGCACTATTAGGTATTTACCCCAAAGATACAAATATACACTATACAAATGTAGTGATCTGAAGGGGTACCTGCACCCCAATGTTTATAGCAGCAACGACCACAATAGCCAAACTATGGAAAGAGCCCAGATGTCCATCAGCAGATGAATGGATAAAGAAGATGTGGTGTATATATACAATGGAATACTATGCAGCCATCAAAAATGTCATTTCCAATGACATCGATGGATCTAGAGGGTATTATGCTAAGTGAAATAAGTCAGAGAAAGATAAATACCAATGATTTCACTCATGTGGAATTTAAGAAGAAACAGAGGATTATACAGGGAGAGAGGGAAAAATAAGACTAAATCAGGGAGTCAAACTGAAAGACTAAGTCTAGGAAACAACCTGAGGGTTGCTGGAGGGGAGGGGTGTGGGGGCATAGGGTAACTGGGTGATGGAATGAGCACTGAGTGCATCGGATGAATTACTAAATTCTACCTCTGAAACTAATAATTTACTATATGTTAATTGATTTAAATAAAAGATTTAAATCATGCTATAAAATTCACCATTTTAGAGTGTACAATTCTATGGGGTCTTTTTCTTTTAAAGATTTTATTTGACAGAGAGCACAATGAGGAGTGGCAGGCAGAGGGAGAGGGAGAAGCAGGCTTCCCAGTGAGCAGGGAGCCCCACATGGGGCTTGATCCCAGGACTCTGGGATTATGACCTAAGCCAAAGGCAGAAACTTAACTGACTGAGCCACCCAGGCGCCCCATTTTTAATATTTTATTTATTTAGGGGCATTTGGGTGGCTCAATCACTAGGCATCTGCCTTCTGCTCAGGTCATGATCCCAGGGTCCTGGGATTGAGCCCCGCATCGTGCTCCCTGCTTGGCGGGAAACCTGCTTCTCCCTTTCCCTCTCCCTCTGCTTGTGTTCTCTCTCTCACTGTGTCTCTCTCTGTCAAATAACTATTTGAGAGAAAGAGAGCATGAGATGGGGAGGGTCAGAAGGGGAAGCCAACTCCCCACGGAGCAGGGAGCCCGATGCAGACTGATCCTAGGACTCAGGGATCATAACCTGGGCGGAAGGCAGTCCACCAACTAACTGGGTCCCCAGGCACCCCTCCAAGGTTTGGTTTGGTTTGGTTTTTTAACTTTATTTAAGTAATCTCTTACCCCCAACTGTGCAGCTCTCAGGACCCTAAAATCCAGTCACAGGTCCCTCCACTCGGCCAGCTAGGTGCCCCCAATTCAGTGATTTTCAGTGTATTCTCAAGGCTGTGCAACCATCACCATTATTTAATTACAAAATATTTTCATTACACCAGAATGGAAGTCCATACCCATTAATAGTCCATGATTCCCTTCAGACCTCCCCCAGCCGCAGGCAACCACTAATATATTTTGTTTCTAGGTGGATTTACAGATTGTGGGCATTTCATGTCAGTGGAATCAGACAATATTTGTCCTTTTCATGAATGACGCTGCATTGTGGGTACAGACTTCTGTTTATCCATTCATCACTTGATGAACACTCGAGTCACTTCACACTTGCTTCAGTTATTTATAAGTAATTCAAAAAAAAGCCTGGTGGCTAAAAACATGTCACTTCGGGGTAGTCAAGTAGCGACACTGCGATGAAACGAAGTCGGACGCCTAAACAGGAGGTCTTCTGATGATTCAGAAACGGGGTGGGGGTGAAGACCAGAAAACCAAAACAGCCGGTGCCCCTGTGCACGCGACCTCTGACACCTCGGGCCAAGGCCGCTGGCGGCCGGCAGGGGGCGCGCGCGGCTCGCAGGCCTGGATCCTGGAGCATCCCCAGCAGAACGCGCGCGCCTCGGCTCCCACCCCCCTTCCACCGCGCGGGGCGTAGACGCTCCAACTCCGAGGGTTCCTCGGTAACCACCTGCAGCACCCCTCTTCCCCCCGGTCTCATTTCCCGTCGCACGCACCACCTGTAACAGCCCACGCAATAGCCCTCATTGTTTCCACTGGTTCTCGCCCCCTCCCCCGCCCCCGACAGAAGCTCTAGTACACCATGCAGGGGTCTTTATGAATTTGGGTCCCTGAGACGTCCCTGTGGCTCTGGGGCTGGTGGAGAACAGAGAGGGGGGCGCGCCGAGAGGTGCAGGAAGTCGGAGGTCCGGCTGACCCCACGGGACTTACACCTGCACCTGCCCAGAGCCGGGAGGAGGGGGGCGGAGGTGTCAGGGCAGCAGGGGTTTCTGGAGAGGGGCTGCGTCTTCTCTCTGCAAAGGCTGAGGAGGCGCAGCCGGTAGACGGGGGCTCCGGCCCAGCAAAGGGGAGCGGGCGGATCGAGGGGTCCTCGCGGGCCTGGGGAGGGTCGCGGTGAGCCGAGGGCCCAGGGAGCCGGGCGAAGTGGAGGCGGGGGCGTCCCGGCACCTGGGGCCGAAGAGGGGCCAACTGGCGGCAGTTGAGCTGATGCTGGGGCCGCTCAGGCCCGCCAGGTGTCCAGGAAGGCGGCGCCCAAGCCCGCGGCTCCGAGACCCCCAGCTCCCCGCTGTGGTCCGAGTCCCCACCGCACTAGGTGGTCAGAGAAGGACAAGCGTCCGGCGCCTGCGGGCTGTGGGTGGGGCTGGACCAGTGGGCGAGGGAGGGGCCCGTGGGCGAGGGAGGAGGGGCTGGTGGGCGAGGGAGGGACCATTGGTGAGGATGCTGCGTCAAGGATGTTGAGGTGAGTGGAGCCAGTGGTTTCAGTGAGCATGACAGCCTCCGCTCGCTCAGGCAAGTGACAGGCGCGAGCGAGGCCTTTAAACGAAAGCTCTGGTTTCATTTGCAGCTAGCAGGCGTGAAACCCCGGGAGAAGTCCCAGGGTCTCAGTTAAACCCACCCTCTGATGCTGGGAGAGCCCCGCCCAGAGCTGGATTCCAGGCCGGCCGGTTGCTGGCGCTCCGCCCCCTGGCGCTACCGTCCAATCCTGGACTTCTCCCGCCCCCTTCGCGAGCCGTGACTCCACCCCCGCGAGCAGATTGGTCAGGCCGCCAGTTCTGCTCCGCGAGGCGAAGACCCGGAGCAGCGAAATTCGCCCGAGGAATGCCCCCGCCCGGCCCTCCTGCGCATGCTCGCTCCGTGACCCCGGCTTGAGGTGACGGCCCGAACCGAGGCGGGGCCCCAGGCAGGACTCCGCGGGAACTGCTGCGGCTCGGTCGCCGGAGAGGGAGGGCTCCGCTGCCGCCGCCTGGCCGTGTCCGGTGAGGACGGGCCCCAGCGGGCCGGGGAGGGTTCCGGGTCCCACGGCGTGCCCGGCCCTCCTGGGGGTCCTGAGGGCTGCTGATGCTTGGGGTGGGGCTTGGGGTCACCCGGCTCTGCGTCCGGGCGCTCAGGCCGCCTCCTTCCTCCTGGCTCTTCCTTCCCCCATCCCACCCGACTCCGGACTGAGCCCTGACGCCCCTAGTCAAGGATCCCCGCATTGGTCTGCCTTTCCTTGACCACACCCAGTACTGCCCCCCTCCCAGCAGCCATCCTCAGTCTCGTCCCACTCTGGCAGTTAGGGTTGTGAGATACTGGGGCAGGGGGACCCTCCCAGAGGCTTGCTGACGAGGTGGTGGTACTCACCGTGGGGGAGGGGCCATTTGGGTGCCACACGGACAGGTCTGATGACAGATTACAATGTGTGAGGAGCACAGGTACCTAAGGGCCAGGGCGCTGAGGGGAAGGGGGTAGAATTACCTGAAAGTCCCACTGTGGGCAGATTCTCCCCTATGTACCACAGAGGAGTAGTCCTTGACCTTTTTTGGATCACTTCTGCCTTGAAACTCTCCCTGTAAGGATGTGTACCTGAGCACCTGAGTGGTCCCGTCATCTGACCATAAGCCCAGTCACAGTCCTCCAGGAGCCATGTGGGACAGCGATGATCTGGGGCGCAGCTGCCAGTACCCCCAGGACTTTTGGTAACAATGTCCCCTTGCCTACCTGCTATTGAGAACCTCTGCCCAATCTGCCACTGTTCCCATCATACAGGTGGAACCAGCCCGGAGAGGGTAAGAGATTTGTCCTCGTGGCAGAAGACACAGGTGCTGGTGGATGTTGGTGGCATTTTTCTCCCATATGTGTGGAGGTAGTTCTTTTGAGCCCTGGCAGTGGCCAGGCAGGGTTCACGCCTTATTCCAGAGCCTCAGGAATAAGGGATCAGACCTTGTGTTAGTTACCTATTGCTGCTGTAACAAATAACCATGAATTTAGTGGCTTTAAAGGACACAGCTTCCTAATAGTCTTATAGTTCTGGAGGTCAGAAGTCTGACGTGGATCTCACGGGGTTAAAACCAGGTATGGGCAGAGCTGTGTCCCTTCACAGAGGCTCCAGGAGAGACAGTCTGTTTCTTTGCCTTCTTCAGCTCCTGGACGCCTCAGGCATTGCTTGGCTCCTGGCCACTCCCTCTTCCTTCAAAGCCCTCACCATCTGATCTCCCTGCCCCTGCTTCTCTCCCACCTTCTCCTTCTCTCTTCTGCCTTCCTCTTGTACTTTTTAGAACCCCTGTGATTGGACCCACCCTGGGCATCCAAGCTGCTCTCTTAAGTGACTTTCACGCCATCTGCAGACTTTCCCCTGTAGGTTCCAGAGATTAGGGCTCTTAGGTCATGATTCTGCTTTCCAGTGTCTTTGGGGCTCCTGTCAGTTCCTAATGTTGTATGATTTGGGGTTCACACTGAGCCATCTTGACACTTCTGGGTCGGCTTTCTGCAGGCCCGTGTCATGACATCGGGTTAGGATAGTGGGTGACTGGAGGTCAATGGCGATTTCAAACCACTAGATTTCAGAGTTAGAGGAAGGGTGTCAAGTGAGGGAAGTACACTATTAAGACCTTTGCTCTTTTTAATTCATTTCTACTTCACTTTTAAAAATTCTGTTCATTTGGGGCGCCTGGCTGGCTCAGTTGGTTAAGCGTCTGACTCTGGATCTCAGCTCAGGTCATGACCTCAGTGTCGTGAGCCCTGTGTTTTATTTTTATTTTATTTTCTTATTAAAAAATAAAATAAAAATTCTGTTCATTCAGTGAGCTTTCACTGAAATTTAACTTCCAAAAAATATATATATTAGGCTTAAAATAGCTGGCTTTCAAGTCTTCCCTCCACACCTAGAAAATTGCTGGAAGGATCACTCCAGAAAAGATCCAGCCAGAAGGGCACGCCCACTCCTGCTCATGGAGACACCGACAAAAGTTCAACCCAGGAACTAGCAATTACAGACTTCCCTCAAGAAAGGCCCATGGCTCTCAAAGTATCAGAACCAAATGGGGTACTGGTAAAAAATGTAGGTTCTCGAGCCCGTCTCCAGACCCCTTGAGTGGAGGTGGGGACGGAATAGTCCAGGACTGTGCATTTGTCACAAGAACCCCGACGATTCTTAGGTCGGGTGAAGTTGGGGGCCACTGGTTGTAGACGTCATTTCCCTTTTTCCTAATATCTAACAGTTGTGGGTTTTTTTAAAGATTTTATTTATGACAGAGAGGAGAGAGATCACAATTAGGCAGAGAGGCAGGCTAGAGAGGGGGGAAGCAGGCTACCCCCTGAGCAGAGAGCCCCACATGGGGCTCGATCCCAGGACCCCGAGATCCTGACCTGAGCCGAAGGCAGAGGCTTTAACCCACTGAGCCCCCCAGGCGCCCCTAATATCTAACAGTTTTATGGAACTAATTCGCATACTATGCAGCTCCCTCTCTCCCTCTCTCACCAGGTACAATTCAGGTGCTTTTGATGTATTCATAAAGTTGTGCAGCCATTGCCACGGTCAGTTTTAGAAGATGCTGTGCCCACTAGCAGCCACTCCTCATTCTCCTGCTCCCCCCCTCACCTCTAGCCCACCACACAGCTACTGTCTCCAAGGAGGGGTCTTTCTACTCTATGGATTGTCTGGTCTCTAGATCATTTTCTAGAAATGGAATCCTATGCTACGTGGTCTTTAACGACTGGCCTCTTTCACTCAGCATAATCTTTTAAAGGTTCATCCATGTTGTAACATAATTTTTTTAAATTCCCAAACAATATTCAATTGTATGGGTACACCATCTTTTATGCACTCTTCTGCTGATGGCTATTTGAATTGTTTCCACTTTTTGGTGACAGTGAATAATACTGCTGTAAACATTCACGTACAAATCTTTAAAGATTATTTATTTATTTATTTATTTATTTATTTGAGCAGAAGCAGGGGGAGTGGGAGAGGAAAAAGGGCTCTCCGCTGAGCAGGGAGCCCGATATGGAACTTGGTCCCAGAACCCCAGGATCATGACCTGAGCCGAAAGCAGACACTAACCGAGCCCCCCAGGCACCCCTACAAATTTTTTTTAAAGATTTTATTTCAAAGAGAGAGAGAGGAAGTGCAGGGGAGAGGGGCAGAAGGAGAACGAGAGAGACTCCCAAGCAGACTCTGCTCTGAGCACAGAGCCCAATGTGGGGCTCGATCTCATGATCCTGGGATCATGACCCCAGCCAAAACCAGGAGTTGGACGCTTAAATGACTGCACCACCCAGGCGCCCTTCATTTGCAGGTGTTTCTGTGGACACTTGTTTCCAGTTTGCTTGTGCATGTACTTGGTGGAGTAGAATCGCTGGATCACATGGTAACTTGGTGCTCTGTTTTGAGGAGCCACTGTCATCCCCACCGTTAGTGTAAGAGGCTCCCAGTTTCTCCTCATCCAAACCAACACTTGTTTTGTCTGATTTTTGTTTGTGTTCCTCTTATGATGTCCATCCCGGTGGCACGAAGTGGTATCTCATGGTGGTTTTATCCTGTGTTTCTCTCATGACTAATGACATGCTTACTGGCCATTTGTATCTCTTCTTCAGAGAAAGGCTTATTCAGAGCCTTTGCCCATTTTTAAATTGGGTTATTGGGCTTTTTGTTACTGAGTTGTAAGAGTTCTTTATAAATACCACGTATGATTCCTTCATCAGAAATATGACTTGCAAAAATTCTTTCCCACTGTGTGGGCTGTCTTTTGATTTCCTGAACAGTGTCCTCTGATGCACAGACGTGTTAAATTTTGATGGAGTCCAGTTTCTCTCTTTCTTCTTTGGTTGCCTGTACTTTTCATGTCATATTGAAGAAAGCTTCACCTGATTTAAGGTCATGAAGATTTACTGCCTTTTTTTTAAAGGATATTTTTAAGTTAATTTTTGTTTATGGTGTGAGGAAGGGGTCCAGTGCTACGGGCTTGCATCCCCGTACCAGGGGAAGCCTATAAGCCAGAAGAGCGGGCGGGCTCCAGAAGATGCACACTGAAGCCGATCCGCGTGCCAGCTGGGCAGGACGGCCTGGGCCAGGGCTTCTGCAATAACCTTTTCCTGCCCAGAGCGGTTCTAGCGGGGAGGCTTTGGCGGTCCTTTCTGAAGCTGGTCCCCATGTTCCTCCAGGACTACTATGGCACCCTGTGGGACAGGATGGGCAGAGCAGGGAAGGACTGCCCTGGGGGTGCCAAGGTTGGCTTGTCCCGGGGCTGAACCGGGGGCCTGGGGGCAAGAGGGATACAGAGACACTGATCCCAGGGGTTCCTTAGTCAGGCGACCTATTACCAGGCAGATTTCCTTGAAGGCTCACCCGCTGGAGGTGGGGTCTCCATGTCTGTCACAGCCCAAGAGGTCTCTGCTTTTATGTGTAATGGCCAAGGGACTGGGGATGAGGGGTTCAGGGGACAAGGCACCCTAATCCCTCTTTGACATTGCACCCCTGACTCCTCTCACGGATGGGGTCTTGGAAAAGTTTGGAAATCAGGGCATGGCCTCCTCAGGCCATATGTATTGGGAGGGGTCCCAGGAAACAGTGAGAACCGTAAACTGGGTTAGATAAACTGGGTCAGGGACAGGTAGGTATCTGTGCATTGCTATTGCCTGGGTCCTGAGATGGGCAGGGGGGACATGCTTGCTAAGGAGGAGGTCTTGTTTCTGGGCTAACACTGTATGCTGAGAAAGACCCTGCCATCTGCCCAGCACTCAGTTGCCCCCAACAGACAAAAAGTCCACTCCACACTGCCCTGCTGCAGGCCCCTCCCTGTAATATGACCTTTCTGCTTCTCCAGCCCAGAAGCCAGGGAGCCTGGAGTGACTGTGGATTCTCCGGACACCTCTACCACCCGGTCCCCTCCCAGCTGAAGCAGCACCAGCCCCGGCTCAGGCACAAGGTCACTCCCCTCCGGGTGTCCCGGCATCTCCCGAGTGCTGCGTGGTCCGGGGCCCCGGCCTCTGGCCTGGGCTGGGGGATGGATCAGGTTGTGAGTCCAGAGAGTCCTGCCTCTCAGAGCCAAAGACATCTCCTTTGTGGTCTGCAGAGCGCCCTCAGGTGCCCGGCTCAGTCTCCCTGTGACTCAATGTCAGGAGGAGGGCCACCGGGCATCCTGGGAGGGTCCATGGGAAGGCTCATGAGCCCATGTCCCATGTGCTGGTCTCTGAGACTTGGTGCTCAGGAAGGCCAATTACCATCATCCTGGACGAGGCACAGCAGGTCCCATGCGGGGTCGGGCTCTGGAACCCCCTCGACCTGACTCCCAGCCCTGCACTTCATGGATTTTGCCTCCTTCCTTAGGACGGAGCCCCTGGACTGCCAGGTTCCCGAGCAGGGAGGAGGAGGAGGGAGAGAACTCCGACTGCTGGGTCCTAAGCGCAGCCGGGGGGACGGGCCATCATCCCAGAATGCCCCTGCCGGAGCCCAGCGAGCAGGAGGGCGAGAGTGTGAAGGCTGGACAGGAGCCGTCCCCAGAGTCCTCTCAGCCAGGCACCGATGTCGTCCCCGCCGTGCCCAGGAAGCCCAGAAAGTTCTCCAAACTGGTCCTGCTGACGGCGTCTAAGGACAGCGCCAAGGTGGCAGGGGCCAAGCGCAAAGGAGTGCACTGCGTCATGTCCCTGGGGGTGCCTGCTCCCGCCACCCTCGCCAGAGCCCTCCTCAAGATCCATCCTGAGGCTCAGAGGGCCATCGAGGCGCCCCCCCAGGAGCCTGAGCAGAAACGCAGCAAGCCAGACAGAGGTGAGGGCCCAGGCGGTGGTGGCGAGCACAGTGTGAGGAAGACCTTCTCGGGGCCAGAAATCCCCTGACACCGGGAGCCGGGGGGCCGGAGGCTGGGCTGGCTGTGGACAGCGTGCTAGCCACGTTACACCTCAGTGTCGGGCCTGCATGTGTGGAGGCCTCCACGCACGCGGGTCTGCGTGTGGATTGGCCTGGGAGGGCGTTTGTGCGGCCCTCCGGGGACGTCCGTTGGGTCCTGGGCCCATCTCCGTCCATATCTGCTGTCATGTGTGTATGTGTCCCTGTGTCTCCGAGGCCCCAGGCGGGCCCCCCACGCCCCGCCCGGCTTGCTGCAGGCGCACTGCCGCATGGATGCGTTCTCTGAGTGCGGGATCCGAGGGACGCTTGAGAGAAGGGATGCGCGGTTGGCTGGGTTTCTTCCCAACTGGAAGTGGGGTCTGCTGGGCCCTGAGAAGACGGGGACAGTAAAAGCCACCATTTGCTGCCTGTGAACAGGTGGCACTCTTGGAGCCAGCCTGGGCACTCGGCCTGGGCAGTGCAGGGGGCCACACGCACTGATGGAAGTGTACGAGCGACTGGTCTGAAGTCCTAGGGGAGAGAACGCCACCTCTTTCCCTGGAGTTTCAGGGGACCCAAGGGAGCCCTCAGCTTCCC
The DNA here is from genome assembly GCA_028533885.1 of Nasua narica. Taxonomy (NCBI): domain Eukaryota; kingdom Metazoa; phylum Chordata; class Mammalia; order Carnivora; family Procyonidae; genus Nasua; species Nasua narica. The sequence goes on from CM052805.1 coordinate 2,070,818, forward strand.
TCAAGTGCTAGATGGGAGCTGCACTCAAGGAGTCGGGGGCCCCATCCCCCCAGAGCTGGGAGGCCCCACAGCAGCACGTCCAGCTCACCCTTGAGTGTTCCTACCGGCCAGTCCTGCTCCTCGCGCGCCCTTGCATCTGCCTGCTGCCTCCCACCAGTCCGAAGGGTGGAGGGAGCGGCCCCCTGACCTGGGAGGAGGCCCGGCTCACAGAGCTCAGTGACCGCTCCGAGGCCACCAGCTGGTCACTGCAGAGGCTGGAGCAGGGAGCGTCTGGTCAGAGCCTGTTCTGCCCGTGGAGCTGGGGGGATGGGCCATCTCCTGGCCCCTTCCTCCCCGTCTGAGACCTCTGCGCACTTCTCAGATCTGCCTGGGCTCTTGGGCCATGCAGGCCCCATCCACTCCCCACAGCCCCTTGCAGGAATTGAAATGAAGCCACCTGTCCGCAGAGGGCTGGAGGGCAGAGCAAGGACTACATTTCAGCCCCACAGGCTCCCATAGGCAGGTGCTCTTGGGCAGTGAACTACCCCCTCAGGCTGTCACCCTGTGTCTACCTTTATGCCCGGTCCCCAGACTTTCCCGCCTCTTATTCCATCCCACGCCAGGCGGTGGGGGTAGCAGTGGCTTTCTGGTGCTCAGCCCAGATCTGGCCCAGAGTTCCCTGGAAATGACTTTAACAGCCTCTTTGTCCCTGGGCTGGTGGGCGTGGGGAGCATATCTCTTAAATCAGCAATGATTTCTGTAAGTCAGCCAGCGGCATCCCAGAACATCCCCCAGCTGGGCTGAGAGCCTCAGGCCCTGGGTTGCCCCCCCCCTTTCCTTGGACACCAGCCTGACCCACTCCCTTCTCTTCCAGACGGAAAAGAAGATGGAAGGTTGGCAGGGCAGTCCACGCCCAGTACCGAGGTGGTGGGGGAGGAGCCCACCGCAGATGTCGTCATGCCCAACACGCTCCTGTAATTCTGACAAGCATGGGTATGCCCTTACTGGGTCCCTGAACTTGGCTGTGACTTCCGCTGGGGACCCAGTTGCAACTGATTTTCATTCTCAAGTATTGTGTAATGTTTTCCAAATCAAGTATAAATTACTTTTATAAACAAGAAAAAAAAAAAAAAACCTCAAAAAGAATAAAAGAAGCTGTATGCTAGATCCCATTATGGAAGGTTTTAAACCCGTGGTCCTTTGAGACCCCACTGCAACCCCACCAGCCCTCCCTGGACCCTTTCCCAGGACCCCTGGCCCCTCAGCCTGGAGAGTCATCGCTGGCCCGGAAACTAAGCTTTCTCCTTCCTGCTGCTCCTGGCCTGAAAGGGGGACAGTGGGACCCCCAGGCCCGAGCACCTGGGAAGGCTATCCCGCCCCTCCCTGACCGTCCCTCCCAGGCCTGTTCCCAGGAGGCTTTAGCCTGCTCCTGCTGGACCATCAGGAGTCTCACCTCCTCCAGGAATCCCACCACCTGACAGCTTCCCCTCACCCCTCATGGGGGCCTGTGTTCATGGCTGCCTGGGGTTCTGCTGGGGAGGGTGTGGGCCTGCAGTATGGTGGGCAGATCCTGACAGAAGTGTATGATGCCTCTATCATGTTCTTTCTAGGTGTTTTAGGGGCTGAGATTCCTGGGCACCTGAGCCCCTCCCCTCCATTCATCTTGGGTGTCACCCCTGCTGGAGGAGGAAGTGTACAGAACACAGTTATCTCCCCCCTACAAACAGAAGTCTGGGTTCCCTAGAGGCCCCCCAACAGGAAAGGCTCCGTTCGGCCTCCTTCACCTCGTGTGGTCCTCATTTTGTGAAAACTGCCTTCAGGCAAAGAAAACAGACGGATTATTTCTAAAAAGTTGAGACTAGAGGCCTTATGTTTTTGAACATCATTTTCCCCACTTTAGCCTGTCTCTATGGACCCCCTGTAGGAAAAGTGAGTTGCTCAGCGCCCCCCTCGCCCGGCTCCATCTCAGTCTGTAGTTCCTCCAGCGCGGTTGTTACATTTATGTCCTGTAACCATCATTTGAAATGTTCCTTTGTCTTAATTCAAGATTTAAATAGATTCCCACTCCTCACCACGTTTCTCCTTTCCTGTGACTCTGCGTCATCCCCTTGGTGGGCTACAAGAATGCCCCAGGAGTTGGTGGTGGGGCAGCCTCCTGGGAAGCAGAGTGAAGAAGGGGCGTGAGGAGGACAGGGGGCCGGCAAGGGGTGACTTGGTGTGGCTGGGCCCACTGTCCCCGTGGTCCCAGCCCCTGGCAGGACATGGTGGGCAGTGGCTCTGGGTCTGGGGACCTGGAGCCCACAGGGAGGTTTCCAGGCTTGTGATGGGGAGTGGGAGGTCAAGGAAGGATTTACACAGACGAGGGACACGGTCATTGTTGTTTTACAAAGCCCTTGGGCACCATGAGGGGAACCGACTGGAAATGTCCAATGTGGGCTCTGAAAGGTTGGCAAGGAGGCCACCACAGCCTTGAGGGAAAGGAGACAGAGGGGAGGTGGGCAGTGCTGGCAAGACCTGACACTGGGTCAGTGACCTGTTGTCCCATCTAGGAGGGACAGTGTCAGCGACCAGGAGGAGAATCAATGTGCTCCTGTGAAGAGTAGTTCCTTCAGATGTTAGAGCAGAAGATCTTCAGAGGTCACAGACTGATGTCAGTGCTGGGTCTCTGCACTCTGTGGTGGGGGGCTCTTAGTCCAGAGTCAGGGTACCTGCGAGGCTCTGTCGGTTCAGTTCAGGTCATGATCTCAGAGCCGTGAGATGGAGCCCCACATCCCTCTGGGCACTGGGCATGGAGTGTACTTAAGATTCTCTCCCTCTCCCTCTGTCCCTCCCCTCCTCTCTCCTTAAAAAAAAAAAAGTAAATAGGATGATTACACTTCCTTCCAAACATAATTTATTGGTCTTCAAGCTAAATAATAATAATTCATGTCCATTGAAATACATACTGATTATGAAAAATATATTGCAAATATCTGCAGTAACTCATCTAGATATGTCTATGGTATTTTTCATATTCAGAAAACTGGGATGATCCAGGTTATTTTCTCTTAATCCATTACGAATGTGTTTCCAGCGCAGTTTTACGGACTGCAGCACGTCGCTACAGGGACGGGAGCCCATGCATCCCGCACACCTGCCACCGGCTGCATCCCGATCAACAATCCTGTAAGTTGCCCTGGGTTTTCCTGGGACGAAGCTCTTAAAGGGAGACCGCGGCTCAGGGGGAGGACCCCCAACTCCCATGCTCCACTCGGCCTTAAGGGCCGGCCCCCACCGTCCTTGCCCCCCGCCCCCCGGCACCGGCGCTGTCACCGAGAAGATGGTAATCATATAATCATAATTGCGCCAGCGGCAGCACGCTCCGGGTCTCGGGTGAGCACGACCCGAGCGCTGGCTGGGAGGGTTCGCACCGCCCGCTTTCGGGCCGAGGCGGCCGGCGGCCGGCGGCCGGCAGGGGGCGCGCGCGGCTCGCAGGCCAGGATCCTGGAGCCGCCCCAGCAGAATGCGTGAGCCCCGGCTCCCACCCGCCTTCCTCGGCGCTGGGCTTAGGCGCTCCAGCCCTGAGGGTTCCTCGGTAACCACCTGCAGGGCCCTCTCCCCCGGGTCACGTTTCCCGTCGCACGCACCACGTGTAACAGCCCACGCAACAGCCCTCATTGTTTGTTTCCACTGCTTCTCGTCCGCTCCCCCGACAGCTCTAGCACACCCGAGCGGGGGTCTTGGTGAACTTGGATTAGGCAGTGATTTCTTTTTTAAAATTTTATTCGCTTATTTGAGAGAAAGAGAAAGCACGAGCGAGGGGAGTTGGAGTCGGAGAAGCAGGTTCTCTCCCAAGCGGGGCTCAATTTCAGGACCCCGGGGGCAGGACCTGAGCCAAACCACCCAGGCGCCCCTAGGCAGTGATTTCTTAGATATGACACCAAAAACACAAGCAACAACAACATAAAATGAAGTTCCATTATTTTTGCTGTTCAGTTTGGGTGCTGGGGGAGTAAAAATGTAGTGCTTTTAGAATGTGTTGGCTAAATCACAGGGGCCAAAGTGCAGCCGGGGGAATACAGTGATAGTGTAATAATCTTGTGTGGTGACAGGTCAGACCACGTCATTGTGATGTGTTGTTGCTTAGTATATAGAATCGTCCAGTCGCTATGTTGTACACCTGACATTGATATAACATTGCCAACCAGACTTCAATAAGAAGCGAAGTGAAAAACAAGCAACTAGCAATAAATATGTGAAAGCTGGGCAGCGGGGTGTCTCAGTGGGTTGGCTGGGGTCATGATCTCGAGGTCCTGGGATCCGGAGCTCTGCTCACTGGCAAGTCGGCTTCTCCTTTTTCCTCTCCCTCTGTGATCTCTCTCACTCTCTCTCAAGTAAATATATAAAATCTTAAAAAAAATAAATAAAAAAAAACACACCAGGCTAAGTGAAATAAGCCAGCCATAAAACACCACATGTTGTATGATTCTATTTATATGAATGTCCAAAATAGGCACATCTATACAGACAGAAAGCTGAATAGTTGCCTAGGGTTGGGCGGTGAAGGATTTCACAACTGTGGCTACAGGTTTCTTTCTGGAGTAAAGAAAATATTCTAAAACTGATTGTCCTGATGTTTGCACAACTTTATGAATATACTAAAAAACACTGAATTGTACACTTTATTTTTTTTATTTGGGCAAATCTTAATGTAGGCCTAAAGAAATACTAGAGAACCATTCCTTTACTGTAAGATTCGTACTTCCCCCTTTGTAATTAATAAACATCTTTGGGATTATGTAAATACCATTTCCTTGTTAAGCTCTCAACCTCCAACTTTAGTGGCCATTAATGATTTTTGCCGAAATCAACTATTAATTAGGATGATTGACCAATGATGATTTTCTGCATCATCCCTTCTGCATTTTTTAGTTGGCCTCCTACTGTAAGAAAGAGCTTTCCCTTCTCCCCATTTACTTTTTCTTTTAGAAAAAAAGCGCCACAGGCAGGGTTAGGGGTGAGGGGGTGGAGTCCGGGGAAGGGCAGAGGGAGAGGGAGAATCTCCCGCAGACTCCACACCCAGCAGAGAGCCTCATTAGGGGCTCAATCTCACGACCCTGAGATCATGACCCCAGCCAAAACCCAAAGTCAGACACTTAACCAACTGAGCCATCCAGGTGCCCCTACTTATTTATATCAGTGTCAACTCGTGAGTTCTTATTTTATTCAAAGTTATAATCCGTTATTACCAATATTCACTGTGTTTTGCATCTCAAATTGGCCCAGCTTTGGGGTGGGGTCATTTGAAGGTTTTAACAAGGTGCATAAGAAAATTCCTTCTGCTGGCGAAAGAGACAGGTCTAATACGATATTTAAACAAACGCTCCCGCTTAGTGAGCAGGGAGTCAAATCCTGGTGGAGGCCTGGGGGTGGTCTCAATGAAGCCCCCCAACTCACCTGTCTCAGAGTCCCCGCCCAGAATCCCCAGTCCTAGCCGCCTGTGCAGCCGACGCCCCGCCCCTTTCGCAAACCCTTGCCCTATATCCCCGCGCCGATTGGTCAGGCTGCCAGCTCCGCGCCGCTCACAGAAGAGCCGGAGAAGCGGAGTTTGCCTGAGGAATGGGGCCCCCGCAGCCCTGTTGCGCATGCTCGCTAGGAGCCCGCTTGGGCGTTCCAAGAGGTCGTCTCCTCCGCCGGGTGGCGCGCGCTCCCGGCCAGCGGGGCGGCGCGCGGGCTCGGGGCTCGCTCCCGACAGGGCAGGTGGGGGCGGGTAGCGGGTGCTAGGGTTGTGGTGACCTGAGGCGTCCAGGCCGCGAGGTCGACGCCTGTGGCTGCGGCGGCCGAGGCCAAAGGACCCGCCGCGGCTCGGTCTCCGGAGAGGGAGGGCTCCGCTGCCGCCGCCGCCCCGCCGGTGCCCGGTGAGCACGGGCCCCAGCGGGCCGGGGAGGGTCCCGGGTCCCAAGGCGTGGCCGCGCCCCCAGCCAGGCCTCCCTGGGGTTTCCGAGGGCTGCTGAGGCTGGACGGGGGGAGGTGGTCACCCGGCTCCGTGTCCCGGCGCTCAGGCCGCCTTCTTGTCCTTCACCCGGGACTCGTCTCCTTTCTCCTGGCTCCTCCTTCGCCCCAACCCAGCAGACCCCGGACTGAGCCCTGACACCCCCAGAAAGGGACTCCCACGTCGTCCCCTTCCCACCCTCCGCTCGGCCTTGTCCGCCGCACGGGTGCTGACCCGTGCTCGCTCCCACCCCAGTCCCGTCCCATCTGCGTGGTTCTGTAGGTCCCAGTGACCTTGCACTTTTTGATGCTATTACACCCCTTCTTCCACTTCTGATTACGCAGATTGCCTGTTGTGACTTTCAAACTTTTTTGACTCGAGAAATATATTCTCCGTGCATAACTTGTGCCAGTAGATGTAGCTTACTGAAGGATAAGTTCAAATAACCTCTCATGACACGGCCAGGTCTACTCCACCTTTGTTCTGATGCCATTCTCCATTCCAAATGACTGCTGCTAACCCGGGAAATTGATTCCAGGACCTAATGGTTCTGACCACAGTTTAAAATCCTTGTTTTAACAAACATGGGTCTTTCTCCACCTTTACTTCTTGCCTTTGGGGGATGCTGAGTTCCAATAATCAGATAATCTTGGGTAACCTTCAATTTAAAAAAAGGTATATTTTTTAATACTTTGACATTTCTGCTTCTCAGGGCCAAAATCACTTCGAGGACTTGATTTGAATTCTCTAGCTTGATGCCATCAGGTTTATCTTGTTCTTCTTCCAAAAGCTCCTAGTGGGACTTGGAGAAGAAATTATGTGTGAGGTTGGAGCTGGAGTGTGGAGTATTTATAACAGAGGGGGAGACGATTCTTACTGGAGAGAGAAATAATTGAAGTTCAGTTTTAGGAAGATTAACCAGTTGGCACTGCGTAGGGAGAATTAGCAGGCTGGATGCTGGGTGTGAAGACCACTGAGGAGTGGGTGAGGATCCAAACCCTGGAGTGATGTTCAGTGGGAAGGCCACAGAAAGGTGTTGTGACCAGGTGTACAGAGAATGAGATTTGAGGACACATGAGGCCTGTTGAGGAAGGAGTAAAAAAATAGATAAGATTTCTGGGGCCCTGGCTGGCTCAGTGCGTAAAGCATGGGACTCTTGATCTCCAGGTTGTGAGTTTGAGCCCCAAATGAGGCTTAGAGACTCCCAGGGGACATGTAACAATGTCGACCGCTGGGCCGGGGTGTGCTGCATCCAGCAGGCAGAGGCCGGGGATGCTGCTGAACATCCCTTATTGCACAGCACAGCCCCCCTCCCCTCCCCCCCAAATGCCAATGGTTCTGAGGTTGAGAAGCTCTGCTTTAGAGGCGTGATTCTTAATCGCTGGGGGGAGGGGCGGTCACTGCCACCCTCAGCACCTCCCAGGAGCGATACCCGTATGTACGTATGTACGCACACATACGGAGCATGCATATTTCATAGGAAGGTTCACGAGTCAGCCAGTGCACACCTCTAGCCCTCATAGCTCATTAGCGCGTGTGGGAGGGGGACAGCAATTGCAGTCCCCCAGGAGCTTTTTCAAACATCAAGACCCCTGGGCCCAACAAAGAACTCTTTGTCCTTGCGTGATGATTTCAGTTTATGGAAGCATTTCACATGTAGCATCTCATTTGCCACTTTTCCTGTTTCACAGGTAAAATCTGTGCAGAGAATTGATGGAATTTGCCCCAGGTGTCGCACCCAGCTAGCCGGCTGTAAGGACCTGAGCACTGGCGGATGGGGATGGCGGTTCTCGCTCTCTGTGCCTGAAGGTAATTCTGTTCATCCACCGTCAGCTGCTCAGACTTTCAGGACCTTACCGGTGAGCTCTTGCCTGAGAGGCTCCCGGCAGGCTGTAGTATTGTGTGTCTCTTAGGTGTTAGGTTGACGCCGAGCCCTTTGGGACCACCAGCACGAAAGCAATATCAGAGTGGGCAGCTGAGTGTTAGCTCAAAATTGCTCTGTGTCTCAATCCTGGGAGAGGGAAGAGGAGAAGAGAGTGACGAAGCATAAACCGCGAGGCTTTCGAACTTTCCACATACATCTGCCTGATTTAAAAATATGCGTCACTCAATAAATCTTGAGTGAATAAAAACTGATTACAAAACAAACACGAGAACCCAAGTATTGACCTCAAAGCAATGATCATCCAAAGTAAAAAAAAAATACATTTAAGTACACCTATACTAAATAGACATATGTATAACAAGGGAAAGTTTCATAAAATAATACCCACTTTTATTGCAGGCAATGCAGATTGATATTTTCATACATAATTTTAAAGATAGCAGACTGGAACGAGAAATTATAGGATCAATGACCCAGGCAATTAGAAAAACAGAACCTGGGGAACCTGGGTGGCTCAGTTGGTTAAGCATCTGCCTTCGGCTCAGGTCATGATTCCGGGGTCCTGGGATCGAGCCCTGCATTGGGCTTCCTGCTCGGTGGGAAGCCTGCTTCTTCCACTCCCACTCCCACTCCCACTGCTTGTGTTCCCTCTCTCACTGTGTCTCTCTCTGTCAAATAAATAATAAATAAAATCTTTAGGAAAAAAAAGAAAAACAGAACCTTAGACCAAAACAAAGGAAATAAAGTTTTGTTTCATACAGATGTATGAATGAACATGTATAGAAGCTTTTACGTAACTCATTAACCAAGGAACCAGAGAGATCTAACAACCAGTTTGCAAGAGAATCCAACGAAGATTCTAGAAGACGATAGATACTGAAATGTGCACCTGGAAGCGAGACTGGCTTTTTCTTCAGGGGGAAGAATTACTTACATGTACCTATTTAAATGGAGAGACAGTTTATTGTCTACAGACTAGAATAATTTTGCATTGCTCTTGGTTATCTGCACTATGCAGAGTTGTCCAAATAGCTCAAAGGCTAGAATCCCATAACCTAGAAGAATGTGTTCTAGATAGTGCATAGTTTCCACTGAGGTACGGAGGTCCTTTACAGTCTCATAACCTCAATGAAAGATACTTCTGATCAGGAAATACAGTTGGTCTCATTAGATTTGGCCTGATTGTTTGCATAGGTACAAGCATGTTAATTCACTGCAAACGGCTTCTTGAGTTTGCTTTGCTGGAAGGAATCTCAGGTTGGATTTTTAGAAGTCTGGCATTTCCGATCCCAAGGTATGGGAACCATGTTCCATAAGCTCTCTCCACTTATGCTTACACTATTTCACTTATACTATTTCACTTATACTATTTATGAGTTTGAGCAAATTCCTGTCTGTATTCTTGAGGTCCCCCAAATAGCTCAAGGTATGTGAAACACATTAAAATGTTACAGGATCGTCTCAGAAAAGATGAAATCATGACTGTCCTACTGATACAAAGTAAACAGATGTTAATGATTTCATTTAACACATTAATGAGGGAGCATGTACGGTGGGACAGATTAAATGAGCTCATGTATGTAAAATACTTAATGTGGGGCCTGGCACAAAAAAAACGCTTCAGGTCCTTTTTAGACACGTCACTTAGTGACCTTTCTCAAGGGTCTCTCTTGAAGTGTTTCTCAAAGCACAGTCCATGGTCTCCCAGAGCTTCATGGGTACTTGCTAAAAATCCAGATTTTTTTTTAAGATTTTATTTATTTATTTGAGAGAGAGAGATATCACAAGCAGGCAGAGAGGCAGCAGAGAGAGGGGAAAGCAGGCTCCCCGCTGAGCAGAGAGCCCAATGTGGGGCCCGATCCCAGGACCCTGAGATCATGACCTGAGCTGAAGGCAGAGGCTTTAACCCGCTGAGCCACCCAGGCGCCCCAAAAAATCCAAATTCTTGAATCCCTCCCTAGATCCTCTGCCAGAATTTTATTTTATTTATTTTTTTTAAAGATTATTTATTTATTAGAGAGAGAGACTGAGAATGAGAGGGGAGAAGGTCAGAGGGAGAAGCAGACTTCCCGCAGAGCCGGGAGTCCGATATGGGACTCGATCCCGGGACTCCGGGATCATGACCCGAGCCGAAGGCAGTTGCCCAACCAACTGAGCCACCCAGGCGCCCCTGCCAGAATTTTAGATGGAAATCCAAGCATTTGCATTTTTATTAAGGGCCACAGGGAATTCTTACAAAGACCAGAATTACACATACAACTAACTACAATAAAACTTCCATGAAAACTATACTTAACCTCATTATATGGCTTCACTCTTGTATTTATTTATTTGTTTCAAAGATTTTATTATTTATTTGACACAGAGAGCGAGAGATCACAAGTAGGCAGAGAGGCAGGCAGAGAGAGAGAGGGGGGAAGCAGGCTCCCTGCTGAGCAGAAAGCCCGATTCAGGGCTAGATCCCAGGACCCTGAGATCATGACCTGAGCTGAAGGCAGAGGCCCCAACCCACTGAGCCACTCAAGCGCCCCTCACTCTTAATCTTCTATTTTATTTTTTAAACACTGATGTCGGGTAGGCTTTCTCAGCCTTGGCTCTATTGGCATTTTAGACCAGATGCTTCTTCAGGAGGTGTTGGAGAAGCTACCTGGGCACTGTAGGCTGTTGGGCAGCATCCTTGACCCGGCCCAGTAGATGCTGGTCGCACCCTGCCTCCCAGTGGTGACAATCAAAAAATGTCTCTGGGCATTTCCAGGTGTTGCCTGGGAAGCAAATCATCTTGACTGACAAGCAGGAGTCCTAACCCACTGCACTGATACCTGCAGTCAGAATCCTCAGTGTGAAAAGAACCATTTTTACTGATTTTGAGACGTGAGGTCCTGAAGGCAGACACAGGCGTCTTGAATGCGGACCGTCTTTATCGTCCTGCTCTTGGTCGCAGGAACCGAAGACTCAGCCTTGGTTCCTCCTCTGGGTCACTGCAGAACAGTGGAATCTAAAGGACGGGCTTATTTGGAAGATAAACTGGAGTAGTGTGTGCAGAGCCCTTCGGGGCTAGTAATCACCATCCTATCCAGTCGGGAAAACAGAAAAAACAGAAACTACTGTAAGAGTTTCTTTCTCTTTCTTCCTTCCTTCCTTCCTTCCTTCCTTCCTTCCTTCCTTCCTTCCTTCCTTCCTTTCTTTCTAGATTTTATTTATTTATTTGACAGAGAGAGACACACAGCAAGAGAGGGAACGTAGCAGGGGGAGTGGGAGAGGGAGAAGCAGGCTTCCCACTAAGCAGGGGCTCAATCTCAGGGCCCCAGGATCATACCCTGAGCTGAAGGCAGCCGCTCAATGACTAAGCCACCAGATGCCCCATGATGGAAGATTTCCATTGGGAATCTCCTTTCGGTCCCTGGTGCTGAGGCGCTGGGAGGCCACACAGGAAATGGTGAGCAAGCCCGAGAGTGGCAGGGGCTCCATGCTGCCAGCACGGCCAGGCTGAGCTCCAGGGCGGCAGGCAGGTGGCCTTGATCCAGCCTCCACTGTCCCACTGTGCCTTCCGTGGGCCAGGTCAGCTGGATGTCACTCTGATAAACCATAAATTAGCTGGTTTGTAGGGCCGCATCGGAGCAGCTGATGACTTACTCCGAAGGCAGCTCTGAGCATCGCTTCCTCTGCAAGAGTGCTTCTTACGTCTTACTGCAGCTGCCAGGCCACAGGGAGGCACCCTGTTAGCTCCGTGCCAGCTGGGCCTGGGTCGGAGTGTTGGCTCTCACTGGCCGTGTGGTCCTGGGCCATTCACTTAAGGCCCCAAAAGTTGAGCAGGAATGGTGGCGACACTTGGCAAGGAGGTTGCTGGGTCACTGGACTGGAGGTGTGGGCTGAAGCCAGAGGAACTTTGTTCCTGGCTCAGGTCCCAGGTCTCAGGACAGATGGCGAGGCTCTGGACCGGAGGGTCTCTCCCTCTCCCTCTCTCTCTCTCTCTCACCGTACACTCAGGAGGTCTCCATCATTTACTTTCTGCGTCAACTCCCATTGTGTCTGTAAGTTTGAAACTTGGGTTTTCAAGAACCTTTTATTTTGAGTTAATTTTAGACTTTAAAAACGTTGCAAAGGTAGTACGAAGAATTCCCACATACCCATCACCTGGTCCCCCAGTCGTCAGCAGAATCGTCACGATTCTGCGTGGAGATTGAAACCAGGAAATCAACATGGGTGCAGTTCTCCTCACCTACACTGTTGACCTGACTGATTTCTCCAACTTGTCCCCAGAGTCCTTTTTCCGTCCCCCACCCCATGTGGCATTTAGCTGTTGTGTCCCTTCAGCCCCTGCCCTTATCCTTGATGACCTCAGTGGTTTCCAAGTGTCCTGGTCACTTGTTTCATGGACTGTCCCTTGATGTGCCTTGTCTAATTAATGTGGGGGTGTGCACCTAGGCCAGGAGTATCCCAGAGACGGTGGGATGTCCTCAGTGCATCTCATCAAAGATGTCATGGTGTTGACATGCCTTTTTTTTTTTAAGAATTCACCTTTTTTTTAAGATTTTATTTATTTATTTGACAAAGAGAGACAGCGAGAGAGGGAACACAAGCAGGGGGCATGGGAGAGGGAGAAGCAGGCTCCCCGCTGAGCGGGTAGCTCAACACGGGCTCCGGTCCCAGGACCCCAGGATCATGACTTGAGGCACCCAGGCGCCCCATTTTGTTTTTGGTTTTTGAGGCCATGAATACATAAAATCAGTGTAACTGACAACTCAGCAGAGGCAGAGGGAGAGGCCGAGGGCTGAGGGCCACAGGCCCCGGCGGGTCCAAGCTGTACTTGGGTTTGTTTTGTGGGAAAACCTTAGCTTAGAAAAGATAGTATTTGCAGACTTTGTTCGCTGCATATGCTTTCTGTTAAGTTTTGTAAATACAAACATTTAGGGAAATCTTTGGTTATTTTTGCTACATGGAAGAACTCCCACGTTCTCGTTTTGCAAACGTTTGTGTCAGGCAGTTCTCTGCTGAGGCCGCAGTGCGCTCGCCCGCAGGAGCAACACCGCCATCTGGTGGTCGATGCGAGTCGGCGCCTGTTCCCGGCCGGCCTGACGTGGTGATGGTATCCTGGATGGGAGCTCTTACCGGGCGGCAGGTGGGCGCCTCCCACCACAAAGTTGGGCAAAATCGCAAAGATGTTGGATGCGACGTGTGTATCGGAAAACATGTCCGTGTGTGACGACGTGTGTGACAGAAAACAACATGTCCATCGAGAGCTCCCACCCAAGAATGAACAGAGCTGTGCCTCTGAGGGACGGGATTATGGGCCGTTGACTAGGAATTCGGTTCTTCACAGTTTAAACATATTTTTATGTCGTTTTTACAATATAAACTTAGCAACTTACACAATATCCTAATATACAATCCATGCCACCCCCTTCTTTGATGAGGAAACCAAGCCCAGTAGTGAAAGGCCTGCTTAGGGTGTAGAAGAAGGGTTTTTGGGGCGCCTGGTGGGCTCAGTCAGTAGAGTGTGCGAGTCTTGATCTCAGGGTTGTGAGTTTGAGCCCCACGTTGGATGTAGAAATGACTTAAAAGATAAAAAATCTTAAGAAAAAAAAGAAAAAGAAAACTATTTTTCGTCCTAGTGACCCTGGGGACCTGAGTCCCTATAAGGATATTTTTTTAAAAAAATTTTATTTATTTATTTGACACAGAGAGAGAGAGATCACAAGTAGGCAGAGAGGTAGGCAGAGAGAGAGAGGGGGAGGCAGGCTCCCTGCCGAGCAGGGAGCCTGATGCGGGGCTCGATCCCAGGACCCTGAGATCATGACTTGAGCCGAACGCAGAGGCTTTCACCCACTGAGCCACTCAGGCGCCCCTTTATAAGGATATTTTTTAAGAAGTTTTATTGAGATCTGATTTACATGCATACAACTCGCCTATCAAAAGTGTATAACTCAGTGTATTCAGGGAGTCCAACAACCATCACCACAATCAATTTTACATTTTCATTACCCAGAAAAGAAGCCCCACGCCCCTCAGCATCATTTCCAAACCCCCCTTTCCCCTCCCCTAGTCCTATGCAATCACTCATCTCGATGAATTTGACCATTCTGAACATATCACACAAACGGAGTCATACAGTATGCTATTGCTATCTTTTGTGTCTGGTTCCTTTTTTTTTTTTTTTTTTTAAGATTTTATTTTTTGGGGCGCCTGGGTGGCTTAGTTGTTAAGCGTTTGCCTTTGGCTCATGTCATGATCCCAGGGTCCTGGGATCAAGCCCGGCAGTGGGCTCCCTACTTGGCGGGGAGCCTGCTTCTCCCTCTCACACTCCCCCTGCTTGTGTTCCCTCTTTCACTGTCTCTCTCTGTCAAATAAATAGATAAATTAAAAAAAAAATTTATTCATTTGTGAGAGAGAGAGAGAGAGTGCACAAGCCAGGGGGAAGGGCGGGGGAGGGGGGGGAAGCAGACTCCTCACTTGATCCCAGGACCTGGAGCTCACAACCTGAGCCAAAGGCGGACGCTTCACCGACTGAGCCCCCCAGGCACCCCTGTGCCTAGTTCGTTCACTAGGCATGATGTTCTCAGTGCTCATCCAGCACGTGCCAGAACTTGATTCCTGGTTATGGCCGAATAATATTCTGTTGTATGGATGGACCACACATAGGCCCGCACAGATGGCTCCGAGGGAGAACGCAGTGTATGGATGGGCCCAGCCAGTGCCGACCCTGCATGGGGGGCTGGACGAGAGAGTGCGTGGTGTCCACACACCTGGTGGGCAGCCTGCAGGCAGTTGGGCTGAGAAGGACGGAGTGGGGGCCGATTTTTCAAAGTTGATCTGTTGAGGGAAGGAGGGGCTTTGGTTAGGTCTTGTTCTCGGACACAGGAGACCGAAGAACCTTGGTGGTCCCAGTTCAAAGGGACAAAGAACATGGAGGCAGAGGGCTTTGGTGACCAGAGAAAGCGGGACATGAAGGGTGGAAGAGGGACCCCAGAGGGGAGGGGAGCTGTACAAGGGAACTGGGTGGAGACTTTATTTCCAGGTCAGGGTAAAATCAGTTGCCCCCTTCATCCAGATAGTGAGGAGTGGTAAGAGCTTATGGAGAGGTCCATCCTCAGTGGGTAAACTGGGAAACCCATAAAATGGTTAGAGTTCGCTTGGAGAGAGAACTTCAGCTAGCTTGAAATCTGCCTTCTCTGCAGAACCTCATTCCCTGTTAGGTAAATGATGTTAGGTCAATGGAACATTACTACATGTACTTGATTACAGATCGGTGTGCGTGTGGTTGCTAGTGTCCGGTGTCGACCACCCCTCAACGGCCAGAGGAAACCAGGATAATGCAAACCACACAGCGAGGTTTATTTCCAGCTAGCTGGGGTCCAAGTATCTGCCCGACGCAGCGGGTTTCAACAAGGACCCAGAGTGCTCAAAGCCAAGGGGTTATATAGCATTTTCAAAACATCCAACTCACAGTAATTTTCCACAGTACATACAACTTCTCTTGCTTATACGCGCCCCCCCCCCCCAGGGGTTTGGTCTAGCAAGATAAGTTCCCTCTTGCTTACGCCCCACCCAGGGGTTTGGTTTAGCAAGATAAGTTCCTTTTGAAAGGCTCCTTTTGTCATGCCCTGGTGGTCTAGGCCGGGATATCTGTGTCTGACCCCCGCCCACGTTTTGGTCGGTTATGATTAAGTTGTTTGCCAGGTTTAGCTAGCTCCTCTCTTCTCAAGGTCACATAGGCAGTTTCGGCCAGGGGTTGTTCAGCAAAATGGCTTTCCAGCCCTTAAGATGGTCGTTCTAATGCTAACCCACTCTAACATGGTAAAATATATATCACAACAATTTACAGCTTGAATCATTCTAACCCTCACACTGGCATGCCACCTCGCCACCCTCCACTGCCAGAACGGGGCCTGGTCCCAAACTGAAACCCCACCCGCTGAATAACGGCTTCCCATCCCCCCTACCCTGCAGCCGCCATCCGACTCTGCAGCCCTGAACCTGACAAGTGTAGGGACTTTACATAAGTGGAATCATACGCTTCAGGTTTTTTGTGAGTGGCTTATTTTGCATCACGGACTTTGTACTATATTTTTTAAGATTTCATGTATTTGAGAGCGAGAGAGAGCACAAGCAGGGGGAGCAGCAGGCAGAGGGAGAGGGAGACACAGGCTTCTGGCTGACCAGGGAGCCCGATGTGGAGCTCAGTCCCTGGATCCTGGGATCATGACCTGAGCTGAAGGCAGATGCTTCACTGACTAAGCCACCCAGGCGCCCCCATTATGGACTTTTTAAGTACTTAATTCTCATTGCTATCCTTTATACTTAATATTTTTGTTCTTCTCACTGGATTACCAGTCCGTTCAATGTGATCAGCTGAGGGGTTTAACGTTTCTGTAGCACGGCACCTGAAGTTCAAATGTGCTTTGATCCTGTGCGTCTCATAACCTTCATTGTCCCATCCATCAAAAAGCCAAAACCCACCAGGTTCAGTCACCTGCCAAGAGTACCATTTACTGCTGAGTAACAAGCAGCCCTGATGTCACTGGCTTAAGATAAGTTTATTATTGACCGGTGTCCCATGAGGTGGGTGGGCTGCTCCTGTGGCCCCCATGCAGGATCGCACAGGTGGGGGTTCTGCTGGGCCACACATGCAAGATGCTTTTCCTGGCTGCCTGCCAGTGCTTCCTGCCCGCACATGGCTGCTCGCATGGCTCCCTAGCCCGGCAGGCTCAGGGCGGCGTCCCCTGAGGGTGAGGACTTCCAACCCCACACCATGCTTCTGCCACGCTCAGCAAGTCTCACAGCGAGGGACCTGTATGGGGTGCAGCCCGTCCAGATCCACGACCACATTGCAAGCGGGCCTGCATACTTGATGGGAGGATTTGTGATTTGTGCTCATTAAACAATCTTCATTCCGAGGCCCCTTAGTGGATGAGGACATTAACCACCAAACCCATACAAGCTCAAGGTCATTGCCAGACCCATGCTTTTCAGCAGATGGTGGGGGTGAAGGGCGTGGGGGTGGTTGGTGGCGGCCAGGGTTCGCCTTTTGTTGTGGTGAAATTTCTTGGAGGTAGCATGCATCTTAGAAGCCTTTTGTGCAGAACAGCCGTCTCCTGACTCTGGGTACCTATGACTCCGGGTCTGATTCTCACAGAATGTGGGGGCTCTTAATCATGCCAGTGCCCTCTGCTTCGGAGAAAGCCAGGCTTGGGCATCTGATGGCCTAAGGCCGATGGCGTGTTGGGGTCCCCACAGCATCCCCTCTTGCCCCACGCATGGCAGGGACTCAGGCCCGGGCCTGTAGATGTGTGTGTGCTGTGTGGACAGCGACCGCAGCGCTTCGGCTGGCCTCCTGCAGAAGAGAGGGTCGGCCCCCTGCGCCCTTGGCCCTGCAGGCTGGAGGCCGATGGGACCGCCCGGTCCCCTCCCAGCTGAAGCAGCACCAGCTCCGGCTCAGGCACAAGGTCACTCCCCTCCGGGTGTCCCGGCATCTCCCGAGTGCTGCGTGATCCGGGACCCCGGCCTCTGGCCTGGGCTGGGGGACGGATCAGGTTGTGAGTCCGGAGAGTCCTGCCTCTCAGAGCCAAAGGCATCTCCTTTGTGGTCTGCAGAGCACCCGCAGGTGCCCGGCTCCTGCAATGTCAGGAGGAAGGCCACCGGGCATCCTGGGAGGGTCTGGGACCTGAGCCCATGTCCCACGTGCTGGTCTCTGAGGCTTGGTGCTCAGGAAGGCCAGTTACCGTCATCCTGGACGAGGCACAGCAGGTCCCATGCGGGGTCGGGCTCTGGAACCCCCTCGACCTGACTCCCAGCTCTACACTTCATGGCCGTATTGGCTGTTGGGACATGCCTTAGTGTCCTCATCTGTACACTGGGTCAATAAGAATGATTGACTTTCATAACATAGGGTCAAGTTAAATGGGAAATCCCGTGAAGACGTGTCCCACCGTGCTCAGCACCTACTCTCTTTGTAGACACTATAGTCCGCAGTGCCTCAGTCACCCTGAGAGCCCCTGGAGAGCCGTGCCTGTGGCACATTTTACAGATGCGACAGTGGTGTTTGCAGAGGGGAGGTGACCCAGATCCCAGCTGCCTCAGAGGGTGCAGATGAGCAGAGGCACCCACCTGGGGTGCCCTGGCTCCACTCAGGACCCTCCCCAGCCTTTCAGCCCCCTCTGCCTCCACCTCCAGCCCACGTCCATCTTCCTGAGCTCCAGACCCAAGGCGGCCTCCACTGATGGATTTTGCCTCCTTCCTTAGGACGGAGCCCCTGGACTGCCAGGTTCCCTAGCAGGGAGGAGGAGGAGGGAGAGAACTCCGACTGCTGGGTCCTAAGCGCAGCCGGGGGGACGGGCCATCATCCCAGAATGCCCCTGCCGGAGCCCAGCGAGCAGGAGGGTGAGAGTGTGAAGGCTGGACAGGAGCCGTCCCCGGAGTCCCCTGAGCCAGGCACTGATGTCGTCCCCGCTGCGCCCGCGAAGCCCCAAGAATTCTCCGAACTGGTCCTGCTGACAGTCTCCACGGAGAGCGTGGATGGGGTGGACTCCCGGCCCAGGGGAGGGCACTGTGTCATGTCCCTGGAGATGTCCGGTCCTGACGCACTGGCCAGGACCCCCCAGATCCTGGCAGTGGAGGAGCGAGTGGGGGCACTTCAGCCAACCCCCCGGGCCCTTGAGCAGAAGCGCAACAAGCCAGACACAGGTGAGTTCCAGGCCTACTGCTCCTGGCCCAGCTGCCTTTGTGAGCCTGCATGATCATACACAGGCCCTGTGCCCCCCCTTTCTAGGGGGTGGCCTTGGGGTCCCATCTCTGCTTGGAGCTAAGCATCCCTGTCTCTAATCAAGACTCTGTTTCTGGCGGGTGTGGTGATCTCAGGGCGTCATCCCTGTGCGTCCCCCATCACTCCTGTCCATGCCCTTGGCCTCGAGCCCTGCTCTGTTCCAGCTAACCCAGCCCTCTCTTTTCCTCGGCAGCCCCCGAGCCCCTGGAGTTCCTGAGGACCCCTTTCGGGGGCCGCCTCCTTGTGCTCGAGTGCTTCCTGTACAAGCAGGAGAAGGCAGTGGGGGACAAGGTATACTGGAAGTGCCGAGAGCACTGGGAGCTGGGCTGCCGGGGCCGGGCCATCACCCGAGGCCCGCGGGCCACCGTGATGCGGGGCCACTGCCACCCGCCTGACGAGGAGGGCCTGGAGGCGCGGCGACGGAAACAGAAGCTGCCCAGCCCGGCCCTGCCTACAGGCTTGGGGGGTCCGGAGGGCCCTGGGGCCCGAGGGGAGGAGCCGCTGGAAGGGGTGGGCCCCTGGCTGTGCCCTGAGGAGCCGGAGCCCACCCCCGGGTTGGTGCTGAGCAAGCCGGCCGCGGAGCAGGTGGGGCTGCGAGCCCTGTCGCTGCTGAGCTTGCCCCCCAAGAAACGCCCGACGCTGGGGATCGGTGAGTACCCCACATCCGGCCTCCACTCTGGGAGGGGGCGGGAACCTCAGGTCCTTCCCTGTGCCCAGATGGAAACGTGGGGTCCCACGTGGTTTGTAATGCGCTCGAGGTCAACATGGCAGAAAGATAGAAACATGTCCTAGAAATCGTCAAACCCAGGGGATAGAACTAGTGCTCCAGACCAGGGGGCCTAGGTCCTTCTAGAACTTTCCGATGCAGCAGGGTCTGGTGCAAGGCCCAGAAACCTGAGTTTTAACAGAACCAGGTGGTCCTGGTGGCCCAAGAGGTTAGGGGAGGTCGGCCTAGGGGAGAGCTTTGGACAGGTTCAGATCACGGCCCCCTCCAGGTTTCGGCAGAGGCGCTGAGGCTCTGGGGTTTAGGGGAGTCGTCGGGGTTAGGTGACCGCTCCGATGCCGGGGAGATGAGATGCCTGATGGGCTGGAAGCACTCGGCGCCAGTCCCACATGCGGTGGCCCTGATTGCGCCCGAGCTGAAGTCTTCTTGGGGGCTTTGATTACCAGCAAGTGGGAGGTGGGCTTGTCCCAGGGGTTGGCTCCCTCCTGACCCAGATTTGAGGGTTTAAGGATTTAGGGCTGCTGCTGTGCTGGGTACTGGAGGGGGATGTAGGGCGGGGAGGCGGGGAACACCTGTTTTTTACTGTCTATCTTTTGTCTCCATTTGAATTTTATGGCGTGGCCATGTGTTATTCAAAAACTAGATAAAAGTTTCAAACAAACCCTAAAGAGAGTATGTCCAGGAGTGACTGAACACAGAGCGTCAAACTCGGTCCTTCTCGGGTGTGCGACCTTGGACGTGAGGTGTAACCACCTCGAGCTGGGGCCTCCCAGCCCACCTCCCCGCGAGGACCTGCACCTTCTCCCTGGCTCCTGGGGGAGGGGGGGTGTCAGGGGGAATGCTCGCGGGGCCCACGCACGCCGGCTCGGGGGAAGCCACAGTCAGTGTCCACATCAAGGGGAAAAGTGCTTGGCCCCCCACGCCTCCCTGGCCTCCCCTCCTCGGCCTGCTGTGACTGCCTGGGCTTCCTCCTCCAGGAGAACCCCGGCCCCTGGAGTTCCTGAGGACGTGCTATGGGGGCAGCTTCCTGGTGCACCAATCCTTCCTCTACAAGCGGGAGAAGGCCGTGGGGGACAAGGTGTACTGGACGTGCCGGGACCATGCACTCCATGGCTGCCGCAGCCGGGCCATCACCCAGGGCCACCGGGTGACCGTCATGCGGGGCCACTGCCACTCGCCCGACATGGAGGGCCTGGAGGCCCGGCGGCAGCAGGAGAAGGCCATGGAGACGCTGCGGGCCAGGCCTGGTGGGCCTGGGGGCCAAGCAGACAAGCTGCCCCAAGGCGCGGACAGCCTGCTCTCCCGCAGGGGGCCCGGGACGCTGACTCTCGCCAGAGCCCGGCCCAGGAAGCGCACAAAAGTCCTCCCGGCCCAGCCCGAGGCCCCGCAGGGATCCCCCGCCGAGGACCGGGACGAGGACCCGGGTGAGCCCTTCGCTGCTGGCCCAGAGCCGAGCCCCCCGCTGCTGGCCCAGAGCCGAGCCCCCTCGGCTCTTGCTTCCTCAGGTCCAAGGAGGTAGGAGGGGTCCCCAAGACCCTGAATTCCCACTTCTCTACACTCCATTTCTCCCCAGGGGGCCCTGAGTTCCTGAGGACCCCTCTAGGGGGCAGCTTCCTGGTGTACGAGTCCTTCCTGTACCGGCGGGAGAAGGCGGCCGGGGACAAGGTGTACTGGACGTGCCGGGACCAGGCCCGCATGGGCTGCCGCAGCCGGGCCATCACGCAGGGCCAGCGGGTGACCGTGATGCGTGGCCACTGCCACCCGCCCGACCTGGGGGGCCTGGAGGCCCTGAGGCAGCGGGAGAAACGCCCGGGTGCAGCTCAGCGGGGGAGCCCAGGTAGGGCGGGCTGCGGCCAGCGGGCCTTGGTGACAGGCAGGAGACCCAGACCGCCAGCCTTTCCCTCGGACCTCCCATGTCCCCAGCAAGCATCCTCCCGTCCTTAGGGGACACTCTGAAAGTGGTTACAGCCCTCTCCTGTTGCTCTCCCCTCCCCTCCCGTCCCTCCCCTCCTCTCCTCAGCCCTGCTCTGTCCGGCAGCTATGCCATTCTGGCTTTGAGAACGGGGCCCCCATTGCCTCCCTGCTGAACTCCGAGACCCTGAATTACCACTCCCCTCCCCCACCCCGCGCCTCTCCCGTTTCTCCCCAGGAGGCCCCGAGTTCCTGAAGACCCCTCTGGGGGGCAGCTTCCTGGTGTACGAGTCCTTCCTGTACCGGCGGGAGAAGGCGGCCGGGGAGAAGGTGTATTGGACGTGCCGGGACCAGGCCCGCATGGGCTGCCGCAGCCGGGCCATCACGCAGGGCCAGCGGGTGATGGTGATGCGTAGACACTGCCACCCGCCCGACCTGGGGGGCCTGGAGGCCCTGAGGCAGCGGGAGCAGCTCCCCAGCCCGGCGCAGAGGGAAGGCTCAGGTGTGGGTGAGCGGGTGCGGAGCGGCAGGGGCTGGGCCCCGTCTCCCTGCTGGGACCTTCTGTCCGTGGCCCCGGGTGGTCTGGCCACCCACGCGTGGTGCTCTGTCTGCCCACAGCATGAGCTCCCTAAAGGCAGGGCTGCGTGTGGGCTCCGGACTTGAGGCCGGTGCTGGTGTGGGACCGGCTGGCAGCAGAGAGACAGCCACTCAGCTGGAGGGAGGGGGGCTGGGGGGCGTGATCCGCTACGGGACAGGAAGTGCTCAGCACCCACTTACGGAACAATGAGCTTCAACCTCAGGGACCCTCTGGCTCCCCTTTCTGGGTCCCTCGTGTCTGTTTTCCTCCCTCCCCTGCCCAGTTCTCTCTAGCACCCCTAGACCCCAACATTGTATGATCTTTCAATTCAGGCTCTTAAAACCCTCGAGAGAATTGATCGGGGCCAGCTGGCCGAGGGGAGGGTGACACGGAGCCAGGAGGCCCCTGTGCACGGCCCCAGCCAGCCGCGGGCCCCGCTGAATGCTCCAGCCCAGCCTCTGAGTGGGGTGCCCGCCAGCAAGTGCAGGATCCCAGCCGGGTCAGGAGGGGCGTGCAGGAAAGCAGGGCCGGCCTCCTGGGCAGCCCCAGAGCCCTGAGAAGGAGACAGTCAGTCTGTCCTCCAGGGAATCGGGGCTGCGGCCCTCAGCCCCACAGCAGGGGTGGTCTGCAGGCAGAGAGCAGAGCGCCTCTGCGGGAGGGCTGCGGTTCCCTGGGGCGGGCTGCTGGCGAGGAGGAAAGGGCTTCTGTCTCTGGAGCTCAGGCTCTGCAGCCTGCTTCCGAGCTGCCCGGTTCACGCCGCCACATTCCTTCCAGGAACCCCCCAGCCTCTGGAGTTCCTGAGGACGTCCCTCGGGGGCAGGTTCCTGGTGTATGAGTCCTTCCTCTACAGGAAGGAGAAGGCGGCGGGGGAGAAGGTGTACTGGATGTGCCGCGACCAGGCCCGGCTAGGCTGCCGCAGCCGGGCCATCACACAGGGCCAGCTGGTGACCGTGATGCGCAGCCACTGCCACCCTCCCGACCTGGCGGGCCTGGAGGCCCTGAGGCAGCGGGAGCGGCTCCCCAGCGTGGCCCCGCAGGGGGACCCAGGTACAGATGGGACTGGGGGTCAGAGGTGGGAGGACAAAAGAGCGGTGGGGCTCGCGGCACTCCCAGCCCAAGGTGCAGACACCTCAGGGGACAGGGACCCCTGTGCCCTAGCCCTCCTACCAGGAGCTCTGTGCCAGGAGCTTTGTGCCCTGGCCCTCCTACCTTTCCAGAGTCTTCTACCTCTCCTGTCCACTGGTGCCTTCTCTGGAACCTGAAAACACCTCTAGATCCATCCTGTTCTCAGACCAATTCCCCTTCTAATTCACTTCCTCTCCTTTCCTTTATCCTAAGAGGTCTTAACTGGGCACAGATCAGTCTCTTGAAAATCAGATGAAAAACCAGAGACTGCTCCAGAAGAATGTGCTAATGTTTGTGTGTGCATGCACTGTGCATGCGCGCGCACACATGTACGCACACAGACACGCATGCACGGGTGCACACACATGCCCACCACACATGCACACATGTATGCAAGGCATGCGTGTGCACACATGTGCACACATGTACATGCACACTTGTGTACAATACACACTCAGTGCATAGACATACACACATGCACACTTGTAATGTGTTGCCTAGAATTAACTTTATTGAACTGAAAACGGGTTCCTTTCACATAAACAGAATGGAAAACCAGTTGTTAGGAAGCATTTTCGTGTTTCATATTAACTCATGTGAATAATAAGGGCCACATCTTACAAAATACAAAAATGAATCCAAATTGTATAAAACAACCAAAACAAATAGGATTTCTGCCCAAGAAAAAATGAAGGTTTCTAGGAGAAAGCCACTGTTTGGCATCAGTAAGAAATAGAAGTCTTGGGGGACACTTGGGTGGCTCAGTGGGTTAAAGCCTCTGCCTTAAAAAAAAAAAAAAAAAAAAGCCTCTGCCTTCGGCTCAGGTCATGATCTCAGGGTCCTGGGATCGAGTCCCACTTTGGGCTCTCTGCTCAGCGGGAAGCCTACTCCTCCCTCTCCCACTCTCCCTGCTTGTGTTCCCTCTCTCACTGTCTCTCTCTCTCTATCAAATAAATAAATAAATAATCTTAAAAAAAAAAAAAGGAAAGAAAGAAATTGTGGGATGCCTGTGGCCCAGCCAAGGGCACCTCGGTCCGATGTCTTATTCAATCCTGCTCTTCTGAATGACGGGCTGAATGCTGACCCCCGGGGTCCCAAATAGCTTCTTTCACCAGGCACAGGTAGTTTGGGGCATTAGAAAACCAGAATTCCCAACGACTGCCCAAATCAGAGTCATTCTACCCAGTTCTCTTTATCCTCAAGGCCTTAAGGTCATCATTACAAAGTGCATACCTCCGGCTCTGAAAGCTTCAACAATAAAAGAATTAATGGGGCACCCAGCCAGCCCACTCGATAGAGTGTGTGACTCTTGATCTCGGGGTTGTGAGTTCGAGCCCCATGTTAGGAAAAAAATAATAAGAAAGAAAATTATTAATGCATGTTTCCAATTTTCTTTCCTCAGGAAAGATGGAACTTCCGCCGGAAGTGCAGCTGTGCGTGCAGCCTGGCTCTCCGGAAAGCCGGCAGACGTGTGGGCAATTGTGAGTTGTCTCGCGCCCCGCAAGTCACCCCCCACCCTCGTAGTGGCTTATGGCAACACTTACCATCTCTCTCGGTGTCTGTGAGCAAGATGTCCGGAGTGGTTGGGCTGGTGGTTCTGGCACAGGGTCTCCCCTGAGGTTGGAGGAAAGACGGGGGCCGGGGCTGCGGTCACCTGAAGGCCAGCGCGGGCTGAGGGGCCCCCTCCAGGGCACCTCACTTGCTCACACGGCCAAGGCCTTGGCTTCAGCTCCCCGCTGGGTGGCCCGCTCTTCCAATGTGACAGCTCTCTCCCCACAAGACGAGGGCCTGGAGCAGAGCAGCGCGAGGGGGAGGCCACCCGCAAGGGCAGCTGGTCTCCCCAAGCACGCGGGGGGCGCTCGCTGAGCCAGATGGAACCTAGGCCCCGAAACAGCAGGACTCGCCCAGCAACAAGGACTGGAATCACACAGAGTACATTATCTCTTCGCAGCGGAATGAAGCCAGAAATCAGCAGCACAAAGAAAGATGGAGAACTTAAAAATATCGGACAGTCACCACACTCCCGCGTACCTGGTGACTTGAAGAGATCCCGAGGCAAGCAGAACATGGTCTGAAGTGAGCAGAATGGGGCCGAGGCCCACAAAGATGAGAGCAGCGCTTGAAGGGAGACTTGTGGTTGGAAAGACTTCCATTAAAGAAGAAAGATCTCACATCAGCCACTTATGCTTCCAGGTTACGACGCTAGGAAAAGAAGAAAGGAGCAATCCTAAACCAGAAGGAGGGACATGAGAAAGAAGAGAAATTAATGAAATAGAGAAGAGTAAATGAATGAGACCAGAAGTCGGCTCTTCGAAAGGATCAACAAAATCGACAAACCTTTAACTACATCGCCTCCAAAATTGGTTTTTATTTATTATTTTAATTTAATTTAAATTTTTTCAAAATTGCTTTGGAAAGATAGGGAAGACTCAGGGGCGCCTGGCTGGCTCAGTCAGAAGAGCGTGCGACTCTTGATCTCGAGGTTTTAAGTTCGAGCCCCACGTGGGGTGTAGAGATTACTTAAAAAATAATATCGTTATTTATATTTTTTAAGAATTTATTTATTTAGGAGCGCCTGGGT
Organism: Nasua narica; assembly: GCA_028533885.1. Taxonomy (NCBI): domain Eukaryota; kingdom Metazoa; phylum Chordata; class Mammalia; order Carnivora; family Procyonidae; genus Nasua; species Nasua narica. The sequence continues at coordinate 2,096,330 of CM052805.1, forward strand.
GGCTCAGTTGGTTAAGCTTCTGCCTTCAGCTCAGGTCATGACCTAGGGGCCACCCCACATTGGACTCCTTGCTTAGCAGGGAGCCTCCTTCCTATCCCTCTCCCTCTGCTGCTCCCCCTGGTTGTTCTCTCTCTCTCTCTCTTCCTCTCTCTCTGTCAAATAAATAAATAAAATCTTTAAAAAAGATGTGGGGCTTGATCCCAGGACCCAGAATCATGACCTGAGCAAAAGGCAGATGCTTAACCGACTGAGCCGCCCAGGCGCCCCCCACCCCACAAAATAAAATCTTTAAATAAAAGAAAGATAGGGAAGACTCAAGTTATTAAAACAAGGATGAAAAATGGGGCATTACTGCCTACCCCACAAGAAAAACCACACATGCACAGAAGGGTCAACCAAGATGAAGTGAAAACGTTCCTAGAAAGGCGAGCTACCAAGGCCGAATCAAGAAGAAATAAGAAAATCTGAATAGACCGGTAACAGGTACAGAGGCAGAATTAGTCATTTTAAAGCTTCTCACCAAGAAAGGCCCGCAGGCTTGGACGGCATCCCTGGTGCCTTCTACCAGACACTTAGCCAAGAATTAACACCAGCCCTTCACAAACTCTCTCCAAAAGTGCACAAGGACAGAGAGGACTTCTGGGGAGAGGGGAAAGGTCCTCGAAGTGGATGTGGGGACGGGTGCGTGCTGTGGCTACGCCGACCCTGTCGAGCCCCACGCTGACGTGGCGAGAGGCCCGGCGTGGGAACGACGGCTCAGTAAAGCTTCTAAAGAAGCGACAGTGACTTCCAGAACACTGTCACACCCTGCCATTCTTGCTTTCCTCTGCTCCTTAGAAGCCAGGTAGCCCCACAGCCCCCACGCAGGGGAATCAGGCTCCTGCCCTCCATCCCGCCCCACGTTCCCTGTGGGAGATCAAAGAATTATGGACATTTCCCAAACCCATCAAAAGTAATAAAAGAGAGCTTTTCATTTCTTGACCAAGAATCTTGAAAAAGAAAAAAAAAAAAAAAGAATCTTGAAAAAGCCACATGCGGGTCCCAGCAGCTTCCGGAGCGGGAGGCGGGACATCTCAGGAGTGTCTGTTTCCTCCCAGGACACGCTAGTGTGGAAAGCCAGGCACCCCTAGACTGTGTGTTATGGGGCAACCTTCCCTTTTAGAGGAAATGGTGTGATGTGTGTGTGCAAACGTGTATAAAAGTGACCTAGGGGACGGTTAACTCTAGGGAAGAGGAAACTCTCTCCATTGCCTACCTCTGCCGTGTTTGGATTTTTATAATGAACATGTGTTTCTTTGTAATCAGGAAGGTGGAAGGTACAAAACGGGACAGCGAGCCCCAGTGAGGCCAAGCTCCTCTCTACGCGAGCAGACAGACCTCGTGCGTTGTGCACCCGGGCCCCTGGCTTTCCCCACCTGGTTAGATCTTGCTTCACAAAAACTCTCTTCCCCTCTTGCCGAGCGCTGGCTGCCTTCACCTCAAGGGCCTCCCAGGAGCCCTACTTAGACGGTGTCTCTGGAGCAGGCAGACGGGAGTGCCAGGAGCTGGCGCTTTGCAGGTGTACATGACCTGGGGCAGGGTCCTGGCCCATGGAAGAGCTGAGGAAGCTTCTTCCCACAAAGACGCCCCTTCCCTGCTGTGCTCTGAGCTGTGAACACCCGTCCGTTTTCAGAGCTTGGGACTTGGCCAAGGATGGGCCAGTCTGGTGGGGGCACATCTGAAGTCACTGCTGCTTCCCGCTGAGCTGCCCCGCGGAGCTCGGGCCTCCCCACGTGTTTCCTGGACAGGTGCCCGGCGGGGGGTGAGGGGGGTTGCGCTCCAGGGCCCCCTGTGACTGGGCTGCGGCCCTCCGTCATAGCATAGCTAGCCAAAGCAGAGGCCTCTCTACACCCGCTGGCAGACTTTCTCTCCTTTGCTGTCCTCCGACTTAAACCCAGGGTCGCAGTCCCCACAGCAGGTGTCGTTCCTGGCAGTGGGAACCAGCCAGGATGTCCCTGGGAAGCCGGCCCTGGGCAGACACTACCTGGCCAGCGCTGCCTGGGTGGCCCACACTTGTCTGATGCAGGAGGAGAGGCGGGCCTGATGGCAGCGGAGCCCCATCCCCTTCTCCCGTCTGGTAGGGTAGCGGCGGGCTGGCCTGGCAGGTCCAAGGAGGAGGAGCTCTCGAGGCGGCTGCTTGCTACCTGGGCCACAGCCTCTACAGCGAGCGTACTTGCGTCCATGCTGTAATCCATGCGTAACTGCCGGGGGGGTGGGTGGGGGGAGCACACAGACGCAGGCCGTGGAGACTGCTGTCTGGCTACAGGACAGCCACAGCCTGGGACTCCCGCCCCTCTGCTTATAGATTTCCTGCCAATAAACCCTGTTTTATATCTCACCGTGTAGAACTGGTATGTGCGTCCACATCGGCCACCGTGAAGCCGCATGTACCGTGTCTCAGTGCACGAGGTCGGGAGTGATGGAGTTTGGGCACCCCCAGAAGAGGCCCCACGCAGGAGGCAGTGCCAGCTCGCCTGGCCTGGGATCTCAGCTGGACAAAGAGCAGGTGGGGGTCCTCTGGAGGGGTTGCTGCAGGTCTGCTCCCAGCCTGCAGGGGGCGCTGCGGCCCCTGCTGGCCTTGACCCTCCTGTCACTGAAAGAGAGGCCTTGGTTCTCTGCCCGCTGCCTTTCATCCTGAGCCCGTCTTTCTCATGGACTGGGGCAAGCCTAAAATGGAAATGGCTCCCCCAAGGACAGGGCAACCTAACCCCCCCATTCAGACACTGGCTCCCTTCCCTGGGGAGTCTGCGACCCATCAGCTGAACCGATTAGCAGCTCCCTGGGGCCCCAGCCCAACAGCCTCACCAGCAGTCAAGAAGACGTTCAGGAGACACAGCAGCCCCCCTCCCAGGCAGGAGCTGTCTGCTGGAGGACCCCTCAGCAGTGGACACTCTGCACAGGGGCCAGGTTTTGAACAATACTCTTGGCCATGAAGCTGCTGCCCTGAGACAGTGAATTGCTCACAGCCAAGGCCAAAGACACAGCCCTGTGGACTAGGACACCCCAATCCCGGGTCCATCTTCGTGTCACAAAGACGCATGCCCACGGAAGGCAGCCACACCCGCAGGAAAGTCTGTGCCTCTACCTGCTGCGTCTCGGCTCAGCCCCGCTGTGGATGGAGCACCTCGCACGGCCCTGAGGTGCTGCCGCAAGAAGCACTGAGTCCTGATGGCCGTGACCCCCCCTCCCCCCACAAGACCAGCGGGACCTGCTGGCTCTGCAGCCTCCCCAGCCATCTCTCTGTAGGGACAGTGACTTCCTGCGTCCCACGTCCTGGGCCCCTCAGCTTGGCTGGGTGCCAGGACGCAGCACAAGGAGAGTCACAGAGGGACGCGGGCTTCTCCTCACCCCTGGATGTTCATGCCGATGAGGGCTGTGTGCTCATCCCCTCCTCTGCTCCTGCGCTGACCTCAGAGGGCAGATGGATGGTCTGTGTTGCTTGGCCCGAGGACGCCTGCATGGCCAGGAATTTGGATACCGCTCCCGCTCCAGCGGCTTCCGCCCATACGTCCGCCGCCTCCACCGTAGCTGAGCCCACAGACGCCCCTGCCGTGTCCTGTCACAGGTGAAGGGCACCGGGCCAGGTCCTTCTTCAGAAGCTGGCCCCCCGCGGATGGAGATGGATCGGCAGGGCAGTGCCCGCCTCCTTCCCTGCTCCTGCTCTGCTGCTGTTTCCCCCAATAAACCCGATTTCATGATGTCCACACAACACGGAGCCAGTCGTGAGTGCGCCTCTGCCCCTTCCTGTGACGGTGAACGACAATTATGAAATTAGGTTTCCATTATGGGATTTTTTTTACAAAAGTTCACCGGGGATAACAGAAGTCTCAACAAGGAACTCCACTTTTTTTTTTTTTTTTTAAGATTTAATTTATTTGACAGAGAGGCACAGTGAGAGAGGGAGCACAAGCAGGGGAAGAGGGAGAGGGAGAAGCAGGCTTTCCGCTGAGCAGAGCCCGATACGGGGCTCGATCCCAGGACCCTGGGATCATGACCTGAGCCAAAGGCAGCCGCTTAACAACTGAGCCACCCAGGAGCCCCATGGAGCTCCACTTTTAAAAACGGGGAGCAGCGGCCAGCTGCGGGAGCCCATTAGCTAGGAGTGCCCACCAGCGCCACCCGCCTGTCACCCACACGCCATCCGGTTCACCCACTCAAAGTGTGCGACTCAGTGGCCCTCAGTATATTCACGAGTGGTGCGTCCATCCCCGCCGTCTAATTCCAGAATATTCACCACCCTGGAAAGACACCCCAGACCCATTGGCCTCACTCGCTCTCCCCATTTCTTTCCTGGTAGGGAAAGGGGAAAGGCTGGTGGGGTTCCTTTCTCTGGCGCTGGGCAGTTTTGGGGAATTCAGGGGTCTGTCATAACAAATACTGTAGCTGTGGGGGGGCGCCCAAACAAGGCCCGTGTAGTCCTCAGAGGCCTGGAAGCTGGAAGCCTGAGATCAGAGTGCGGGCACCAGCGAGTCCCGATGAGAGCCTCCTTCCTGAGGTACAATGGCTGCCTTCTGGCTGGGTTCTCATGCGGGCCGGGGGCCGACTACCTACCTCCGGGGCCTCTGCTCATAAGGGCACTAATCCATCGTGACGCTCCACTCTGACCTCCTAAAGGCTTCACCTCCTAAGATCATCACATTTGATTAAGGTTTCAACACAGGAATTTCAGAGGGACACAGTCACTCCATAGCCCCAGCTAAGGGGCTCTTGGAGTGAAGACAACCCTTTAGTTGGTCCTTACGTTAATAAACGTCCCCATCCCGAGCCCCAGCCACCTGCCGGCTTGTCCACAGCAGCCTCTGGTGTCTCCTTTCTGCAGTCCATCCCTGGGATAGCCAGATAGCCGGGGACTTCTCTACAGTGCAGTCCCATCACGCAGCACCGGGCCTAGGCATTCTCTCTTCGGTTCCCACTTTGAGTATGACTACTTGGTACCAGGGCCAAAAGCCAAGGGTGTGGGGGCAGGACGTCCTCTGGCAACCAGCCAGGGGCAGGGCAGCCTCTGGCCTTGGGCTGTGTCCTCACCACAGCCCTACAGGGCCCAGACCCTTCTGGCTGCCCACCCTGCTGTCCCCAGAGGGATCAGGGGACACTAGAAGGGCCCCTCAGCTTTGGAAATAGGCCCTGGCTTGAGCCTTGGGCTTTGCCTCGCACCCCCAATGCTCGAGAGAAAGGAGGAGTATTTGCCCTGCACCCAGCGAGTGCTCACAAAATATTTGTTAAAGATGTGATTAAGTGAAGAGGGGAGGGCTGGGGACCCAGTTAGGGTTCTGCTCAGGCCCCTGCCCCACATTTTTGGACTCTGGCTGGTGGAAGTGACCCAAATATCCATTGACAGATGAATGGATAAAGAAAATGTGGTCTAGCCATACCATGGGCTATCAGGAAGCCTTAAAAAAGAGGGAAATCTGTCATGTATGGTGATTCCACTTTTATGGCATACCTAAACTAGTAAAAGAAAGAAAATCACAGAAACTGGAAGTAGAAAGGTGGTTCTGGGGGGTTGGGGGGGAATTAGTGTTTGATGGGAGAGAGCTTCAGCATTGCACAAGGATGCCGATATGCTTAACATTATTGAAAGGTTTGCTGAAAAATGGCTAAGATGATAAACTTAATATTAGGTGTTGTTTACCACTGAAAAAAGAAAAAATAAGCGGATGCCAAGAGCCAGAAGGTTCTTGCAATTTATGCGGCCCCCCAAGGACTCTGGCTCCCAGAGGGGTTGTAGAGGGTGAGCATGGAACATCAACAGTTTGAAGTGTGATTTGTCCAAGGAAGAGACGGTAGTGGCCCTGACTAGGGAGGTGGCAGCAAGGATGGAAAAGGGACAAGAGATGAGGTGTTGACTTGAGTTGACTTGTGCTCTTCCCACCCTCCCATTCATATGTGGAAGTCCCAACCCCAGTACCAGTACGCAACCCAGTACCCAACCCCCAGTACCAGCACCCAACCCAGTACCCAACCCCCAGTACCAGCACCCAACCCAGTACCCAACCCCCAGTACCAGCACCCAACCCAGTACCCAACCCCCAGTACCAGCACCCAACCCAGTACCCAACCCCTGTACCAGCACCCAACCCAGTACCTAACCCCCAGTACCAGCACCCAACCTAGTACCTAACCCCCAGTACCAGTACCTAACCCAGTACCTAACCCAGTACCTAACCCAGTACTTAACCCATAGTACCTATTTGGAAATGGGTCATTGCAGATGTGATTAGTTACGATGAGGTCATTCTGACCTCAGGTGAGCGCCTGAGCCAATACGACCTGTGTCCTTATAAAAAGGGGAAATTTGGATATAGACCCACACCCACAGGGAGAACACCATGTGAAGACGGAGCCAGACATCCAGGTGGTTCTTCTATAAGCCAAGGAACACCCGTGATGACCAACCTCCGGAAGCTTGTGGAAAGGCATCGAGCAAATCCACACTCACAGCTCTCAGAAGGAGCCCTCCCCGCTGACGGCTTAGTCTCCAGATTCCAGCCCCCAGTCTGTGGGACTCTGCTAGGACGTCCTGGGAAAGCAATAGGGGAGACAGCAACTAGATGGCAACTAGGGGCAGGAGGTAGGTCGGTGGAGCTAAGTTGTGCCGGTTGGCGGAACAAGCAAGCCTCCAATCTCAGCAGCGACGCAGCACGTGTTTATCTCTCACGCATCTCCACACTTCTGGTTGGTGGGCACCTTCCACCACGGCACCAGGAATCCAGCTCCTTCTACCCTTCCGAGGCCCTGGGAGGCTCCCACATCTAGTTGAAGGGAGGAGAGCCCTGGTGGAGACCTACAGGTGTGCTTTGCAAACCTGGAGATCTTGTTAAATACAGGTTCTGATGAAGGAGAAAATCTGCATTTCTAATAAGCTCCTCAGGGATGCTGATGCTGCTGGTCTGGGCCCCCACTTTGAGTACCAGGAGGCATCACTCCTGCCCACACCCATTGGCCTGAAGTCATTCCCGTAGTCAAATGCAAGGGAGGCGGGGAAGTGAAGTTCAGCTGTTTGCACGGGAGCTGGAGGAAGCAGGATGGGGAAACACAGGGAGAGGGCCAGAGCAGGTAGGAGGGACCGAGTCCTCCTCCCCCAGCAGTACTGTTGTTCTGGAGGGACCAAGGGGAAGTCCTGACCGAGACTGTGGGGCCCTTCAGCCTTCCTGAACGCTCTGTGACAGGATGAGGGCCAAGGTCTTCTTTAGTTTGAGGCTCTCTGAGCCATCTGGGACCGGAGCTTGCAATGAGACACTACCCCTGGGCTCAGTGTCCCAGCCCTGGATCTGAGCACCACTCCATCATCCAATAGCTCCTCTGAGAGAGACTGAGCCCTTGGGGAACGGGCAGCCAAAGTACAGTAAGGAGACTGCATGCGTCGCTTGGTCTGTCCCTGCCAGACAGGAACCAGTTCCTCTTCTACTGTCCCTACTGACCGTGGTCACTGTCCCCCCACCTCACCCTTTCGTGGGCAGTCTGTGACCTTGGAGGTGACGCTCCGCACACACCTCCATCATAGAGCCCATGGCCCAGGCCTGCAGTCCCCCGAGGCTCCCTGTGGGCAGGAGACTTGGGGGGACACCTACAAGCCCCAGCAGCCACTGCCTCTCTCGGTACCACCCTTCCTGGGAGAAGGGGGCCAGGTCAGAGGGTTGCCACAGGTTGTTCTCTGGTCAGGCAGGCCTTAGACAGGTTGTCTGTGTGGGCTGGCCAGGAAACTGGGAGATGAGCCCTGGCCAGCCCTGCCACCAAGAGGGCTTCTCCAGGAGGAGACCCTGGTGTCCAGTTCGAGTTTCAGCAAGCCCACCTCCACCCCGTGGGCTACCCTCCCCTAGGATCCAGGAACCTCATCACGAGGCACTAACTGCTAGGTCTCCAGTCCCATCGTCGCCACCCACATCTTGGCCTTTCCAGAATCATTCCTGAACGCCCCCTGTCTTACAGGCGGACACAGGTCCGTCAAGGCTGGACAGCGTGGCAAGGGCCTGGGGAGAGGTGTGGAGGCTGGATTGAGGGGCCAGAGATCTGGGCGGGGCTGGGCCGCTCCGGGCCGGGCTACCACCCATCTCCTCCCCAGCGCCCGCCCCCACCCTCCCACGCACCTGCGCTGGCCTCCCCCCAAGCCCTGGGGGCAGCCGGCGGGCGGCGCTGGGAGATCAGAGGATTCGGAGGAGTCGGGCCCGGGGGAGGGGGCGGGGAATTTCCCCCCACGCCTGCCTGGGCCTGCTCCCCTCCCCCTCCCCTGCCAGGTTGGGGGTGGGGGGGCTCTGCTGGGGGAATTCCACTGCGGTGCGAGGGCTCCAGGGAGCCGGGGCTGGGGGTCCTACGGAAAGAAGGGGGAAGACAGGAGGGGACGGGCTGGGTCCAGGGACGCAGCTGCCTTCCTCCCCAGACACCAGCTGCCCCTGCCTGTCCGGGATTGAAGGTCCACCATTCCCGCCTGTCTCGCGGGCGCGGGGGCAGGGAGTAGCACTTCCTCGGTCAAACCCGAGGCATTCGGTACTTGGAGAGAGGGGCCCGAGGATCCAAAAGAGGGTGTGCGCTGGAGCTTCTGACAATGAATGGGTGACACACTGGGAGTGCGTGCGTGCTCTTGACTCAAGGGTGCCTGTGAACAGGAGACTCTGGGGTGTCCCAGGGGCGTGTGGCCTCGGGAGAGGGTCGTGTATCACTCCCATTAGGGTCCGTCTGTCCATCAGCCTGGCCTGTCCTCCTCCACACACCGCTAGAACCTGCATGGACCTTGAGAGGGGGAGGGTGGGGGAGAAGCGTGCCGGGACACCGAGGGTCCCGGGGCAGTGTGTTGGGAAGGGGGGTTTGGCATGGGAGGCGTCTGGACCTGCTGCCTCCGCTCCAGTCTCGGGTGGGGCTTCCCGGCCTCGGGAGGGGGGAATGGGGGGAGGGAGGGACTTAAGGGGGAGGGACCCACAGAGGGACGCGAGGAGTGCAGGAGCCAGTGCGTTAGAGACCTGAGCGAGGGAGAGTCAGAGAGCAAGGCGCAGCGGGAGGGGGCGGGCGTGGAAGCCGAGGCAAGTCCCGGAGCACTGAGGGGCAGGGACGCAGGAGGCTCCTGGTCAGAGAACCCCGGGGATACCCCCAGTGGGGACACAGGGGCAAAGAGACGGCTCCAGGGGCGGAAACCCTGGGAAGCAAATACCCGCGGGAGAGAGTTCACCGCCCCAGAGGGAGAGCGCCGCCCAGAGGGGGATCAGAACAGTCAGGGGACGACGCCCCCCCAGGTCGCCTGGAAGACCCCAGAGCGAGCCCGGGGGCGGCATGGGCCGTGCGTGGGCCAGGGCAACCTCTCTTTGGTTGGGGGCGATGGAGACACGGGCCCCGCAGGGCCTCCTCCTTCTCCTCTTCCTCCCGCTGCTGCTGCCACGCGGGGCCTCCGCAGGGAGCCTGCACAGCCCAGGTGAGTCTTGACCCAGTGTCTGAGCTGCGGTCACCACTCTCTCCTAACCTCCACGCATAGGACCCGGGTCCCGAGGCTGAGGAGGGGGCGGAGCACGTGGTGGGAGCAGCTGAGTATCCCCAGGGCCCCATAGGCGTCGGGGGCGCTGACTGGGGAGCCGGGGGCTGAGCAGTTGGAGTCGGGGGGCGGTGAAGATGCAGGCGAAGGTCCGGACCTCCCCAGTCCCCGCGATCGTCGCGCAGGCCTGTCCGAGTGCTTCCAGGTGAATGGCGCCGACTACCGCGGCCACCAGAACCACACGGGGCCGCGCGGGGCCGGCCGCCCGTGCCTCTTCTGGGACCAGACGCAGCAGCACAGCTACAGCAGCGCGAGCGACCCCCAGGGCCGCTGGGGGCTGGGCTCGCACAACTTCTGCCGGTGAGGGCGGGGCCTGCGCTGGGGGCGGGGCTGCGCGCCCGGAGCCGGCGTGGGCAGGGGCCAGGGCCTCGTTTTGAGGGGCCTGGAGGGTTCTGCTGGGCGGATACGAAGTCCACCCGGAGGGGCTGGGAGCAGAGCCTCGGTGAGGGACGAGGTCTGGCCCGGCCTGGGGCGGGGCTGGACGCTCAGAACATTGTCGCGCGTGGGACCCGCCTTAGGCGCCCAAACTCTGCCGCCTCAGGTCAGGCCTGGGCATTCAAGGAACTCGCGCAGGCGGGACCCAGTCGGGGGTGGGGGTGGGGCGGGGCTAGCCCTAGAGGGAGGGGCCGGGTCCTGACCTTACAACTGATTCTCGAGGGGCTCTACTGTCGTTATGGAGGGATTGGGGGTTCAGAGCCACAGCTGCCGTCTGGAGAGGACACCACAAAGCTCAGGGCTCACTACTTTTGCTCTAAAGCAGGGTCCCAAGGCAAGGGAAGTGGCTGAGGCCTAAGGCAGGGTTGGGGACAACACGTCTGGCGGCCTCAAAGTCCTCATGTATAAGGTCACGTCCTAGCAACAGCTGAAGCCCAAAATATGTCCTCCCTGGGGGCCCCTTTAAGGACTTCCCACCGACCCCTCTGGAAGTCGACGTCGGGAAGCACGTGGGACAAACCAGAACTTGTACAACGGAGAGGAGCACACAAATAAGTTCTAACACACAGTGGCCATTTTGCCGATAGGCCGTGGGGTGGGGCCTGGGATTTGCAGCCTTTGGGGCGGCTGGATCCCGACCACTTGTCGCCCACTGGCAGGAACCCCGACGGAGACGTGCAGCCGTGGTGCTACGTAGCCGAGACAGAGGAGGGGATCTATTGGCGTTACTGCGACATCCCCACGTGCCACAGTGAGTGGGCCCGGCTGGACAAGGGTGGGGACGCTGGGCTGCCGGGGTAGAGTTCTCTTCTGGGGGCACCAGACAAAGCCTGACTCTGTTGCCCCCTCAGTGCCCGGATACCTGGGCTGCTTCGTGGATTCGGGGTCACCCCCTGCCCTCAGCGGCCCCAGCGGCACCTCAACGAAGCTCACGGTCCAGGTGTGCCTCCGCTTCTGCCGCATGAAGGGCTACCAGGTACTGCCCCCCACCTCCGGCCCAGAACAGCGACCCCTGAACTTGACCTCAGCACCCAAATCATCTCCCAACCCTGACGTCAAACCTCGCCGCTGATTTTGGAACCTCCAGACCGATTCCCACTTGCGACCCAGACCCTAGGCTCCCACTACCCCGCCCCTGCCCCAACCACTGCCTCTGGGGTCACCCAGTCTGTGCTCCCAGCTGGCGGGCGTGGAAGCTGGCTACGCCTGCTTCTGTGGCTCTGAAAGCGACCTGGACCGGGGACGCCCGGCCCCAGCTACCGACTGTGACCAGATTTGCTTCGGCCACCCAGGCCAGCTGTGCGGTGGCGATGGGCGTCTGGGCATCTACGAAGGTGAGGAGTCAGCGTGGAAGAGGGGCCTGGGGGAGCGGCGGAGTCTGGGTGAGACCCGGGAGCGCGATTCCCTCCTAAGAGGCGGGATCTGGGGGCGCGCAGAAGAGGGGACTGGACCGATCTTGGGGGTCAAGGGCGGGGGCTAGGCTTGAGGAGGGGAATCACGGTCCTCAGAAGGAATGGGACCCGGCTCAGGCAGCAGAGGGCAGGTCTGGGGTCGAGGCCCCGCGGGATCAGCAAGGAGCCCGGCGGCGGCGTTCTAACGGCCGGCCCCGCCCACAGTGTCCGTGGGCTCCTGCCAGGGCAACTGGACGGCTCCTCAGGGCGTCGTCTACTCTCCGGACTTCCCGGACGAGTACGGGCCGGACCGGAACTGCAGCTGGGCGCTGAGCCCGCCGGGCGCCGCGCTGGAGCTCACCTTCCGCCTCTTCGAGCTGGCAGACCAGCGCGATCGGCTGGAGCTGCGCGACGCCGCCTCGGGCAGCCTGCTACGCGCCTTCGACGGCGCCCGCCCGCCACCGCCAGGGCCACTGCGCTTGCGCGCCGCCGCGCTGCTGCTCACCTTCCGCAGCGACGCGCGCGGCCACGCGCAGGGCTTCGCGCTCACCTACCGCGGTGAGAGCCCGCCTCGTCGCCCCCCGCCCCCGCCCGCCGCCCCGCCACCGCGCCTCACACTTCTCTCCGCAGGGCTACAGGACACCGCTGACGACCCGGAGCCCAAGGGCTCGGCCCAGACCCCCCCAGCGCCCCCCGACTGGGCCAACGTCAGCTGCAGCCCCCGGCCCGGGGCTCCGGAGGCCGCGATGGGAGGTGAGGCGGGCGTGCGAAGAGGGAGGGAGTTCGGGGAGCCGGCCCTTCCAGACTCGGTCCTCACAGCACCGTGCACCCGCAGCCCGGGTCTTCTCGACGGTGACAGCCATTTCGGTGCTGCTGCTGCTGCTCCTGTCGTTGCTGCGCCTGCTGCGCCGACGGTGCGCCCCCTGGGGCAGGGCCTGAGGGCGGACGCCTCGGTGCCCCGGGGGAGGGGGGCCCTGCTGGGAAGCTGGGGCCTCCAAGGGGAAAAGGGCTGGGAGGTAATCCTGGGTTCTTGAGGGCCGCAGCCTTGCGTCCACACAGGGAATCGCGCGTGGGATCGCAGGCGGAGCAGGATGCTGGAGGTAAGATTGGTTGAGGGTTCGGCTGATGTCTGCTCCCTCTCTAGGAGCTGTCTGCTGGCTCCGGGAAAAGGCCCCCCTGCGTTAGGGCCTTCCCAGGCCCCCGGGAGAAGCTGGGCTGTGTGGTACCGCCGGCCTCGAGGGGTGGCCCTGCCCTGCCCTCCCGGCGACTCTCAGGCTGTGGGTCTAGCCGCCAGTTACCGGCCCCTGAGCGCCTCCAGCCAGAGTTCCCTGCGCTCACTCATCTCTGCTCTCTGACTCAGGACCCCCAGGGTCCACTGGACCCTCTGCCAGAGGGATGGACACCTGAGACTTCATGCCGCACTCTACCTTGACCTTCTGCCCCTGTAAGGGCAGCTTGATCCCTGGTCATCCCGTGGAGGCCAGACATTGGACAGGAAGCATCTGATGCTATTATTGAGAACTTGGTCTGACCCTTGGTGTCCAGATGGTTGAGGCCAAAGGGCAATAGGAATCCCTGCTTCCCTTCCTTATGAACCTTGGTACGGGGGTGTCTGATTTCAGGTTACTTTGAGAGCCTCTTGGGGGTGGTCCTGGACTGCTGCCCTAAGGGAAGTGTGAGAGGTCAAGAAAAGTAGTCAAAAAACCAACTATAGCCTTTGAATAAAGGACCTATTTTGGTACAGGGCTCTGCAAGTTCCTGCGTGATGAGAGGGGTTATGTTAATAAGGGTATCGGAGCCAAGGTTGGGTGTATCCATGCAAATTAAGGTCGGTCCCCGCAAGGAGTGGTTTGGAGCCGCCTGGAATGCTGAAGGCAGAGGCAAAAGGATGAGTGGGAAGGGTACTGGAGAAGGGGAGGAGGAGGAAGCCGGTTGTGGGCGGGGTTAAACTGGAGAAGGGATGCATTCTTGGACCCGCTTTAGGATGAACCCTGGCAGGGACCGACCTTTCTCCTTTGGCCTCCCGCCCTCTTTCTTCCCCTCCGTTTCCTTTCTTTTCTGGGTGAAAGTGAAGGTGCCCCCAGTGGGCGATAACAGGGAGCGAGTTTGACCGAGCCCTGGCTATAGGGAGACTGGCCTGAAGGGTAGGGCATCGCCCGAAGGTGCTGGGCGCGTCAGACACACCTGTAGAGGTCTGGGCATCTCAGCGCGGCTTGCTGCGCTCTGGCTGAGTCGGGAGGGTGGAGAGCTCACCCCTGGAGTGGGGACGCGCCGGGTCTAGACCTTACTGGTCCGAAGGTCCGGGGCCAGCAGCACCTTGGACAGAGCCCGGGTGAGGGGTGGGGCTGGGTGGCGGAGAGGGTGAGTGCCCAAAAGTCCTCGACCTGGGGGTCGCACGGAAAGCTTGGGCGCGCACGGCAGACTCAAGGCGCCGGGGCCTCTCCAGCAGAGCCACCCAGACCCAGAACACAGGCTTCCTCGCCCACAGCTACCCCATGCAAATGAGGCTGGGACCGCATATATTATGCTAATTAAACGAAAATCTGGGCGGACATGGGCGGGGCCTCCCCCAGCTAGCCGCGCCCATTGGTCCTCGTCTTGCCGACGTCACGAGCACCGCGCGCGAAACGCTGGCGGGATGGCGGGGGCGAGCAGCTGGGGCGGAGTCTGGCGTCCCCACCAGCGTCCGGCCGCACCCGTCCTCCCGGCTGAGAAGGGACGACCGGCTGCCGCCGCTGCCGCCGCCACGAGCTGTCCCTGCGGCTCGCCTGCCCTGGCAGGGCCGGCCGCACTGCGCTCGGACGCCCAGAGCGTCCCCAGCCTCCGCCCCGGCGTGGGGGCGCCGGGCCCGCGCGTGCGCAGCGCGGGAGGGGGCGCGGGCCGGGACCCCCGGCCGGCGCTTGCGCGGACAGAGCACTGGGCGGCGGGCGGGCACCGGGATGAGTCTCCGCGCGCTGTGGCAGCACTAAGGAGGAGCCCCGGGGCCGAGGGGAGCGCGGACCGCCCGCGCCGGGCCGGGCCATGGTGTTCCTGGCCGGGCCGCGCCTGCTGGACTGGGCCAGCTCGCCACCGCACCTGCAGTTCAACAAGTTCGTGCTGACGGGCTACCGGCCGGCCAGCAGCGGCTCGGGCTGTCTGCGCAGCCTCTTCTACCTGCACAACGAGCTGGGCAACATCTACACTCACGGTGAGCCGCGCCCCGCATCCCACACCCGCGGCAGCCCTGCCCGAGCCTGGCCGGGGGCCGGAAGGCCGGGAGCGTCCCAGTGCTGAGGTCCTGGACTGCCTGGGCCCTGGCAGGGCCAGGAGCCGTGGTGACAAAGCTGCCATTGTCCCGGACGGAACTGTCCTTCCGCTCCCCGGGCGGGGCCCCGGGAGCAGGCGAGGGAAGCAGAGTAGGGGACCAAGTCCGCTTAATCCCTCTGAGCCCCGGGGAGGAGTCTGGTGTCCGCCCCCTTTCATAATCCCTGCGTCTGGGGCACCCTCTCCCGCCAGTACTCGTCCAGTAGATGGGTGTTGACTTCGGCTGTGAGGGGCCCAGGAGAAGCAGCCAGGCCCCAGCCCCTCCCCTGTGGCTGCCTTGCCACCCCCGTTCGGAGCAGTCCCACCGCGAGGCTCCGCCTGGTGGCGGCTCCTTCCTCCCCCCCAGCAGGCGCCCGGCCCCTCCTCCGCGGCCCTGCTCTGCTGACACAGCCCTGCCCGTCCTTGGGCTGCCCGGGGTTAGGAGAGGGGCCTGAGCAGGCTGGGCCCAACCTCGGTACCTGCCTCACTGGGTTACTATGGCCTGGTCAGACCTTGCCCAGTGTGTGGCCCCAGTCTGCTGTGCCCGCCTTTGACCCCTGTGAGGGCAATGCCAGAGTGCCCACGGGAAGGGGTAGGAATCACCCTGGTGGGAACGGAGAGCAATGGAGCAGGGAAAAGCTGCCTGAGGAGATGGAACAAGCTCCTTCTGTCCCCCTCCCTTGCCTGACTTTGCCCCTTTCTGGAAGACAAAAAGACCCAAAGCCTTCTGTGTCTGGTCACTTAAAGAGAGGACACAAGCTTTGGGAGAAGCAAGCTAAGTGACCAGGGGATCTGGTATCGCTGCCCACATAGCCTATTCAGAATTCAGCATGAGGTCATGCCTCCTTCTGGCTTCTGCTGACACACCAAGTTTGGGGGATTGGGGCCCCCTGTTTTTTGGGGAAGTAATGTGGCTGCGGGATGGGAGCAGCGTGGGACTTAAGACTGCTTCCATGGCCTACCTGCTGGGGTCACCTGGGGCACTCACTCGGTTTCTTCAACTGAAACTGTGGATAACCATCTCCACTTCCAGAATTGTGAGCTCTGCTGTTACGGAAGTTACTAAAGGCACAGGGCCTGCCTCTGTCAGAGGCCCGGCCGCTCTTGTGCTAAGAGGATTGCCAAGACCTGTCTTGCCTCATCCCTTTGCGGTATCTCTAGACTACGGACTCCCTGAGGATGCGACTTGTCCTCTGCGCCCCAGCCGTGTGATGGGTCATTGTCTCCCTCCCCCAGGGCTGGCCTTGCTAGGCTTCCTGGTGCTGCTGCCGATGACCGTGCCGTGGGGACAGCTGGGCCCAGATGGCTGGCTGGGGGGCACACACTGTGTGGCCTGCCTGGCGCCCCCCGCAGGCTCCGTGCTCTATCACCTCTTCATGTGCCACCAAGGGGGCAGTGCCGTGTACACGCGACTCCTTGCCTTGGATATGTGTGGGGTCTGCCTTGTCAACACCCTCGGTGAGCCCAGGGATGGGGTGGGTGGGCTTGAAGGGTGGGAGCCGGGGGCCGGGCACCCAAGGAGGGGGAGGCAGGGGTCACTCACATGAGCCCTGGACATAAAGGGCAGGCAGTTTGTTACCCAGACTAAGGTGCCTTCTCGTGCCTCTCTCCCCGTGCAGGTGCCCTGCCCATCATCCACTGCACCCTGGCCTGTAGGCCCTGGCTGCGCCCAGCCGCCCTGCTGGGCTACACCGTGCTGTCCGGCGTGGCCGGCTGGCGGGCCCTCACTGCCCCCTCCACCAGCGCCCGGCTCCGGGCCTTCGGTTGGCAGGCTGCCGCCCGCCTCCTGGTGTTTGGGGCCCGGGGAGTGGGGCTAGGCTCCGGGGCCCCGGGCTCCCTGCCCTGCTACCTGCGCATGGATGCGCTGGCCCTGCTCGGGGGGCTGGTGAACGTGGCCCGCCTGCCGGAGCGCTGGGGACCCGGCCGCTTTGACTACTGGGGCAACTCCCACCAGATCATGCACCTGCTCAGCGTGGGCTCCATCCTCCAGCTGCACGCCGGCGTCGTGCCCGACCTGCTCTGGGCTGCCCACCACGCCTGCCCCCCAGACTGAGCCACCTCCCACCCGCCACGCCAGCCTCCCGACAGTCTTCGAGGACCAGTAGCGTGCTTCACTCCTCCTGCAGGTCTTGGAGGGGCCGATGGACTGGATGCTTCCAGCAAACAGGACTTCCCAGCTGGGAGCCCTCATCTGTTCATCCATTCTTCCCTGTGGACTAACCTCCTCTACTCACACCTCGGAGCTCTGGCTTTCCCTCCCTCCCCCTCCTCCTTTAAGGTACTGTCCGTGTAGACTAGACGGAACCCTTTCCTTCCTAGGCCTCAGTTTATCCTCTGTGACCTATGAGGGCATGGCCAGAGGGACTCCGGGGTCACGTCTGGCTCTAACAGTTGGAACCCTACCAGCCCAGAGCCATGAACCCACCCTGCCCCACACATAGGTACCTCATGGGCGCCTTGCCCAGCCTTCAGCCCGTATTTCCTGACCTTTCTGCTGTGCATGCCAGCCCTCCATGTCGCCTGAGGCTCACCACCCCCCCCCCCTTCTCCCTTCTGCCCAGAGACTGTGGAGTGGGGGTTTGGGCAACAGGACTAGTTTCTTATCCCAGGACCAAGGGGTAGGAGGGCGTCTGTGGCTGCTTTCTCCAGGCAGCTAGCACAGAGACTTAAAGAGCTGAGGGGTCCTGGACTCAGGGCCCTGGGCTGAGGCCCCCCCTCCACTCTGAGTGCCATGCTCTGATGGCCCGACCTACACAGTGGAGACGCGCCTGCTCAGGAAATCTCGGCTGCATGCAGCGCATGGCTCCTGCCTCCAGCCAGCTGGCCTGGGGCCCTGCATCAGGGCCCAGTCTCGGCCCACCCGGCGCCGACCCTGGGCAACATCAATAAAAGGGGCAGGAAGCGCGGTGTTGCCACACAAGCAAGCGTAGGTGCTCCCAAGACTCAAATACCTTTTATTAGACATAGGTAGGCAGGAGGCATCCCTGGAGCCCCCAGAGGGACCCCAGCCTCCAGGAGGATTGAGGGGGAGGCTAAAAAGTTAAAAGCACCGAGGCTGGCCTGTAGACTCAGGTTGGGCCCAGTGAGTCCTCAAACAGGCTGAGGAGGTTCCGAGGCTCAAAGGAGGGGAAGGAACCCCGAGGGGGCTCGGAGTCAATGTCACTTAGGTCCAGGGCATCCCTGGGGTGGGAGGAAGAGAGACAAATGACACTCAGGGTCTGAAAGCCAATACCTCCCACCCCCCTGGACTCTGGGCCTGCTCACCTCAGTGAGTACCTGTTCCGGGGGGCAGGGGAGCCATTGCGGGGGGTGGAGGTGCTCCCGGCAGCCCTGGCCAGGACGGCTTCTGGAGAGAGCGAGAGCCTGCGCAGGGTGGGCCAGACAAGTGCTGTGTCGAGGGCTGGGGAGTACACTGGGAGGGGGCCACAGCTGCGTGGGAGCAGCAAGACCAACCCTGTCCCTGTGTGGGTCCCAGGCTCCAGCCTGACATGGGCGGGGATGGGGGGGGTCACAGTGGGGAACAGCAGAAACACGGTGCCCTTTGAGAGAAGCACTTTCATAGTTTTGAAAGGCCATCTGACCACTCAAAGGCCACCTCTGTTCTGTCTCGGAACGCATAGGTTAGGACAGCTGGCCTTGTAGTGGACTGTGGAGATGAAGATTTTCTGGTACTTCCTGTCGATACAAAGTGTCCCCGTGGCAAGGGGGTGATGTTTCCGTAAGGAAGGGGTTAATGATGTGATTCCTCCTGAGGCCTGTGCCCCAAGCATGTGGTTTTCTTTTGCAGCAGTTTAATTACAGCCCGTCACTTGGCCACCAGGAGTCTCCCAGGACCAGCTCCCCAGGGCCACATCTGTGGGCACTGTAGCTGTGGGGGGCGGGCTGTGCCCCTCACACTGCTCCCTCTGGTGGCAGTGCCCCAAGCCCAAAGTTGCCGGGTCTACTCTGCTCTGCACGTTCCCTGCATTCAAAGGGCCAGGCTGCAGCCACCAGCCTTGGTTCCCGTCCCAGGGCATGACGGGGGCCAGGTTTGTGGGAGGGGTCTTGCTCACCACTAGTTCCCTTGGGTCTGGGGCCTGGCCGTGCTGACCGCCCCTGTCCCCCGCCCGCAGCACCCTCAGCTCTCACGCACCCTACGCTGTCATCATCCCAGCTGCTGGAGAGGCTGCTGTCCAGGAGGAGGCTGCAGGGCGGGGAACCAGGCGGGGTGGCTGGGGGGCTCGGGGGCTGCAGCCAGCTGGCAGGGTGGGCCAGTCCATGCCACAGCCAGCACAGCAAGGAGAGCAGGGCCTGCGGGTACAGGGTCAGGGGAGGCAGGTCACCCTGGGGCCGGGGAAGGGGGGACGGGGCATCCTGCCACCATCGCCTGACTTACCTGCCACAGGGCCCACCCTCGACTGAGGGCGTCGGCGGCCACGTACCACAGAACGTTCCAGGGCCGAGGCTGCCTGAGCATGGGCAGGGCCAGCAGGGCCGAGGCTGTGGCACGCAGCTTAGGGTCGGGTTCCAGCATCATGGTGAGGACAGAACGCAGCTCGGAAGACAGGCCTGTCCGCAAGGCAAGGCCACGTCAGGGGTGAGTGGGCTCTGAGCCCAGTGTCCCCCACTGCCAACCATTCCCTCCTATGCGAGCCTGCCCTCCCTGGGCTGGCACGGTCCTCTCCATCCTTGCCGTCCACTCACCAGCCGTGAACTCGGGGGGCAGATAGCCCTGGCGGAGCTGCTGCCAGCCCTCCCCACCGTGGGGCAGCTCCATGTTGCACGCCACTTCCAGGATGGTGAGGCCCAGACTGGGAAGGAGGGGGGCAGTGACAGAGAGGGGCAAGGTTGGCCTTGGGACGACAGACCCCAGAGCTCTGGGCTGCCCAAGAAGAGGGTGGGAAAGGGCTGCTGTCTTCTGCCATAAGCCAGGGACTTGGGAGGCGGGGCGGTTGGGGGGTGGTCCCAACATGGCCCCAACATGGCCAGTGACGGGACTGTGTCGTGCAGCATGGACCTCCGGCAGAGCACAGCCTCCAGCACCTGGTGAGTCGTCCTGGCATCCCTCACTGCGCGGGCACCATGGTTACTAATGTTCCCATCGTGGTTCTGAGGATAAGGCTGGAAATGGCTCTTCGAGGCCGGACAGCGGTCGCTAGCATGGGCGAGGGAACCCAGTGCCTGGTCCAGTCCCAGCCTCACCACTTGCTAACTGCACCCCGGGCAAGCCCCTCAACTCCACTGTGTCCAGTGCCTGTAAATGGGGTCATCATCCCCCTGTGGGGCTGTGGCGAGGAAAGGGGTGGACCCATGTCAAGTGGCTCCAGAGGGTTCGTGGCTTAGACAGCCTGACTGCAGGACCGGACCCGCTCGACTACAGGGCAGGCCCCAGCTCGGGGCAGGGTGTCTTCCTGACCAAGGAATGGCCTGAGCAATGACCAAGGCCACGTCTTCCTAACTGCACGCACCCCCAGCCCGCCGCAGAGCCTCGCACGTCCCAGCCCTCACCTGAACACGTCCGCCGCTGTCCCGTAGGAGCCCTGCAGCAGCTCGGGAGCCATGTACCGGGGGTCTCCCTCCTGGGCCTCGCCAGCTCCGGATGTGCCCAGCTCAACCAGCAGCCCAAAGTCACCCAGCTTGCAACGGCCCCGGGGCCCCAGGAAGATGTTGGCAGGCTTGACGTCAAGGTGGACCAGGCCTTGGCCGTGGAGGTGAGCCAGGGCGAGCAGGGTGTCCCGCAGGTAGCCCCAGACCTGGGCCTCGGGCAGGCCGGCGCCCCAGGCCTCACAGTGCTGCTGCAGGCTGGGCCCGCACAGCTCCGTCTGCAGGTATAGGATGCCGCCCTCCTCCCAGGCCTGCTCCAGCCGCACACAGCGCGGGTGCTGCCCCACCTTCTCGTGGCCGCCGACCTCCGCCAGCTTGCGGGCCCGGTCTTTGGGGCCCCGGAATGGTGACATAGAGCGCTTTATTGCATAGAGCCGGCCGTCTTCTTTAGAGCGTACCTGGAAGGGAGGTGGTGCCCGCGGCGGGGATGGGAGGGGCACGGGCACTCAGGAGGGCTGTCGGGCACATTCTATTATGACTGTCCAGGCCTGAAGTTCTAGCATGGCAGCTACCTTAGGGAGACCCGCACACGTGCAATAGCCAAACTGGATAACCCACGCTAAGAGATCTAAGTCTCAACCCAGGAGGGTCTCTGTGGCACGTGGTTTGCGAAGAAAGCTGGCTAAGGAACCATGTGGGCACAATGAGCCACCATGTAGAATATAAAGTGAGATTGTCTCTAAATGGTCAGCTCTGGAGACGTATAGAGAAAGATCTGGAAGGAAGGACACCCACCTGAGCAGCACAGTAGTTGCCTCTGGGAAGAATTGGTCTAGGGGCTGATGTTGTTTATACTTTTTAACAACAAAATTATCTCTGCGAGGTACTTGTGTAAGGAGAACGATCATTTTAAAGGGAATATAAATGATTGGAAATATATTTTAAGGAAAAAAAAAGTGTCACAGAGGATGTAGCCTGAGTCCCTGCTGGCCCGGGGCGGCGGGGGAAGGGCAGCCGGGAGCCATTGCGAGGTGTGCCGGGCTCTGGGCAAGGGGCGCGCGTGTACTGAGGGGCCTGAGCGGGGGGACGGGAAGAGCAGTCAAATCGGGCACTGAGGAGGGGCGCCTGTCCAGCCAAGAGAAGCAGGGGAGGAAGGCAGGGCGGGGGAGGGGGTCCCCCAGCAGGCCCAGGGAGTTGTCCCCTCACTCACCTTGAAGACCTCTCCGTAAGAGCCGTGGCCCAGGCGGCCAAGCCTCTGGAAACTCTGTTGGAAAAAGGACTCCGGCCGGCTTGGGTCATACGAGGGGCTCTGCAGGGTCTCAGAGGCTTTGCCTCGGAATGACACCCTCCGGGGCTGTGGCTGGTGCCAGCCCGGGGTCCGAGGGGGGAAGAGGCGGCTGACGGGGATGCTGCCCTTGGCAGGGGGCCGGGGTGGGAGGCTCCGACTGAGCCCCCCAGGCCTCTTGAGGGAGAAGCCAGGTTCTGCATGGCGGAAGTAGGCTGGGACCGGGATAGGGGTACCATTCAGCGGGGGTGGGGTGCCCTCTGTGGGCACGGGCATGGCCAGCGCTGGAGACCGAGTGCACGGCACAGAGCAGTGTGTCAGCTCAAGCAGCGCCTGGTCCTGTGGCCCCAAAGGGGCTTCGGGAGAGAGCCACGTCCACTCCACACACACGTTCTGCCTTAGGCATGGAGGCCACGGGGACACCGAGCACCTGCAGGAGAAGGCAGACGACAGATATGTATATGTCAGCACATGGTCATCTGCAGCTTGGAGGTCATAGAAGCATAAGCTGGAAAACCCATGGCCATGTCCTAGAGACTCCCACAGACCAGCAGAGGTTAAGCAGAGGCGGCTTCTGGAGCCAGACTGCCTGCCACGTCACAACCAGCCGTGTGACCTGAAATATACACCTTCTTCCAAAAAAGTAAGGCGGAAATATTAGCAGAGGCCTAACATCTCTTATCTCCAATTTAAAAGTAAAAACAAACATCTGAAGCCAAGTTTCCTTCCTGACTTCTTTCTCCCAGCTGCAGGGCTGAAACTCATTTCGTGGGACTCTGCTTCCTGCTCCATGTTGCAGAGGCTGCGGCCCAGGCAGGTGCAGCAGTCAGGCGGGGGGCTCCCTCTGCCATCAGCCCCTGCTCACGGGGCAAAAGCTTGACCTCAGGGCCAGGGGGCTGGGAACACAGAGGCCTGATTGCTCATGCCTGAGCTCATTCACAGGAAGGAGGCTTCCCCCATGGGAAAGGCGAGCAGAGAAGGCCAGAGGCTACTGTCCCCACCCTAAGGCCGCAGTGTCACCCAGAGAAAGCGGCATCACTGTCCCTGCCCTCAGCTCCAGAGCTGCGGCCCAGGGATTCTGCCTATGGAGAAGCAGGCAATGACACAGAAAGTTCTGATGCTCCCTCTGCCAAAAAAAAAAAAAAAAAGAGAGAGAGAGACTTTATTTGAAACAATGTGTGGGAAGTTCAAGCTTAAAGGTGCTCTCAAAGTCAGTGGAGGTTTTGGTGGTAAGCAAATAGGAGGAAGCTGGCACCACCATTAGTGCAACAAAGTACCCCATGGGCCAGCTAGTTTACCAGAGAGAACTGGGAAAGGAGACAGCCAACAAGAGCCTTCTTGGGGGTCAGAATGCACCCCAGACACTGAGTGCAAAAGCTCCCTTGGTAAAGGAGCCCCAAATTAATTAGACCAGTCTATGGAGCAATGGAGCCCGAAGCATTGTCAGAAAGAATGGGACCATCAGCCCACCGCTGGTGGAGTAAGAGCTAAGGGTGGGGAAGGACAGAGAGAGCCCCCGGGAAGCCACTGGAGTTCCAAGAGGAGCATGGGCTGCCCTGGCCAGGCCCTCCAAGCAGGGGTGAGAGAGACAGCACTACAATGACCCAGCCAGTCACGAAGCAAATAAACAAGCAAACAGTCAGAATCCCCAGGGGGCAGTGTGAAACCAGGATGCATGGTTTTATAGCACTGTCTAAAATGTCCAGTTCTCCACAACAACAAATTACAAGATACGCAAAGACATAGGAAAGTGTGACCCACACACAGGAATAAACTAGATGACAGAAACTACCCGTAAGAGGGACCAAAGGTCAGATTTCACAGATAAAGATGTCAAAGTCGCCACTACAAATATGGAACCATGCTTAAAACAGAGAATTATGATAACAACATCTCACCAAATAAAGAATATCAATAATGAGATAGTAATTATAAGAAGAACCAAGTGGAAATTATGGAAGTGAAAGGTGTAATACTGAAATGGAAATATTCACTGGAGGGGTTCAACAGTAGATTTGAACTGGCAGGATGATTAGCAAACTTGAAGACAGATCAAGAGAGATTACTCAGTCTGAAGAACAGAGGGAACAAATAAGAAGAGGGAATGGAGCCTTGGAGAAATCTAAGACACCATTAAGTATACCTGCATAGGCAGAATGGCACACAGGAAAGAAGAGAAGCAGGGAAAATACACTAAGTAATAATAGAGCAAAACCTCCCAATGTGATTCCCAGAAAAACCTCCCCGCCCCAAGAAAAATGCATTAACCTAGCCAATGAGCTCAATGAACTTCAGGTAGGATAGGCAAACACGTACAGAAACATCATATTAAAAGATGCTGAAAACCAAAAGCAAGGACACAATCTTGAGAGTGGCAAGAGGGAAAAGGACACATCACTTACAAGGTCCCCATCCCAGGAGATTAACTGGTGACCTCTCACCAGAAACAGCCAAGGCCAGAAGGCAGTAGCGTGGCACATTCAAAGTGTTAGGGGCGGGGGGAGTTTGTCAACCAAGAATTCTATATCCAACCAAACTGTCTTTCAAAAATAGAGGCAAAATAGGGACGCCTGGGTGGTTCAGTCAGTTAAGTGTCTGCCTTCAGCTCAGGTCACGATCCCAGGGCCCTGGGATCGAGTCCCACATCAGGCTCCTTGCTCTGCGGGGAGCTTGCTTCTCCTTCTGCCTGCTGCTCCCTCTGCTTGTGTGCACGCTCACTCTCTCTTTCTCTGACAAATAAATAAGTCTAAAAAAGAGAGAGAGAGATGGTAAATTTAAAAATAAAGGCAAAATAAAGACATTCCTGGAAAAAAAACAAAAAATTCATTGCTAATAGACCTGCTTTATAGGAAAAACTAAAGGTAGCTCTCTGAGCTAAAAGTACGTGATCCCAAATAGTAATCGGAATCTATATGAAGAAATAAAGCACTGATAAAAGTAATTATGTGATACAGAAGACAATGTAGGGGTGCCTGGGTGGCTCAGATGGTTAAGCATCTGCCTTTGGCTCACATCCTGATCTCCAGGTCCTGGGATTGAGCCCATGTCAGGCTCCCAGCTCATCAGGGAGTCCGCTTCTCCCTCTTCCTCTGTCTCTCCCACTGCTTGTGCTCTCTCTCTCTCAAATGAATAAATCTTTTTTTTTTAAAGATTTTATTTATTTATTTATTAGGAAAGAGAGAGAGTGAGAGAGAGCAGGTCAGAGTGAGAAGCGGACTCCCCAAGGAGCTGGGAGCCCGATGTGGGACTCGATCCCGGGACTCCGGGATCATGACCTGAGCCGAAGGCAGTCGCTCAACCAACTGCGCCACCCAGGGGCCCCTCAAATGAATAAATCTTAAAAAAAAAAAAAAGTGTTTACAGTTATAGACAATGTAAATATGTATTTCTTCTCTTAGCTGATTTAAAAAGCAATTGTATAAAACAACTTGTATGTAATTGTATGTTGGGCATATAAAGTATGGAAATATAACATACATACTGTTAACCCAAAAGATGTGGGTGGGAACAGAACGATATTGGACTAGGAGATGACACCAGGGAATCCACAGGAACAAATGAAGAGAATCAGAAGTGATAAACAAGAAGATAAATATAACGAACATTATACATATATACTTGCTTTCAACGCTTCCCCCAGCTTCTCAAAAAAATTAAAGATGATCTAAATAAATGGAAAGACATTACATGTTCATAGTTCCAAAGACTTAATATAGATACAAAATGACAATACTCTCCAAATTGATCTACAGATTCAGTAAAATGTGAATCAGAATCCCAGCTGGCTTCTTTGCCGAAATTGAGAAACTGATCCTAAAATTCATATGGAATTTCACAGGACCCAGAATAGTTGAAACAAAGTTGGAAGTCTTGCATTTCCTGATTTCAAAGCTACAAGAATCAGAACAGTGGTATTCACAAAGGGACAGATGTATTGATCAACCAAATGCAACTCAGTTTAGAAATAAACCCTGACATGCATAGTCAATTGATTTTGATGAGGGTGCTGAAACAATTCATTGGGAAAGAAGTCTTCTCTATAAACGGTGCTGGAACAACTGGATTTCTACGTGCAAAAATAATTGAACAGAAAACTCTGACTTAACTAATTTTCCCCCTAGGTGTGAATATTCATGTATTTCTTGACAGAAATGATAATAGGTTTGATTATGGGATGATGTCCTAGGCCCACAGGTGGTGTTGCATATAAATGATGTGTGTGCCCTATTAGCTTTCTTTTTTTTTTTTATTTTTAAAGATTTTTTTTTTTTCATTTGACAGAGAGAGACATAGCAAGAGAGGAAACACAAGCAGGAGGAGTGGCAGAGGGAGAGAGCAGGCTTCCCACTGAGCAAGGAGCCGGATGCCGGGCTCGATCCCAGGACCCTGGGATCATGACCTGAGCCAAAGGCAGACGCTTAACGACTGAGTCACCCAGGCGCCCCCCCTATTAGCTTTCTAAAATCAAGAGACATGCTGGATTCAGAAACACAGCGAGCCACAGGGGTTTGTGGACCCATAATACTGACCTCAGGGAAGGCTCAGCCCAGTGTCTGGCATACAGATCCCCCAATAAATGCCGTTACATAACAAGTAATATATAATAGTCTTCTGAGCAGTAACAGAAGGAACACAAAAAGGGCAGTGGTCCCAAGGGTGTGCGTTGGGAGAGAAAGGGCTGTTATATTGCTATATGTTAGAATAGAAACAAAAACAAGAAAACAAAAGAGGAGGAGCCCAATTTGGAGAGGAAGCCACAGTGTTGCAAAAGATGCCATACCCAGCAGGGAGTGAATCAGTAACAGGGAGCTGGCATGCGAAGTGTGCCCTCCCTCTAGTTGCTGGGACAGTGAAGAGACCCAGGAGGGACCCGCACAGGGGCCTGCTGGGAGACACCCTACACCCTGTGGGGGCCCTTCCTCTGCCGGTGTTCACCTCTGGATTCCCTTCTCAGGGTTTCTTAAAGTGCTGAACCAGGGTGTCAGAAGCCCCTCCAGCACTGGTTAGAGGCCCAGGCCCATGTTTGAGACACTGGGCACCTGCCTCTTACACCAGTTCTCACACCACCCCAATATCCCTTGCATTCTAGCACCACTGGCCTGGCCAAACAGCTTTGGGGAGGCGATAGGGGAGAGAGAAGGAACAGGGGCGCTCCCTGGGGAGTCCAGGGTGGCCCGGAGCAGGCCGGCCTGCATGACCTCTGGAGCTTTCGGGGGCCTCACCCTCTCACTGGGCCGGACACATTGCTGACCACGGTCTACCGCGCTAGACTGTGAGCTCCTCCCGGGCAGGGCCACAGCTGGTTCACCTCCGTGGACGTGGGGAAACCCTGGCGAACATTTGAAGAGACAGGCTGTCAAGGGGGAGGGGCTACTCCTGGGGAAGGGCTGGTAAAGGGGGGGCGGTCTCTGGGGAAGGGCGCTCCCAGAAAGGGGACTGGGAGGCCGGGGAAGGCCAAGAGGGCCTGGGCCCGCCCCGGGAGCCGCGGCAGGGGCAGAGGGCAGGGCCGCCGCGGGCAGGGCGCGACCCCGCGGGGCCGGTAGCGGTTGAGGCTGACCCCGGGAGGGGCTGTCACGGGCCAGAAGGCTGCCGGGAGGGGAGTCCCGGCCCAGCACCCTCAGGACGTGGCCTGGGCTCACCTGGAGGAGTGGGCAGGGAGCAGCTCAGCAAGGTCCCAGATTCCGGGTCGGCAGAGGCCGCGGAAGCCCCCGGGGCGGTCAGGCGTGCGGGGTCTGCGGTCGACAGCTCTCTACCGGAGGACTCTCGGAGGGGGAACGGCCCGTGAACGCGCGCAGAGCCGGCTCGCGCCAAAAATTCCAAACCGGCCTCGAGGCCCCGCCCAGGAACGCCTCCTACTCCGCCCCCTCTCCGATGCAGCCCATCAGAGGCGCCCAGGGCGCTGGGGCTCCGCCCCCGACGTCCCTGCGTGCGCGTCACCGGGCCTGCTCCGCCGGCTCCTCAGGCCGTGCCCTCTCACTGCGCAGGCGCGACGTCACCTCGGCGCCAGCCAGGCTGAAGGCCGCTACGCGGTGCGGTGCGGTGGTTGAGGGGTGGCGCGGGGTCCGGGTTGGCCGGTGAACCTCTCCCACTCGGTTCCCGGGATACGGAC